>JAVYIG010000978.1:0-406902 GCA_035222895.1 Strongylocentrotus droebachiensis
CTTCTTTCTCTAAAAATGTAATGAAACGTCGAAGCGAGGGGGGGGGAACTGAATTTAGACAAGGATTAAAAGTCATAACGGTACAACGAATCGTCTTCTTTCTCTAATGATTTAATGAAACGTAAAAGCTTCCGCGCTTCGCATGGGAGTCGGGAGGAGGGGGTGGGGGGGGGGGAACCGAATTTAGACAAGGATTAAGAGTCGAGAACGGTACAACGAATCGTCTTCTTTCTCTAAAGATTAAATGAAACGTAAAAGCTTGGGGAAACTGAATTTAGACGAAGATTAAGAGTCGATAACGACACAACGAATCGTCTTCTTTCTCTAATAATTTAATGAAAAGTCGAAGCTTCCGCGCTTCGCACGGTAGGGGTGGGGAAGGGGAAACTGAATTTAGACAAGGATTAAGAGTCGAGAACGGTACAACGAACCGTCTTCTTTCTCTAATGATTTAATGAAACGTAAAAGCTTTCGCGCTTCTCGCAGGATGGGGGGAAACATTATTCAGACGAGGATTATTATTGGGAATGGTACAACGAATCGTCTTCTTTCTCTAATAAGTTATTGAAATGTCAAAGCTTCCGCGCTTCCCGAAGGAGGGAGGGGGAAAACTGGCCCCTCCCTGCACACACCCACCCCTAATTACGTCACTGCTGGTCACCATTACGTACCAATATTTGGCTCGCATAATTTCAAATTTGGGCCTCCCCCCCCCCCCCCCCCCCTAAGAAATCCTGGATCCGCGCCTGCATGTGAACACACTCTATTGAATGGCTCGGTTTCCAGGTTAAACGCATCGTATGGTCTCACGGCGCACAGTGGGCCAGGGAGGAACCAAAGTGCGCCAAAACTCATTTTTTGGGATTTATCTGTTATAAATTTAAAGGAAATGTTTGGATTTCCAGGGATTTCCGCTTAAAATTGATTACCAACATTTTCTTTGATGTCTAAGCTTTAAGTTGATACCAGATTTGGCTGCCCGATTCTGCCCGTTATTATGTTAGAGCCGTTTTCCTTGCAACATTGCACCGAAAAATTGTTTATTTTGGTTCGCGGTGTCAGAACAAGTGTCACGCGACCCCACGCTCCGTGATTTATGACCGCGAATCCTTCATGATTCAGCCGCGGACCCCCCAAAAAACACATTTTTCGGGGCAATGTGGCAATAAATTTCTAAGAAATGTAAATTCCGTTGAAGGTGCAAACACAAATATGCAACTCCGTGACGTGTCTTGTGAGCTCCCCGCCTATTTGCCCTGTGCTAGAAAACTTGAAAAATCGAGAAAAAAAATCTAAATTCTTCCCTAACAAATTTTCTCTCATACATTCACCCAAAATATAATTATTGCAAATAGGCCTATGTTTATACACAACCCTTGTACGAAACAAATCTATTCCGTCATAAATAACTAAGAAAATGAAAGTTCATGAAATTTTCTCTAAATAGCAATTCGAAGAGGAGCTCGCATTATACGTTACAGTGATTGTCCACGAGGGTAATTGTGTTTGGAGGGGGGGAGGGGTAATTGTCCTCGGGGTGTAGTTGTCCTAGAGGGGGGGGGGGGGGGTAGTTGTCCTCGGCGGTACTTTGTCGTAGGGGGTAAATGTCTTCGGGGGATAGTTGTCCTCGGGGGTAATTGTCCTCGGGGGTAGTTGCCCTCGGGGGGTAATTGTCCTCGGGGGGTAATTGTCCTCGGGGGTAGTTGTCCTCAGGGGGTATTTGTCCTCGGGGGTAGTTGTCCCATGCGTAATTTCCGGGGGGTAGTTTTCCGGGGGGTAATTGTCCTTAGGGGGTTATTGTCACCGGGGGGTAATTTTCCGGGGGTAATTGTCCTTGGGTGGTAGTTTTCCGGGGGGAATATTCAGGGGGTGATTGCCCAGGGGGTAATTGTCCTAGAACCGTCATGGGAAGTTTAAAAAAGAGCAGCAAGCCACATTCCCCAATACGCGCATACCTCCTAGTTAATTTCAAACAGCTCATCAATATGTAAGACCTGAAATGACCTCAATGCAAGCAAGCAAATGCAACTTACTAGGTAAACCATCTGCAAGTAAAGCATTATACAATGTACTAGGCCATCCTGGAAGTTCTAGAAAATAACATGGAGGGATCAAAATAAGCTTTGAAGGGCACTTATACGTAAAGACCCGGTCCCACTGCACTTACGGATGCAAAGAGGATGTAAAACGTAAACAAAATCTTGCCATCCGTTGGAAAACGATATGCATCCGTTGTGTACTCATTGCATACGTGTTTCATACGCTCTATCCATCGAGCATCCGTCCACTGTGATTTCATCCGCGCAAAAAGTTTTGAACTTCACAAAACTTTTAGAACGGATGAACTTTCGCCGTGTACGATGTAAATCCGTGACAAATACGAGCAACAAACGTTATATGTCCGTTATCATCCGTTAAACGTCCGCTGTATCCTCTCTGCATCCTCTTGGCATCCTCGCAACTCACATCCGCTGCAGCTGAAAACGGAAAGAGGGAGGAAAGATAAGATACATGTAACGTCTATACATCGTTAGTAGCACGGAAATAGAAAGGATGTAAGCGTATGTATCTCGTTTATAAAGTATTCAAAGCTGTCATCCACTTCCATCCGCTTTCATCCGCTAGGCTTCCGATGAACATCCGTTTAACATCCCCGCTACAAACTACCCACGTCCGTTTTTTTCCGTTCTGTTTTCGCAAATTTTCTCAAATTTTGTCCATTTCTGGAGCGGATGAAAACGGCTGGAGCCACCTCGAAATTTCGCTCGTCCGCTGTGTCCTTTATGCATACGTTTTCTGTCCATCGGCCAGTGGGACCGGGCCATAAAGAAGAGCCTTTCTGCTTATTCCCATTTATATAAATAATTTTGTTGCAGTTTGATGTTAGTTCTTCATGATAAGCCAATTGCTCTTCTTCCGGTGGCTCCATGAGTCCCTTAAGGTCAGTGAAAACAAAGTACTCAAATGAGACGGGGTGTTTACACACTAATATATATATATATAAGTGCGAGAATATAGTAAAGCTACATACACTTAACTGAAGGAAAGAAACCTATAGAAAACGGACTGGATATTATTGAAAATACTATTCTAAACAAGAATGTACTACGTGTACTACATTACGTTACAATTTCACGAGAGAAATAGAACTCGAGAGGGGGAGAAGAGAAGAAATGATGGAAATGAAAGAAGACTATAAATAGCATGAGAGGAAAGAAAAGAGCTAAGATGACAAGAAAAGGGTGTAAAAAGGAAAAGTAGGAGCAAGAGAGAGAGAGAGGGAGATAGCCTTGAGCTTTGGATCAGCTAATGAGTAATACATGAATCAGATTTTGAGCGGAGTAATAGGCTTTCGCCGGAAAACTTGCATAAGGAGCTATAACTTGACTTGTTTTAAATAAATCAAACATTATGGGAATAACAAAAAAACGGTTGAGCATTTATTGCACTAATTGCCAGAGGAGCATTCATGTCTTCCACGAGGCCCCACTTTTGGATCAGAGAGCAATTTTATTGTCGGCGGATCATTGTCTTTTACGGGGTACTTTTGGGGAGGAACAACAATTGTCGTAGTAGCCTTTGTATTTTACGAGGCACTTTTGAGCGAAGCAAATGTCGGCGGAGCAACTGTCGTTCGAGGAGCATTTGTCACCGGAGCAATTGTCGCGTTTTACGGAGCAATTGTCGGCGGAGCAAATATCGGAGGAGCAACTGTCGGCGGAGCAACTGTCGTTCGAGGAGCATTTGTCACCGGAGTAATCGTCGCGTTTTACGGAGCAATTATCGGCGGAGCAAATGTCGGCGGAACAACTGTCGGCGGAGCCACTATCGTTCGAGGAGCATTTGTCACCAGAGCAATCGTCGCTTTTTGCGGAGCAATTGTCGGCGGAGCAAATGTCGGCGGAGCAACTGTCGGCGGAGCAACTATCGTTCGAGGAGCATTAGTCACCAGAGCAATTGTCGCGTTTTTCGGAGCAATGGTCGGCGGAGCAAATGTCGGCGGAACAACTGTCGGCGGAGCCACTATCGTTCGAGGAGCATTTGTCACCAGAGCAATCGTCGCGTTTTGCGGAGCAATTGTCGGCGGAGCAAATGTCGGCGGAGCAACTGTCGGCGGAGCAACTATCGTTCGAGGAGCATTTGTCACCAGAGCAATTGTCGCGTTTTTCGGAGCAATTGTCGGCGGAGCAAATGTCGGCGGAGCAATTGTCGGCGGAGCAATTGTCGGCGGAGCAAATGTCGGCGGAGCTAATGTCGGCGGAGCAAATGTCGGTTGAGCAATTGTCGGCGGAACAAATGTCGCGGAGCAAATGTCGCGGATGTTCACTTTTCCCAGTGTAGAAGTGACATCAACATATATGAATATGATGTGTACATTTTGAGGGTGACATCAACATATATGAATATTATGTGTACATTTGTATCTATCAGATCAATGTTTCTATATATTGCTCAAAATACATGTATTTCCAGGCCCATATTTCTGTGTTGGTTCTGCTGATATTGCTCCTACCGATTATTTTAGTTTGTTATATGGGAAGATTTTTAGCTTATGAATAATTAACGTATAACAAAAACACAATTGTTTAAAACTGTATTTTAACGTAAAGATAAGAACATATCATGTACTTTTCTGGTAAAATATAAACGTACAGGTAGGTACATGTTCCATACACCTGCATTGATTTTATGGACTATTTACATTAATACATACAGATAGATTCGATCGAAATCAAGAGTTGCCCTAGCTGCTGCGCTACGCGGCAGATCACCTCATTATAATAATATTTTTTTTATATAGCTCTAAAAAATAAAAAGATGTGATTGGTCCACAATCCGTGTCACAATATTGATTTCTGAGAATCGCAATCAGCCTACTTCACCCCCGGTCACTTTTACTGGTCAGATGAGAACATGAGATTTATGTCCCAGCATATACAAGCATCCTTGCGCATACCGATTTTTTTTCCTTGTATGTTCAAAGTCGTGCACATTGACATCACAATTAACCTTTATTTTACATAAGAAATTGTAACGTAGGCTACTAATGTAATATATATTTTCTGGAAGGGGTGTATAATTATACATTTTTGGATTTCAAGAGAGTTCTTCCCCCCCCCCCCCCCCCGGTGATTATACACAATATGACTCCATTCGGTGGTCCATTGAATGTTATATAACACACACTTCCTGTCAATATCCGCATAAATAAACATTTAGAGAAAAAGTTACCTTTTCCACTCGTTGGAGAGTCTACTTACAAACATTATAAATTCTTCAAACGTTGTAAGTCTCGCATCATGGACATTTTGTTATAAAGGATGGCATAGAACTTCAGTAGGAGCCTTGAAGTGCTGGTCATGCAGGCAGTAATTTTAAAAGATGACCTTCTTCGTGAATGGACCAATCACATCGCACATCGGCAATGCACTAAAATTGTAAATTTCTGTCTGATACCCCCTTTCATGTTGTTAACAAAAAGAAAATTCTTCTAGTACAGTTTTGAAATATGCAGGATAGCTGTTTCTACTGACGACATTGTGGTCAATGTTTTTCTTCCTTTGTTTGTTATAGTTTTGTGAGAACGTGTTTCCTTGGGAAAAGTTAAAGCTGAATTATAATGGGGGAACAAAAAACTAAAAGAAAACTACATTGCCCAAATTTTCCTTACTTGACAGAAGACACTGTCGCTTTACTATTGGGCATTTTGCTTAATTCTTTGTCTTGAAATTACCTAAGATGAACATGCATGTCTTCAAAAGAATAGACAAGTATTAAAATGAATAAGTATACAATTGGAGCACAAAGGGAATTCACAACAATAATCAATAATATGGTAATTGATTTGAAATTTAAACGATTTTAGATGCAATATTTAGACTATATTATTTATGAAACGATTCTTTGTCTAATATGAAATTCATACTTTATTTCCTAATGAAATGTTGATGAATGTGTATACAAATGCATTTAACTTGCATAAATTGTAATAAAATAATAATTATGGAAATTCTAATTACAAGTGAGAACAAAAAAACATGCAGTGTGGCCCTATCAAAATGCAACTTGATGTTCATGACAAATTTAGCGTCGGTCGGACTATCTAAGGGCAAAATGGGGGGGGGGGGGGTACATCATACGGGTCAATGTCGCTATTCACAAGGTCCGCTATTCATAAGGTCCGCTATTCATAAGGTCCGTTATTCATAAGGACCGCTATTCATAAGGACCGCTTTTCATAATTGGAGAAAAGGGTCATTATTCATAAGGTTCAATATTCATAAGGACCGCTATTCATAATCAGAGAAGAGGGTCGGTATTCATAATACGAGAAGAGGGTCGCTATTCATAATGCAAAATCGGGGTCGTTATTCATAAGGGTCGCTATTCATAATAGGAGAAGAGGGTCGCTATTCATAATACGAAATGAGGTTCGCTATTCATAACAGGAGAAGAGGGTCGCTATTCATAATAGGAGAAGAGCGTCGCTATTCATAATAGGAGAAGAGGGTCGCTATTCATAATACGAAATGAGGTTCGCTATTCATAATAGGAGAAGAGGGTCGCTATTCATAATACGAAATGAGGTTCGCTATTCATAACAGGAGAAGAGGGTCGCTATTCATAATAGGAGAAGAGGGTCGCTATTCATAATACGAAATGAGGTTCGCTATTCATAATGGGAGAAGAGGGTCGCTATTCATAATACGAAATGAGGTTCGCTTTTCATAATAGGAGAAGAGGGTCGCTATTCATAATAGGAGAAGAGGGTCGCTATTCATAATACGAAATGAGGTTCGCTATTCATAATAGGAGAAGAGGGTCGCTATTCATAATAGAAGAAGAGGGTCGCTATTCATAATATGAGTAGGGATTCGTTATTCATAATAGGAGTAGATAATCTGTATATCTTGTATATAATCTAACTCTCTACAACCAGGGGCGTCGCTAAGGGGGGGGGTGGGGTGCGACAACCCCATCTGTCAAGATATTGTCGGTAAAATTGCGCTGCTGTCGGGAAAAATGAGAAAAGGGGGAGGGGGAAAAGGAGAGGGAAAGGGAAAGAAAAAAAAGGAAAGGAAAAGAAAGGAAAGAAAGGAAAGAGAAGAGAAGAAAGAAAGAGAAAAAAGACAAAGACGAAGGAGAGGAAAGAAAGGAAAAGAAGAAAAAATAAAGAAAAGGAGCAAAAGAAAAAGGGAATTAAAGAGAAAGAGAGAGAGGGGTATGTTTGGTGGAGTTGCCACGTCGAGGGAGCAAGAAAGATACGCATAGATAATTTTGTTGCTGTGTCGGGTCCGCTGTGTCGGTATTCTTGCTCGATCTTCGTATACTATATTTATGTAGAAGCTTGAAGTCGGTGAGATGTATTATGTCGGTAATTTTTTTTCCCCTACGAAGTGTGACTTTTTATCGGATAAAGAAACATTTTTGAGAATTCAGACAATGATTAAGAGTCGCCCGAATCGTCCGAATTGTCTTCTTTATCTAATATTTTAATGAAACGTTAAAGCTTCCGCGCTTTAAAGGGTTATTTTCGTTTCTTTTTTTCTTTATTTTCTGAATGCATTTCATGAACTAATGTAGATGAAATGAAATGAATGAATGTTGATGATGTGGGACGAAAAAGGAGTTACCTAAAATTCATTTCGAATAAACTGAAGTAACTTTCCATCTATCACTGTACGTCCCATATAATGTACACTAAACACTCATTACATGTCGTGGGAAGTTTTTAAAAAAAAGGAGAGCAGCAAGCCACATTCCCCAATACGCGCATACCTCCTAGTTAATTTCAAACAGCTCATCAATATGTAAGACCTGAAATGACCTCAATGCAAGCAAGCACATGCATCTTACTAGGTAAACCATCTGCAAGTAAAGCATTATACAATGTACTAGGTCATCATTGAAGTTCTAGAAAACAACAGGGGAGGGATCAAAATAAGCTTTGAAGGGCACTTATACGGGGAAAAATGAATTCAGACAAGGATTAAGAGTAGTGAACGGTACAACGAATCATCTTCTTTCTCTAATATTTTAATGGAACGTCAAAGCTTCCGCGCTTCGCACGTGAAGGGGGGGGGGGGGGTTCAAAATAATTTAGCTCCTGGCCCCGGATTTATAGGGTTAAATTTGTAGACATTGGGACATTGGCATTAAAGGTATTACAAAGTTTTGGTATGGGGTCATGAATTTGGTTCAAATTAACATATTGGCAGCATATGCGTTCCTACAATATTCATTGATCGTTGTCGCGGTTGAAATCGAGTCTAAAGTTATGAAATTATAAATAATAAACTCTTTATGTTGTATAGCTCCCTCTCAAGGTCAAGATATTCATTTAGCTATGAAACAATGTTTCTTGACTAAAATCGACCGATTAGCTTTTCCCGTTTGGAAATTATATATCACAACTACATATTCTGAGATTTTCATGGTCGCAGCTACCATTGCACGGCCATAGGCGCTATTTGAAATTTATCAAAATTTACCGGGAGCACCGGTAATGTTTTATATTCATTTTTTTTCGAAAACAGAAGTGTTTTAGGGGTTAATTTTGGTAGTGCTTATAATACATCCACAGGGGCATCCAAATATATCAAAATTGTAAAGATTCACTATCCACCCAATTTTCAAAATTTCCCAAAACTTTGTATTACCTTTACATATATATATATATATGTTAATATATAATTGGTAGCTATTTTTGTCGATATTCGGTGGCCTCTTCACCCCCCCCCCCCCCCCCTCCCCCCACCTCAAACTGAAAAAGGTCTAGCGACGCCCCTGCCTACAACCCCCTTTTTGTCGCTTCCATCCTTTGCTGAAGGTAAGGGTCATGATAGATCAACCCCTTGATGGCAACACTGCTACATCCCAACCGCACACCCCCACCCCCCCCCCCGTGAAACACAACCAGTCTACGCCATCTATGAACTAATTGGACCAGAATTTTCAGTAATATGTACTTGTACCACGGAAATACTGCAGGGAGGGTAGGCCGAATGGTCGGACTGATGGGGGGGGGGGGGCACGCTTTTTTATTTTCTTTTGTTCAGAAATGTTTTCAATATGTTTTCAATAAATGTTTTCTACAAATATTCGGGGCCATGTGGCCCCCTCCCGCCTACGCTACAGCCGTGGGGTATCCCCTATCCATTATTTCGCCTACTGATGTTTATTGCTTATTTAATTTATATTTTTTATGAATAGCAACCCTTATACCGTATTATGAATAGCGACCCTCATTTCGTATTATGAATAGCGACCCTCTTCTCCTATTATGAATAGCGACCCTCATTTCGTATTATGAATAGCGACCCTCTTCCCGTGTTATGAATAGCGACCCTAATAAGTAATGAACCTTATTTCGTATTATGAATAGCGACCCTCTCGTCGTATTATGAATAGCGACCCTGATTTCATATTATAAATAGCGGTCCTTATGATTAATGACCCTTAATATGAATTATGATTAGCGACCCTCATCTCACGTTATGAATAGCGGTCCTTATGATTAACGAACCTTATTTCTTTATGAATAGTGACACTCTTTTGCCATTATGAATAGCGGACCAGGAAGTACGGGAATTTACACGTTATGAATAACGGTCCTTATGAATAGCGGACCTTATGAATAGCGGTCCTTATGAATAGCGAATAGACCCCCATCAAACTACAGCAAATTTAAGTTCTTAAAACACCCAGAAAATCCCTTCCATCTATTCGTTTATAAAGACATTATGTAAATCAAATAGGTGCTGTAGCATGAATAGGCACTTAAATAAATCGATTTGTTATTATTTCATAAATTTCCAGAGTGTGACGACAACACAACCGTGGAACCTTGTACTGATAACTGCAACTATGATGAAATACGGATTCTTCTCTTTGTCGTATCCGCCAGTAAGTACTCATTTTTATCTTACATCAATTTATAATTAACTCCATGCAGCAGGTAATGTGTAAACAGAAAAGTAGATTGGTCGGAGGACGATAGGATATGATGTATTAATTAGTTAGATTCATAATTTGAGTAGAGGTACAGGATGAAGTGATGGGTATAAAATATATATAAAGCTACACAATACCCAGGGGGCAAAGCGGGCTTTGGGATGATAAAACAGTTTGTTTGGTATCAACGTGTTCAGCGGGGTTCTAGGACAATTAACCCCTGGGCCATCCCCCCCCCCCGGAAAATTGCCCCCGGAAATCTACCTCCAAAGGACAATTAACCCCTGGAATATTACCCCCCGGAGAATCACCCCCCGAGGACAACTACCCCCCGAGGACAATTACCCCCTAGGAAAATTCCCCCCCGAGGACAATTACCCCCAGGACAATTACCCCCTAGGACAATAACCCCCCGAGGACAATTACCCCCAGGACAATTACCCCCCGAGGACAATTAACCCTCGATGACAACTACCCCCCATGACAATTACCTCCGAGGACAATTACCCCCCGAGGACAACTACCCCCGTGGGCAAAAGACGATCTGACACATTGAGAGATGGCTACGAGCCCATACGATCCCTTGCATGAACCCATATTCTTTCAAATACTATAGCACGTTGTCTTCCTCATTACTACACATTTCCCTTTTATTATAATTTATGCAACGCCAGTGCGGTTGCTAATTTCCACGAAGGATGTAAGTTTTAGGTAATTGTCCAGCGCTTTTCAAAATCCATAGAAATACATTTCTCTGGAGCAGCGTTATTTAAACATTTTTTTAGTCACGGTACCCTCTTAAGAAATGAAAAGTTTCTCCCAAAATCCCAAAGTCTTTACAGACTATTTATTTTGCATGACTCTGGCTCTCATCAAGTGCTATGCACACACGTATGGGCACATTTAAGAATAAAAAGGAGAAGACATTTCCAAACTGGTAAAAAATTAGTTTCTAATCCACACGCTAGAAACTATTTAAAGTATTGTATGCGGGCACCTTGCCGCATACAGTACGCCGAATGTACATAAATAAAAAGTGGTATATTCGGTCATGACCTTGATACACGATTATGAGGATATTCGGGCCTCTCGTTGCCCTTATTTGCCTTGCTGTCAAAATATTGTCAGCGAGCGAGGAAGGAAGACACTTTAGTATCTTCAACATTGTATTTTCTCATGTAAATACATATTTTAACCATTTATGGTATTTGATTAGTTTACAAAATCAACATTTTCCAAATCATTCTCTTGCGGCACCCCGGTTTAAAAACGCGGTGCTGGAGTTACAAAATCAAATGAGATGAATCACCAGAGAGCGGATATTTATTTTCTTTTGACATGGCACCGTACATATAACTTGAAGGCAATTTCTATTTCAAAATAATTTAACGTACACGAAAACATATTATACTTCAGCATGACAACAGATATAAATAAATAACGTAAAGAAAATCTTAATTGAACATGAACTATTGAACATACAAAGACAAATACACGATCAGCTGATTAAAAAAGTTGCAGAGGATATATAAAGGAAATCTTAAATCCTAATTTCTTTGTTGTGCCATTGATGGTGAGAGAGGCTGTCACGCGTACTCATCTGCGCGCAATGTTTTGTTCAATTTCTAAGAAAAGACTGAAATGAACTTCATAAATAACAAAGAAAATGAAGGTTTATGATTTTCTGTAAATAGCAATTTGGAGAGAAGCTTGCGTTATACGTCACAGTGTTATACATTCCTCGGGGGTGATTGCCATTGGGGTAGTTTTCCTCGGGGATAGTTGTCCTCGAGCGTAATAATAATAATAATAATAATAATAACGTTTTATTTACCCAGGGTAGCCACTTCAGTTATGAAACTGCTCTTCCAGCGGGCCTTGCATAACATAATATGTTGTTACTACCCTTTTCCAATCTAATATGCTGAGGGCCTAGCTAGAAGGCAGAAGGTCCCATTGTTATAAATCTTTGGTATGACTCGGCCGGGGTTCGAACCCACGACCTCCCGTTCATGAGGCGGGCGCTCTAACCACTGAGCTACCATGCCCAGTAGTGTCCATGGGGGTAATTGTCCTCGGGGGGGGGGGGGGTAGTTGTCCTCGGGGGGTAGTTTTTCTTGGGGGGTAATTGTCCTCGGGGGTAGTTGTCCTCGGGGGGTTGTTTTCCTCGGGGGGGGGGGGTACTTCTCCGGGGGGTTATTGTCCTTGGGGGGTAATTGTCCTTGGGGGTAATTGTCCTCGGGGGGTTATTCTCCGGGGGTTAATTTTCCGGGGGGTAATCGTCCTCCGGGGGTAGTTTTCCGGGGGGTAATTGTCCTGATACGGTTCAGCGGATCTCCCTGCAGAACTTCTAGATTCACTAGCCTTAATGCCGCTATCGTGTACAAATATATGATTAATTCATATTTTCTCCTAACCACTTTTCTTGTTTTGCGCACCCCCCAAAATATATATTAGGGCTAGCGTATTAGTATAGGTCCTCTACAAAGATAAGACTCTCCTTAGTCTTAAGAAAGAATAAGGTTTTATTTGTGTTAATGTTGGAACAAATTGAAAATCCGCCAGGCACTACGTCATACTGACATTACCGATTCAGCCAGTTAGAAGTTCCCATACGTATAGTGACTGCAACTTAAACAGAACCGTGACTTTCCTATTTGTATCCGTTTGTGTTAAAATCATCACCGGTCACCTTCTCTGACTTTCATGTTTTCTCTTCTCGTAGATTGTTATTGAGTTCGAATTTCCCTTTAACATAATATTTTATAAGCTAATATACCATGTTTGTTCTATCGTTGACTATTATTTGCCTTTTTTAAAATTTCTTCCTCTCTGAGAATTTTAAAATCAACATTACATTTTTTTTATTTTTTTTTAAAATATTTTTATTATTATTATTATTATTATTATTTTTTTTTTTTTTGTGGGGGGGGGGGGGGTATCTAGTCGGTTGTGAGCATCCATGCTCTCGAAAACATTTTCCCTAACTAAGAAAGCAATCTTGCAAGGTAGAATATTATTTTATGAAGAATGTTCTGCAGGAAAAAGGTAAGGTATGCCTTCTTTTACGTAACGAAAATAATCTTCTATTCGATAATTTGTTTAAAGCTGTTTAATTAGTGAATTCCATTTGAAATAGGAATCCAATCCGATTTGAAATAGCTAATTATAAACTTAATACTGGAGAATAAGCAATTTTGAACACTCTGATGACATTTTTTGAATAAATGAATTACCTTTTCCCCGAAACACAAGTTGTCCAGAATAAAATATATTTTTGTTGTTGTTGTGTTTTGAGTTATTGGCGATTAGTCAGTAATTTGACTATTGTCGCCAAACTTTACGGCACGTGTTAAATCTCTCAATTTTGTATTTTTTTTTAAATATATTTATTTCGTTTTATATTTATCTATCTTTTAAGATAGTATCGAAAAATAATATCGTAAGCAAAACATTCATGGGCTTTGTTAGTATTTCTTAACAGTACGTGCAGATTATTTGTTATATCACATACACACCATACACAAGCCTCTATATTCAATAATCTTATCATACCTTTTATCATTGTTGTTACTTTTTCTTATTTTTTTTTAATACATTATGTTATTATATATTTAATGTACTGAGTGTAATATATTTAATGTACTGAGTGTAATTTAGCATATTTATAATATTGTATTATGTTTTACTGTTCTTATTTTATTTTCTTATTAGCTAGTCTACATTATGTTATTATATTTTTAATGTACTGAGTGTAATTTAGCATATTATAATATTGTATAATGTTTTACTGTTCTTATTTTATTTTCTTATTACATTATGTTATTATATTTTTTAATGTACTGAGTGTAATTTAGCATATTTATAATATTGTATTATGTTTTACTGTTCTTATTTTATTTTCTTATTACATTATGTTATTATATTTTTAATGTACTGAGTGTGATTTAGCATATTATAATATTGTATTATGTTTTACTGTTCTTATTTTATTTTCTTATTACATTGAAATGTTATGGTGTACTCTATAATCGATTTTTTTTTAAACAGGATCGGACAAGTTCATAAAAATCATTGCAACTACTTGTTTTGACTTCATCTGGCATTTTTCTTGCATTTCCCTAACTTTAACTCAGAAGTAATTGGCCTCAATGTTATACCCAGGCTGAAAAGAAGAATTCAAAGTAGACCCGTTGTGTGTTACATTCGAAAATGAAGATTGGCGTCGTGTATGGCTTGAAAGAGTACACTAGTCCTATCAATACAAAGCATAGAAATTAATCGAGTTTGCTTTGTTGCATCTATGAACTTGGCCAGTTACACTAGATGACTGAGAAAATAAAATGAATAAATTAGAATTCCACAATAAAACTGAAAGATAGATAAACATACGGGCAGATGAACGTACACACCTTCAACTGAAATCCACAATCATTGGATTGTCACTTAATGTATGCATTTTTGTTTCATATAGTTCTCAGCGTATCACTAGTTGGAGTTATGATATACTGCTGTAGAAGGAGTAAAAACTGCCAGCATACGGAAAAAAATAGTAAGTAACTGATACGCCTTTTACTAGGGTTTTAATGTAAGGTTTGCGTTTAGGGTAAGACAAACGACTGGTATAGTGTTGAGTCTAACTTTGAGGTTAAGAACTCGAATTAAAATTGATCGCGAGGCAATTGGTGCTGGAACATTTGTCACATAGCCCTTATTCCGACAGAAGAGTTTGTCTGGAAGGATTTAGAAAAGGTTGATTCTGTAGCAGGTCGTAATCAGTGTATACCGTCACATTGATAACAAATGAATTCAGTCTCTCTGAACGTCATCTTCATGTGCTACACACACCTAACATACCCTCTCTTATAATATTTCAAATATTAAGACATTCGAAGAGCCAACATTCTATGTCCTATAAATTATAAATTCATCCAACTTAACTTACAACTAATGACAAATCTCACAAATTATTCATCACTTTTAACTCATTTTGGCAACTTTTCGGCCCAAACCGCCCATTATGGTTCATTTTGCTCAGGAATTAATATCCAATCGATGTTATCAGCAAAGAAGATTTAAAAGACTGATCCTACCTGAAATTTAATTTTTGGCCCAAAGTACCAAAATCAGTTCCATTTTTGTATTCAGAATAAATCGAATTACGGATTTTGTATTAAACCCACATTCTTTGTAAAAAACAATGTGCTGATTCCTTATCCGTTGCTCAAATTAATTGAATTTTGAATGTTTTGACCACTATTAAATCTTCCCCATCATACATTCTGTTCGCTTTAAAGCAAAAATTAAATACTCCCTGTCAACGTAATTTTCCTGGTAGTTACAAAAATCTTGTATTTCATCAATTTTGGTCAAAATGGCCAGAATGACCAAAGAGGTCCGAACCATGAAAATTCATACGATGAATTGTTGTGATATCACCGCACATTCTTACATTGAAATCGGAAATCAAACCCACCCATCAATTGATTCTAACTGAAATGTTAATATTTAACAGAAGTCAATACAATCCTTTTTTGGCAAACTCCGACCAAAATAAACCGTTGAGCTTGATTGGGTAAATTAACAACTACTCTAACATCAAGGCCTTTTTTGTTATTCAAGCAAAGAACATGTTATCTCAACTGATAAGAACGATTGGAATAATTAACCCCTCCCCTCCCCCCTCTGATAATAATAATAGTGGGTTCTTGTATAGCGCTCATGTCTGTCAGACGTGACACTCCTGGCGCTCCCGTTTATTCCCTGGCTTTAGCACGGCTGCCATGATAAGAGTAAGGAGCACTAATCCTTTTCCTCCAAATTCATGAGTAAATATTTAGCGCCGAATCAACACCCTTCTCTGATTTCAGATATGTGTCCAAAATGTAAACGATAAGATTCCTAGATTGATGAAACGGACATTTTACAATATATACATTATTATGTTTACGATCTTTCAGAAGAAGATCAAATTTCTCAGTGATATTCCCTACAGTGTGAAATCGACATGAATTTATTCGACGGACAGGAAGAGGAGATGGGGTTAGGCTTTAAACAAAGGAGTAAAACAAATCATGATACTTGTGTCGTGTCACATCACTTTTTGAATATAGTTTAAAACAAGTTTTTATTTGATTGTTTTCTTCAGATCCAAGTCATAGTCACAAACCCACTACAGATGTTAGTGCGATGAAAGGTAATGATGAACCGCTTTAATTGATCCAACAGAATCATTATGCAAAATAAGTTCGATCTTTTCATCATTTCATGTGTTTCGCATACAGTGCACAGAGCCCTTGCCTAATTTCAGATATGTGTCCAAACTGTAAACGATAATATTCCTAGATCGATGGAACGGGCAATTGACACTGTTTCCATTAGTATAATGACATGTTAAACGATATTTCAGAGGAGTCATTTCGTACTCAAGTATATAAAATAATGATAACAATAATTATGAGTTATGACAGTAGCAGAAATGTCACAGAATCGAATACAATGTAATTAGGAATCAAAATTAACATATTTGTTGAGATTTTTGATTATAATTAGGCCTATTTTCTTTTCAATTATGAACTTTGGTATTCTGGAAATAAGATTTTATTATCATTTAAGAAAACCAACGAATATAAACATTCTAAGGCATTTCGTCTTACAGTAAACGGAGTAATTCGCAAGAATGAATAGAAAGCCGAATTCAGACTGTATACAGGTTCCATGACACATGCTCCACCGACTATTGCTCTGCCGACATTTGCTCCGCGACGTTTGCTCCGACGTCAAATGCTCCGCCGACATTTGCTCCTCCGACATTTGCTCCGCCGACATAAAATACAAATGCTACTAGTTCTACGACAAATGCTTCGCCGACAATATTTTTTTTTTCACGGGTTATTTTCGTTTTTTTTTTTTCTTCTTCATTTTCTGAATGCATTTCATGAAATAAGGTAGATGAAATGAAAGGAATGAATGTTGATGAAGTGGGAGGAAAAAGGAGTTACCTAAAAGTCATTTCGTTTATACTGAAATAACTTTCCATCTATCACTGTACGTCCCATATAATGTACACTAAACACTCATTACATGTCATGGGAAGTTTTTAAAAAAAAAGTAGAGCAGCAAGCCACATTCCCAAATTGCAGTTTGATGTTAGTTCTTCATGATAAGCCAATTGCTTTTCTTCCGGTGGCTCCGTGAGTCCCTTAAAGTCAGTGAAAACAAAGTACTCGAATGAGATGGAATGTTTTATACACTAACATATATATATATATATACATATAGTAAAGCTACATACACTTAACTGAAGGAAAGAAACCTATAGAAAACTAATTGCACTAACTAAACTGCACTAATTGCCAGAGGAGCATTCATGTCTTCCACGAGGCCGCACTTTTGGGTTTATAGAGAGCAATTTTATTGTCGGCGGAGCATTGTCTTTTACGGGGTACTTTTGGGGAGGAGCAACAATAATGTCGTAGTAGCCTTTGTATTTTACGGGGTACTTTTTGAGCGGAGCAAATGTCGGCGGAGCAATTGTTGGCGGAGCTAATGTCACCGGAGCAAGTGTCGCTTCAGGCGGAGCAAATGTCGGTGGAGCAACTGTCGTTCGAGGAGCATTTGTCACCGGAGCAATTGTCGCGTTTCGCGGAGCAATTGTCGGCGGAGCAAATGTCATCGGAGCAACTGTCGGCGGAGCAATTGTCGGCGGAGCAAATGTCGGCGGAGCAAATGTCGGCGGAGCAAATGTCGGCGGAGCAATTGTCGGCGGAGCAAATGTCGCGGAGCAATTGTCGCGTTTTGCGGAGTAAATGTCGGCGGAGCAATCGTCGGCGGAGCATGTGTGCGGGTTACCAGTATACATGACAGCAGCGATTGCTAAACGAACAAAGCGCGAGAATAAACAACGGGCTGTGAATTGCTGCCGGAAAATAGGCGTAATGCGGCTGTCATATTTTCTTTATCTTTAGATCCCACTCCAGGTCACACACCCCGCAGCCCTAGAGAGGATAAATTGACAAAAGGTAATATTGAGCAAGTTCGATTGACCCAAAGTATTCATCATAAGAAAGAAGTACAAAATATAATATTTACTGAGAACCAAATTCGATCTTTTCCGTATTTTATGTGTTTTACAAACAGTGCACAGAGCCCTTCTCTGGTTTCGGATATGTGTCCAAATTGTAAACGATAAGATTCCAAGGTTGATGAAAAGGGCAATTTATACTATTTACATTTGTATACTAGGTTTACGATTTTAAAAAGGAATCATAACGATCTCATGTCCCCTCCCCCCCCCCAAAAAAAAAAAAAAAAAAATAATAATAATAATAATAATAATAATAATAATAACAAAATATATATATATATACATACACTATCGCTCATATAGATGAATATTTAAGTTTTACCCCAATTTATGGAATTATTTAAAAAATGATTTATGCCTATTAGATCTAGATAATAGTATACATTTTCACATTTTATTGAATATTAATTTGCCAGTGGTTGTTTAGCGTGACTGCTAAATCACGTGTATGCTACTATGCTTATCAACTATGGGACCTACGCCCTTAAGTCATAAATGACAGTAATGAGGATTAATGCCTCACAAAAGGGCACTAATATAGCACATCGAAACGGTTTTAATCCTGGGGCCTCACAGTTACGAGGCCATTTCTTTGCCACTGAACCATGAATGTACACAGCGGGGGGCTAGGGAAGGGGGCAGTTTCAACAAATACAAACGAACAAAGAAAATGCAATAAATGATCATTAATTCATTGAATTTCCCCCGGTCCCGAACAGAAAGAAATCTCCTGTGTGCCCATGCTTTGAGGCATAATGCATGGCCGACCAGAATATTTTGTTTATGTTGGGGACCGGGGGAAATTCAGTGAATTATTGTTTATTTATTGCATTTTCATTGTTTTTGCTTTATTTGTGGGAGCTGCCCCCTTACCCTAGCCCCCGATGCGTACAGTCATGGTTCAGTGGCAAAGCAATGACCTCGTAACTGTGAGGCCCCATGATCAAAACCGTGTCGATGTGCCATATAAGGGCCCTTTTGTGGGGCATTAATCCGCATTACTGTCATTTATGACTTAAGGGCGTAGGTCCCCTAGTTGATTAGCATAGTAGCATACACATGCTTTAGCAATCACACAAAACAAACACTGGCACTTCTGAGAATGTATACTATCATCTAGATCTATTAGGAATAAATCATTGTCAAAACAATTCCATAAATTGGGGTAAAAAAAAAATATTCCAGCTATATGAGCGACAGTGTATATATAGTAATGATGACAATAGCAGAAGTGTCATAGAATCGAATAGAATGTTACAATAAAGAATCATCATGTAGATATTGTGATTTTTGTTAACCATCAATTAGGCCCATTTTCTTTCCAATTATGAACTTTGCTTTTCTTGAGATAAAAGTTATCATTAGAGAATAGCAACCAAAATATACATCCTAAGGCTTTATGTCTTGCAGTCTACGGAGTAAATTGGAAGAATGAACAGAAAGCCGAATTCAGACTATACAGATAGGACAGAAGCGATGGCTAAACGAAAACAAAATAATGGGTTGCGATTGGCTGTCGTCATCAATCGGCTGGCATTAAGTTAACCTACCGGCACTCAATCAAAGACCTTTTTTTTTCGCGCGCTTTTTTCTTAGCTTCCGGTTCCAATGTCTGAATTCGGCTTTCTGTTTATTCTTGCGATTTTGCATTTTTAAGTTCTGATGACTTAGTACGATAGGTGAAAGACGAAATATATTTTAAAATGGTGTATTCGTTGTTAAATACCCCACTTTAGAAATCTAGCAATCTGATTGGAGTCGTGATTTAAACCATGCCCGCCTACCGGTCAATAGTCTTTTGAAATGTGCCCGTGTGCCCCGGTTAACGGGCCGCATTAATACATTTTTGTCAGATCCCCATTGGTTTACGTGTACAAAGTTTCTTTGTGCGAGCGCGGATACAAAGGTTTGTGTTCGACTCCCCAATGATTGTAACATTGAGGCTACTTTCGAGCGAAGATTTACAGACAATGTCTCAAATTTTCTGTGATTTGTTTCCAATCTTTACTAAAGAAAAGAAATAGGTAACAATTCTTAGTAATGTGTTGTGTGAGTTCGGTATACAAAAGATATGCAGACTGCTTTAATATTCGAGGCATAGTGTCGGGAACGTTTATATCTTGCTATAATGACAGGATGTAATGTCCCCTTGAGCCTATAAAAAACAACTATCCCTCTCATAGCAGTCATTATATATATATACTATTCTTCGATGTTGTAGTACCAATCATGTCTTTCGTTATCATTTGCTGAATATTTAATTCCCTAGGTCGCATATCGAATGTGGAATTATGGAAACTGGTGAAATCTTCCGAGGAAAGCGAGGAGAATGACAAACTTTCTGAAGCTATAAAGAAATTGACTGGGGTTAAACAAGGTAAAGCGCAAATTGAAATTGTTTTCATATCACATTAAAAGCTTACAAAGTTTGTTCAGAAATCGCCTAGCATATAGGTACACGTAGTTTTACCGTATGATTTGTTTAAGTAAAGACAATTAAATTCTGTTATTAATTAAAATCTTGCTTTACGAATCCTTATATTCAAGGACCGAAAACAATTCCTAGGAACATGCAAATATACAGTCCTTTAGAGAATTTATTGTCATGGATATTTTTTCATGCAATAATGACCGACTTTATAAGTGTATTTTACAGATTTATTACTATGAGGTACTGTAATTTGTATTGATTCATATCCCATATTTTTGTTAAGGTTAGTTACACACTGATTAAAAAAAAAAACATAATGAAACGATTAAGAGATAGAACAACAAATATATCAACATAAGGAGAAGGGTCTACTGAGGAGCTTATACTAGCTTGAAGAATGTAAATCCTGACTAAATATAATTTAATCCAGCCTTGCACCGGGGTTAGGGGCACTTTTTGAAAATCGTATTATATTTAAAATCTCTTTGCATATACAAAACATTTATAATGTTTAGAGTGCTAAATATTACACCAAAAATCTGAATGACATTGATTTCCAAATTGACTTTATTTGAATAGTTAGTTTATTTGAATAGTCAATACGCAATCATCATTTATCTCTAAGTGAGGAACTTGTTAATATTTTGTTTGATACATAACATACTCTTTATGTCATTGTAAAGCATTGGTTGTTAGGAGTTTGGGGATCGAATATGGGTTTCCTGTTTTGACTTACAAGGTTCACTTGGATGAATTTTCTGACAACCACAATCAAACATTTCATCATATTATTATATTTGGAACCAAATAAGTTCAATTTATTTTGGTATTGTTTTGTTTTCAACACTGACATTCCCACTCCAGGGTACGGCACATGTAGCACAGATTTCCAACGTCTCTGCCGCTGGAGAGATTCCTGTGCTATTACAGAACAAATGGATAAACTCTATGAAGTTTGCTTGCAGGCCGAAATGGGGGAAACTGTAGAAAAATTAAAAGGTATTCCTGATTATAAAATGTATGTAAAATTAGATTAAAGAACAACATTAATTCGTCTTTCCACATATCATAATATGATACGATTGATCTATTTGGTAGATAGTATAATCTCATCGTGAAACTGCCGGAAACTTATATGTGACGAAAGTAAATTTTCCTTCTCTTTCCGAACAAGCAAGGTAATTTTTTATTTCCAATCGTACACGAGTTACACTCCACACAAAATGTAATGCACTGAGAAATTCATTGTATAAAAACTAGAACGAACAACATTTTTTGTCTTCTCCTCTTGACCAGAATTCCGGTACGATGTGTCTAAAGAAGTTTCCGAAGATGATTTAGACCATGTTTTGTGGCAGATTGGCAAGAAGTCATCTGAGAATATCACTACGCTTCTCAGTAATTTAACGAAGACTCGCTTCAGTCAGGAATCAAGTGTACCTAAAAACGTTCACCGCGCACTTCCTGAGTTACTGAAATGGACAAAGGGAAACCATGCTATCAACACAGTCGTGACGTTAAGCTTACAATCGGATGATTTGTGCATTGACGACATGTACTTTTTTAAAGGTAGAGTATTTACCAGTCTATATTCACGTTAAGTACAAATCTATGAAAGCATGGAATACATGGTATTCTCTCTCACACACACACACGCGTGTATGTGTGTGGGTGCGTGTGCGCACGTGTATGTGTGTGTAGCTTTATCAACAACAACAAAAGCACACACTTTGAAAGTAAACTCCGAAATTAAAGGTCCAATGTTTTCGTTTAGAATTATCAGCGCGAGTATTGCCAACAGGAAGGCAATACGACGGTAGTATTTTGCTTTAATGAGCACTACAGGATACTTTGTAAAAAAAATGTTCATTGTTGAATTGGAGCAAAAGGCATATCAATTATTACCCGTTTTCACAATTCGTTACTATCTGAAGTACGTGGATGAAATGCAGTTTAAGGCATGTAGACATCTTTAACATCCATGTTTAATTGCAGAAAACAAAGTATATCCATAATATATTCCATTCCTTAAAAATGTTCACTTTCCTAAAGTTTTAATTTACCATGCAACTCCTTGTGTCGTGACTTTTATAAGGTGAATGAGAAATGTAAAGAAACTAAAATGTAAATATTAACATTTCTTCCTGTCCCTGCATTCAACAATCCCAACACTTTTCAGACAAAAATATGTTATGATGTCGACTGATGAACTGTGCTGGAAAACATTACCTGCAGTAATGGACGTGGTGGTGTGATAGGGCAGGGCGCGTACTATTACGTATGGTGGTGTGACCAAAGTTGGCGCGTGACCTAAGTTTGCTATCTCCAAAAAATCGGTAAGATTTCGAAAATCCGATATCCTCAATGGAAAGAGGAACGTCAAATTACCAAGAGATGAAATTTTCTTTGGAATTTGTTGTGAAATTATGAGAATATTGACAAAAGATCGGCAAATTTTGCAGTCTTTTGCGTCCGTTCCGAAAAAAATATCAACTTACCGGTAAGGGTTTGGAAATTTGGAGAGCAGATATCCTCTAAATTGTAAGTAATAAGTGATACCGACTGATTGTATGATATCTTGCCTTCTAAATTATTAATTTACCTTATTTTTGATGGATCGCATTTTTGTATAAATCAGCTGTAAACCCCCGTTCGCGAAGTTAGGTCTCGTTGTTTTTAAGACCTTTTTTGAAGCAGCTGGCACGCACGATCGGACATCTAATTTTAGATCGCGATATCTCCGAAATCCTTCGACGATTACTTTTCTTGTTGAACCAATTTGTAGTAAAACAAATTTGCCGTCCATTTGGTAATAATTGAAATAAATAAATTTGTGTAGAATACGAGAAATCATAGATCGAATATCACATTTTGTAATATGTTCTAAAATGTCCGCGAACTTTGGTCACCCCTGCATACTTGGCGTCAACTGTGTCTCGAAGGCGAAAAGCGAACTTAATCATTGTAGCCCTCGGGTCTTTTCTTCCGGTATAACTTCTTATCCCTTCCCTTATACAATTAGCAAAGGGTGTTATTAAGGTGCAAAGGTGGTGACTCTCCCCTACACAGGGACCTAATTTAACTTCCTATCCGAGAGAAGGCTTATATCCATCATTAGATGAAGCTAGTGTACCTTCTTAAAGGACCAGGAAAAAAACCAGTGAAATTAGCTATGGAGAAACAAGGAACAAAGAAACATTTACTGAACCCGTGTAAAGGGGGTTGCCATCCTTCTTCTTTGATACATATTTTGGATATACCGCTGGGGGGCATGCATAGCTAGTTATAAAGTTAAAGATCAAATTATTGTTCATATCAATTATTGATAATAAACAAATATGAAGCAATAAGTATTGTTAATAGTTTTAGCGCATCCCGATTAGATCGCCCGTCACTAATAATAAGACAACAACATCATGCAGATTTCATAAAATTAAGTTTTAGTAGGATAATTTCAAAGTTTGTATGTTTTATATTCAAAGTACGACGTATATATCATGCGAAACGAAATGAGAGAATAATAGTGTTGTAGCTTCAATTGAATTATCCCATTTATACCGTCATCCCTTTTGGGAAATGTTTGCAATGGATGAATTTTAAAAAAATTAGCCCTCCACATGCTAATTATCGGATGAAGTCAAAATTACAAACAATAATAAAGTTCCGTGTGTTCTAATCTCTTTGTAACACGGTCTATCTCTGAAAAAAGATGAGGTGACTGCCACTAAGAACAAATTTTCTATACGTACCTGATAAATCATAAACATATTTATCATCCTCATAATGTTGGTATGCCAAGGGAAAAAGTATATCCAACCTCTCTTTAAAGCCCCTTTAAAGTGTTGGGAGCCCCGGAGTTTCGATGGCAAACTATTACTTAAAGTGTTTCATAATGTGAAAGAGGATATTATTTTAAACACATTTCTGCAAAGATTTTCAAAACTAATGTGTGTGAAGTCGAATATTGATGAAATAATACAAAAATTAGATTTTTCTGCGTATAACAGAAGACCCAAATTATGTGTTCTTTAATCGACATTTGTCTTCAAACGCAATTTTTGGGGGAAAATGTTGATAGAAGTGTGTCTTGAATGACATGCTCGTTCACATTATGATACAATTTCAAGGGATAGTTGAGTTCTGTTGCAGAGGGCGCTACACAAAATAATTTTTTTGTGAGATAATGAAAAACATTTGAAAGAACATACAATTTAAATGACAAAATCATCTTTGTTTAATCATAATCGGTTCAGAGATGGCTGAAAAATATCCATAAATATAACGATTTCTAATATTTGTGTACCACCACAAATATTCGATAATTTAAAAAAAAAGCCGTTGGAAAAACGGAATGGCGCCTTTTACGTTGTATTTCAGCAATGCCATTGTTGGCTTTTTTTGTCGGCTTTTTCTTGTTGGTTATATTACGCACAACCAGCCGGCCCATGTAATGTTATTATTAATTAATTAATTAATTAACGGTCACCATATTTTTTTTTAAGTGGAGCTGAATTGGTATGATCGTATTCGTTGGCTAAATTTCACACATTTTGGGGTCTAAAATTACATTAATAGCAATTTTAGGTCCAAAGAGGGCACTAGAAATGTCAAAGATAGGAATAAGATCAATAACCATGCACTTTGAAGGCATTTGCGGTCTGAAAACAGAACTCAAATAAAGGGATAGTTGAGTTATGTTTTCAGACCGCAAATGCCTTCAAAGTGCATGGTGAAATGTTGCCATCAAATATTGGTCAAATTTGTGGCCCCAGCACTTTGGAGGGGCTTTAACGATGAGACAAAGCAACAACCAAAGTAAAAGGAGAGAGGTAGAGAAAGAGGGGGAGTGTAAGAAGTGGAAGGGTTGTTAGAGATAGAGCGAGAGAGAGGGCGATTAATGTGGGGGTCGAGGGACGAGGGGAGAAAAGGGAAAGAGAATAGCCAAGAACGAGTACGTATTGGAAGGGGAGAGCAGATATCTGGGAGAAGATAATTAAGCTGAAAGTAAAGGGTACTTAAATGTGAGATGGAAGAAGAATGAAGAAGACAAAGTGCACATAAAAAATGGGGACAAATTTAGATTTAACTTGGAAAAAGTTTCGTAAAACCAGTAGCTGATCCAGGGTTCTTAGGTTTGTGGGAGAAGGACATAGTGTCCGAAAAATTATATTAACTCATAGCCTGTCATAAAGATGCATGCACGCTATTGTTATAGTGCCATGTACACCTCAGCAAGCTACTGCTCCTCTGCTTCTTGCATGTCTGCACGCATATGTAATAGCAGTTATTGTTCATGCCCATTGGACTATGCCTAGTGTTTTGCACGCGCTATTGATAGTACCATCGCAATAATCCGATTATATCGTTATAAACTTGGCACTGCGGGGATTTGGGGCTTGGCACATTAGAGATTAACCCGGTGGCAGGATAAGAGTTAAAAGCAAAATTCCCCCCAAATATAATCCCCCCCCCCAAAAAAAAATAATAATAATACCAAATATGGTAATAGATTCTCTCGTTCCTCCTTCCCTTTCATTTGAATCGGTTTCCCTAGATCCGCGACTAATGATAATGAAGACGAAAGATGAGTTAATAGAGAAAGAGATGTCAGAAAAAGGTCATACATGTAAATAAGGAATTAAACTGTAAAGTAAAACAAAAAACGTTGAGTAGGTTTTGGACTGTAAATGGAAGTATATATGAAGCGAACACAAATTTTAACCACCCCCCCCCCCCCCCCCCACTTCAATTCATGTTTGCAAGGGTGGCATGCACGCAGGAGCCGTTATATAATAATAATTTGAGGGGAGATTGGGGGGTCTTGTACAAATTATCTGCATGTGCTTTGAAGGCTTGAAAATTTGTTTGATGGAAGGGGGTTATTCCCCGAAACTCATCTTGAGCTGCTACTAATGCCCCTCCCCATCTCACCCCCATTTCAAATGGGCTCATATCCCTCGTTATAGCCTGTAATGCGCACGCGCATCACACCCACTCATTGCTTAATTGCTAATGTTTTGTCTGGACGAACAGCGTCCTATTCAATTTCGTCTCTAGGACATTAAAGGAGGTGTACAGTGGAAAGACAAATTAAAACTCAGTATAAATTTGCTTTGTCAAAAATGAGTTTCTACCGAAAGTCTGGGCTAACTGAATTACTAGAATACCTGCTAATGAGAAGATGTGCTCATGTGCCTCTCTCAATTTTGAGGGCAAATTCAGTTGGATGGTATTACTTTTCTTAATGTTGGAGGACATGATGTTGCGCTTAGTGAAAATGTTCAGTTCTTAGGGTTAACTATGGATGAGCATTTGTCTTGGAAGAATCATTTAGATGTTGTATGCACTAAGTTGTCCCGAAGTGTAGGTGTCATTTTTAGATTGAAATTTTTTTTTACCTGAAAGAGTGCTGATATCATTATATAATAGTATTATTCTTCCTTATTTGACATATAGTAATGTTGCTTGGGGAAATACTTTTAAGTCATAATAATAATAATAATAATAATAATCCGTTTTTTTTATATAGCGCTCAATACACCGATCCAACGATGTGCCTATTAAAGCGCTTTACAGATATATTATTACCCCGGTCATCGGATTCAGGCTTACCCGCACACAATGTGTGCACATTTTCCACTCCCTGGGGAGCATTCCAGCCAGTCGCCATTTTACAAGCGCACACTTGCTCGTTCAACCACATATCATATCTTGATAAGTTGAGAGTATTGCAGAAGAAGTCAATAAGGCTTATTACTAATTCTAATTATAGACATCCTAGTACTCCATTGTTCCTTCGACTAAGAATTTTACCACTAAGTGGACTTGTGTCGTTCAATTGCGTATTGTTTATGTATAAACTTCAGTCTATGCCTCATGAATGTACATTAAAAGATTTATTCCGTAAAAACTCTCAAATTAATAATTATAATACACGTCAAAGGGGTCTTATTCATCAGCCTTTTGCAAGAACAAATATCACTCTGACCTCTTTCCATATCTCTTGCATCAAAGAATGGAACAGTTTGCCTGTTGATATAAACAATAAAAAAAATCTTTCTAGGTTTAGAAGGTTATCTAAAACGTACCTACTTGAAAGACTGACATAATTCTACTTTGTATCTTAATAATTTCTCATTCTCAAATGCTTATAGACCACTAAGGACTGTTTGTGCGTGTGTGTGTGTGTGTGTGCGTGCGCGCGCGTGTGTGTGAATATTTGTTTGTGTTCTATATTCTGTAGCTTAGTTTGTTTTCATCCCTTGAATAAACATTACATTCTTTTTATTCACCTTGCCATATCGTTAATGTATGTATTTTGTTGACTATAGGGCCCCGCTCACAAGCTTAGCTTCTTCAGGGGTCCTAAAACCATTCACTTAATGATGTAATCAAGTTATTATATGTTGATAAATGTCTCTTTTTCATGTAAAAGATTATATCATGTTTTGGGTGGTTTTGAATAAATGAACTTGAACTTGAACTTGAACTTGGATATCCAGGGTAATAATTTCCGAAGCTCTTTCGAAGCGCATAGAGACTAAATATTATGCGCTATACAGGAACGGAATATTAGTATGATGATTATTATTAAGGCAATGTTGTTGAAGAGATTCTTTTATTTGGACAAAGTTGATAAAGCCCAATTCGGTATTGGATGGTATAGCCCTTGAAGAAAGCGCCTATAGCCCAATCAGTTAAAAACACGTAATGTTGTTTATGGAAAACGTTTACTTAGTGAACTTGTCGTATACTAAACTTAGTTCAGACAAAATGATGGATGGTTTCCTTATTAGCAAGTGATACCGGAAATCTTTTGTTGTAAATGTAAAAAGGTAGAGGGATCTAAATTGAAGAGAAAAAGGGGATTTATGATGGAATAATTGCACGATGTGGATAACTGCGGATCTACAACTATAGTGATTTTCTCTGCTTCTTTTATCCATATTTACAGTGGCTGAAAGAGAAAAGCGTCCACTAAACGACACAAACATTGAGAAACATGTTCGTAATGTTTCTAAAGCCCACTGCCAGAGAATAATTAGCATCATTTCCACGAAGGGTAAATCTAAACGTAATAAAGAAGGAATAGTCGTCAACACGATCCTCGATGAGAACGAAACGGATCTCTTCAATACCCATCAGATGATAAAGGAGTGGCTTAACGAGCAGGAATGCAGTAATTACGAGAAGAGGATTACACTTCGAAAAGCAGTGGAAAACGCCAAGGAAGCTTCTACATCTAATGGTAAGGCTTGTAGAGAAGTAGAAGACGGACAGGAAAAAGAAGAAATGGTTATAATAAGAAAGAACAGGAAATTGATTCGACTTTGCCATTTGCCAACAGGATTAAAATTTCATCTATTAATTAATTATCCGGAAAGTGAAAATCACTTAAGACATGAAACTTGCTGTTTTCGATTTAAAGATTAAAATAAAGCTGATGGGTGAATAACAAGAGCCTGAATACGTATGAATGTGTTCAACATGTTGTTAATTAATTCAAAACTTACCATATTACCTTTAAAGCAAATGTTAATGAGGAAATCTAACAATTTTAACGATTTTTTCTCTTTCTATCTCTTTCTCTTTCTCACAATGCCCTCCTAATTTACCGCCTGTTTTATGTCTTTAGAAATCAATTTAGGTGAGATAGAGCAACTTGCTTCAAGTAAGGGGAATGTGGAGGCAGCGTACGAACTTCTCATGAAAGACATCAAGCCCTTTGCTGCAATTCTTGGTTTGGATGAGAGCAAACTCAACAAGTACAGACAATTATCTCGTTCATCTCCAAGCACCAGGGGAACTATTGGCCTCGTCGCAAATCTTAGGCCAAAAAAGGGGGAAAAATGATTGTAAATTTGGTAAGTTCCGGAAACAGGGGCGGCAGCGGGTCTCTACTAATACAACTTTCTCAACTTATCACAGCTCCCTCCACCCACGCACATATATACGTTTAACAACTTAATTATTCATACCCTCACCAAGTTTAATAATTTTTTAGGTATGTGAAAAATATTATTTGTCCCAATTCATGTTTCTTGAGATTAAAACACATTGAAGCTTAGGTCAAAAAGAATATAACAAAGGCCGTAATCCAACCTGTCCATCTTTCATTCTTGAGTTATAAAAAACACGAAATTCATCAAATTTACAAGGGGTATGAATAATTTAGTTGTTAACCACATACCGTGTGAGTAAAAAAGAAATTACACCTAGAAAGTTGTCCATTATTTTAAAAGTAATCGCTGAACAATAAATTATTATACATCTCATGAAAGAGTATTTTATCCCAAATCATTTGGTATCATTTTTGTGTAGTATGTGTTCACGTGTGGATGAACAGGAGGCATTCTTCGCGAGAGTGCAAAAATCGACTTGCGCCAAAGTGATTCGTACAGTATGTATTATGTTGGGATTAGCGGAGTGAGAGAATAGGGACTTTTAGATTTGCGTGGACTGATACGTGTGACGTTCATTCACGGCAGTGCATTAACAGGACGTCGATCGTAGCATAGACCTATTGTCTTCGTGCGAATCTAAAAGTCCCTAATGAATTGAATGTATCAAATGAATGGACCCTACTACAGATGGACTAATAATGAGAGTCTTTCTTTGATCACATCATGACCACCGCCACCTGATGATGTGTATGTTGATGGGACAGTCATTTGACGCGCAATGCTTAAATTCCGCATCATCACAGACAAAAGAACCTTTTACATTTTTTCAGATTCTTTTCGCTGGGCCAGGGCCAAGAGTGTAGTTTCAGGAAAAATATCGTGATTTAAAATCAGTAAGAGGAGCAGTAAACCCCAAATTAGGAAATTTTGTGTGGTATTAGATTGATTATAAAAGACACTGGTAGACATACATTTCGACTTGCCAAACTTTAAAAAATACCTAAACTTTACTGTCCTATTACTTTCTGTTTCTTGGAAATGGATAGGATAATTTGTTAAATGAAGTTAAAATCATTGAATTAAATCCAAATTTACAGGTATCTCTTGTAAACTACTTCTAATTTCCTATTAAAAACTGCATATACGTCAATATCCATAAGACTTGTACGCCACTACTGCACATGCATTTCCGTGATTTTAAGCGATTCAGTTTCTTGTGCGCAGGGACATTGTTGATTCTTCAAGGCACAATTTGGGTTGTTATGGCTGACTGGCCGCGGTCGTGATGAGATCAAAGCTTGGACGGTTGTTTGGAATGTCATTATGATACTTTTGACAGAGTCAGGTGCATGAATGTATTATGGTTCCGATTGGTGTCCATTTGTAATAGGTCCATGCTGACTCTAACCTGTTTCTTCTTTTTTTTCCCCTTTTTTTGTTGGATGGAGGTTTTGTAGGCCGTTTTTGGGATCAGTCACATATATATACAGTGCGTCCCAGAAAAAACGAAACCGAGAAGTATTGATGTTCTATCATAACTTAATCACAACCATAATTAATGAATGATACATATTTGGAAAGCTTAGAGTCTCTTCTTTCAGTTGATGCTACTCAGATGATGCATATTTTACGCATGAGTGATTAAAAGCAATTTGAAGGAAGGAAACCAAAAAGACATTTGGCGGGCGGTATCTGAATTTCGAAGAAAAATTCACATTTCTAGAAAGTTGAGTTTCTGCCCTTTCATATGACACCTCAATCAGGAAAAATGAGCAAAGAATGACAAAGTTCTGTTTGTTTAAAGTAGTGCTTGCATTTCCATAATTGTATTAAACTAATTCGTTTTAACTGGCTGCCTGCCGTATCAATAAACGAAATTAACAAAAGACTTAACTCCGTTTCGTTGACAATCAGCCGTAGACGAGAGTCTTCATGCATGGCTGATTGTCAACGAAACGGAGTTAAGTCTTTTGTCAAATCTGCTTTTTGCTACGGCAGGCACCCAGTGAAAACGAATTCGTTTGTTAAAATTATGAAAATGTAAGGGCTACTTTAAACAAACAGAACTTTGTTATTCCTCGCTCATTTTTCCTGATTGAGGTGTCATATGAAAGGGCAGAAACTCAACTTTCTAGAAATGTGAATTTGTCTTCGAAATCCAGATACCGCCCGCCAAATGTCTTTTTGGTTTCCTTCCTTCAAATTGCTTTTAATCACTCATGCGTGAAATATGCATCATCTGAGTAGCATCAACTGAAAGAGGAGACTCTAAGTTTCCCAAATATGTATCATTCATTAATTATGGCTGTGATTAAGTTATGATAAAACATCGATACTTCTCGGTTTCGTTTTTTCTGGGACGCACTGTATATATATATAGGTACATTTACAAAAAACAATTTGTTATTGTACTTTTCCTGACGGCTTCGTACGACTCTAGACCGTATAGTGAGCTGATTCGTATTATTATCATCACCATTTATATATTTGGTGCAGTAGTTATGGCATTTGAGATCAAAGCAACTGACCCGGATTCCCGTTAGATACTTTTTTTTCAAAATGTGCAAAAGTGTCCACAAGTTTGCTTACAGGATTGCCGCGAAAAAAAATCGAAAAGTTTCAAACTGAGCGTTTGGAAATATTCATAAACATATGAAGGAAATTAAAAATTAAAATAAACAGACAACTTGCCTTTCTGTGTGCGTTGTGTGTTGTAAGCAAGTTGTAAGTGTGGCTACATTTCTGAACAAAATTTTCTATAATATTCCCTTCAAAGTGGCATCAGAGTGTCCTTTCCCTCTTCTTTCAAGCTTGAGGGTTCCTGACCCTAATCCTATTGTTCTGCCCCTGAAATGCCAGGGCAATTATTACCTTGGCATATCATGTCAGAGCACCGGAATAGTGGTATTATTCTAACCACATGACCACTATCGCCTTAAAACCAGCCGGTAACCAAAGCAAAAGGTCCTTTATGTAAAGCAACCAATCGGATGTCGATATCATTATCGCATGAATTGTCTTTCAACTATTTTATTGGCATTTTAAAGCGCTCATTTTTAAATCTTGATTTTTTTTCTTCTTCTTTAGGATAACTTCTATTAAAAAAATTGAAAAAATTACTTTATATTCATTTTTTCTTTTCCTCTCAGATGTGCCTGATACTGGAAATGGAATTTCGTCTTGAGGCATATGCTCTTCCTGATCTGCATAGGTACCGGGATCTAGTAAAAGAAGGCAGACCAACACTGACTTTATAATAAATATTTGTTTAGACCTAGATGTTATATTCGAATAAACCAATTAGAGTGAGAAGTTAAACACAGTATATTTCAAGATGTTTTAATTTGTAAGTGCTTTTCCATACAGTATCTTTGGTGAAATGATATGGAAGACGACAAATCCATTTACAATAGTTCTGTTCTCATTTTATCACTAAACTCACTCCAACTGAAGTTGCAAAACAAACCATGAAGATGTTGTCTGTAAGGTTACCATCCTGGGTATTCCCACTAGAAGGTTTTCGGCGTACAACTCCTAAAAAGTAATTTCAAAATCCTTTTAAAGGTACTATGTCCTTTTTACAGCCAACCTCAAATGCTGTAGAACTTTGCAGGAATTATGAATATGTCATGTATGTCCTATCTGTGAAATTTAAACGTTAGCAGTGTCCTCATATTCAAATTATGCAAGGAAACCCATTTTTGGCCTGTAAATGGGACACAGTACCTTTAAGGGGCCCCGAAACTTAGAATATGAATTGAACATTAAGAAAGAAAAAAAAAATATGTGTCCTTATTCTTTTTCTAATAACTTTACAGGAAAAAGTACCTTGTAACAGCTTTTTTCTAAACTGGGCGCAACTGACCTCAGGTGTAAATTGTGTAATAGCTCAATATACAATTTTCATAACATTTGCATCACTACATGTACCTTTGAAACACATCTATTTTGTTCATTATAAATCTTCCGACTAAGGTCATGAATAGAATAGATAGAAGAGGAATATTTACTTTAGTAGAAATTAATCTTCTGGTAATACCATTTGCCACATTCATATACATTCATGTATGTACACATGGACATTATAACCCGTGCAGGTTCCATACTGCTATAAGATATTTACAATAGATACATTTGCTTAGCTGCTCAAAAGAAGTACGTACACAAAGTGTACATGGATTAAGAAAAAGAGTACGCTTAGAGAAAGGTGGGAATGCAATTTGTTTCGGTTACATGATTGTTTCTAGCTTTAGATGGATCGACTGGCGTTGCATTTTTTTTGCGTGAGGGTCTGTGATATTCCTCCTAACCACACTACCGATCTTAGCTATTTCATGTACTGTACTATATCTGGATAAATATATGTACATCAAATTGTTTTAAAATAATTTCAAAATACACTTTGATTAAAACAGTGTAAAGCGTATTAAACAAACCTAATTTTGTCTCGAATTCATTTGATCACATATGACCTTCGTTAACTCCAGGTTTTTCATATCTTTTTCATTACATCACTCATGGCTGTAATGTTATGAGCTGAAGTTATACAGCACTCCTAATTTAAACATAACGTATGTGCTCATTGTTAAAGGTATTACAAAGTTTTGGTATGGGGTCATGAATTTGGTTCAAATGAACATATTGGAAGCATATGCGATCCTACAATATTCAGTGATCGTTGTCGCGGTTGAAATCGAGTCTAAAATTATGAAAATGTTAATTATAAACTCTTTATGTCGTATAACTCCCTCTCAAGGTCAAGATATTAATTAAGCTATAAAACGATGTTTCTTGACTAAAATTGACCTATCAGCTATTCCCGTTTGGAAATTATATATCACAACTACATATTCTGAGGTTTCCATGGTCGCAGCTACCATTGTACGACCGTGGGAGCTATTTGAAATTTATCAAAATTTACCGGGAGCACCGGTAATTTTTTTAAATCAACTTTTCTCGAAAGCAGAAGTGTTTTAGGGGCTAAATTTTCATTCAGATATCGACCAAGTTCAACATTGGATCACAACAATGTAGGGACACGGGTGGTAAAGAACTGTGATTGAAGGTGAAGTTCTGGAACCTCTACCTTCTTAGTCGCGAAGAAAGTATATATCTATATATATGTTTGTTTGTTTTTGCTATTTATTTCAGTACAATATATTGTTCCATTGTTTCCATACAACTAAACATATTGAAAACTGTTGTCTATTAATGTGCAAACTCACACAGGAAAAGAGATAAATGCATCAAATGTAAGGTCAATCTTAATTGTGCAAATATGTTCACATTGACATGATTTGAAAGTGGTATTTCAAACATACAAATCTAATACCAAACTCACATGAATTAACTGTGTACTGTTTACTTAACAGAAGTAACTGTATTTGTTTTAAAATTCATGAATGCTACAGGAAAACAATGTTGTGTAAAGCAAGTGAATTTTATTTTCGTTGATTTGTACGCTTTGATATACAATGTGACAAACTAGTCGAGAGAAAATGATATAGTTTAAAAAAATAATGAGAAAAGCAGTTAGTATTAATAACTGTATTTATGCTGATGATTAAGGTAACCTTTACCAAGTGAAAAGCCCATTATTGTTTTACAACTCGTATACTGGATGTGTGGACCAGTTGATATCATTCTCACTCTTTCGAGGATTCTAGGGTTTTTTATATTATTTAATGGGGAGTAGGGGAAAGATTGAACAGAATTTTATTTTCAAGACATTTGTCAAGTGCTAATATGTACTTGTAAGTAAAACAAGAAGCAAGGATGGATGGGATGAGAGGATGAAAAGTTTTTAACTGTTTAGAGTAAAGACTTGTATTGTTTATTTTGAAGAAAGGGAGATGTAATGTTATGAGCTGAAGTTATACAGCACTCCTAATTTAAACATAACCTATGTGCTCATTGTTAAACAGCCATGCATATTCATTATGAAGCAACCATGTAGAAAGCACTCTTCAACACAGTACTCTTGGCACACAGAGTGTGTGATGTATTTAATGAGTATTTAATGAGACATTCAACCCTCATACACTGCCTTATGTACTACATACATGTGAGAGTGGTAAGTTGCACTTGACCACTAGCATGCACAGCATAAGCATGATGTTTTAGATACACCAATAAACTCCTGAACCTCAAGCAAAGATATGTGGAGCTTTATTACTTTCTGGACCCAGCTACATTTAGTAAAGTACTAACCAAGAAGTCAACATAACAACCCACTTTTTTACAATGGCAACACATACGTAATGGCAATGCGCAATACTTATTGTAATAATAGCGTTTATATGTGCAACTCAAAACTAGTTCCATAACTGACATGTCTGCTTAATGATATTTCATTTGTCTTTTCAGTATTTCTACATATTTCTATTCATTAAATCATTTATTACTTTATCAACGACAACAAATATATTTGTATGATTATTGTCATTTAGTCTTTAAATATTTTCGAATTTTACTTTCCTTTTTATTATAACATGTAGTGTTTTGGATTTTCAGTCATGCATAATTCAATTGTTACTCGTTCTCTATATAATTTTGTGATATTAAATACAAATTGCAAAGGGGTCCTAAAGACGGAAGTTCAGTTAGTAAGAGATATCTTGAATTGTCCTTTTTTTTAAAGCATCTAAGTATATCCTTGTCAATTGATTGGAGGATTGTTGGTCACATGATATTCAATCAATAATTTATCGAACGACTACTATTTATCTATTCGCGGTCCATTTGTTCCGTATTCAGTCTGCACTTTTGTTTATCTACTTAGATGTTATATAAGACAAATAATGAATGTTTTTTCATTCGTTATTTGAAAAATGACTAAATAACATTGTGTAGTAGTTGTTGTTATAATTATTTTTATTATTTTCGTAGGAGTATTAGTGTCGCTAACCCTTATACCGGACGCTTCTCAATATTGGTCAACCCGTAAATGGCCGTATATCTTCGGAACAAGAACTCCCATTACGTATTTCCTTCTATGCTAGTGTGAGTGACCATATTTCGCGCGTGACCTTAATTCGCGGACAGTTTCCTATCTTAACAAATTGGTAAGGTTTGGAAAATCTGATTCTACAAATGAATAGAGGAACCTACAAATAATCACAGTCTAAAGTTTCTTTGAATTGGGTTTGAAATTACGAAAATATTGACAAATGATCGGTTGATTTTGCTGTCTTTAGCGTCTGTTTCGAAAACTATGAACCGGGAATTTTCAAAAGAAGTTGTTATCAAAATCATATTTATACTAACTTTGCTAGTTTGCAAGTTTATAAATTCGTCGAAAAAGTTGTTATGTAAAAAAATATTAGGAATGTCATATCCCTGATTTCTCATAATTCTACATATACATAAATACATTTAGTTCGATGCTGCTTGTAAGTGTCGGCTTGCATGGTGATGTAGATATACAGTAGGCTTGCGGGTGCACCATGTGAGAGAAAGAGAGAGGATTGAGGAGTCCCGAGGGTGTGTAGTCCTGAAAAGGACCGTTTGTGTAGTCTTGAAAAGACTGTTGGTTATCTTTCTTAGCTTATAGTTCTAAGGAGAACTATAGCGCTTGGAGAGGAGGAGTGGCGGGAGTGGCTCGACGTTTCGAACAGGTTGACTATCCGTCGTCAGGATATTCAACCTGTTAACGTGATCACACAAATCCTTTATTGTATACTGCCATCTGCCATCATGTTTCGCCTTCAGAAAAAAACAGCTCCCTGTGTCATTTTTTATTCCGCTTCAATCGAATGAAGATATCATGCACTCCTACCCTACAAGACAATCTGCTAATTTCCATTTGTGAAATCCAAATACTGTTCTAGCCTTTAAATCCATTCGCCACGCTGGCCTAGATTTACGGAATTCTCTTCCCATTGGTACCCGTACTATTTCAACAAATCGGTCAAAACTTGTCTTATTTCACATTACATGTATATTGCATAACATAAATTTCAATTCTATGTTACCGTATTGAATATGTATATTCATCAGCTATTTTTGCCATGTCATTGTATGAACTTTGAAATAAATATGGTATTAAGCTTATCTTAGCATTTAAATAAAAGTAGCCGCATACCAATTGTTCAATTTTTTGCCATTGAAGCACTGCGGTCACTGTAATCATAAGTTAAAGAGATGTATATACTTCAAGCGCAATCTTACGTTGTACCTCTTCTACATTTGCTATGTCAATCTCACCGACATTCTGGTGTACGCATTGTATTATTCATTGTAATTTGAAAAAACATAACCGCTATTTTCCAAATGTTCATATTGTTACTGATTATTATTGTATGAAAAATGTAGAAAACAATAAATCAATAAATCAACAACATCAAATCAATAAATATATTCTTGTGCTTTTCTATGTAAGCAAGCAACTTCCCCTGATTTAATTTACGTTGGACCAATAAAATGAATGAATGTATGATGAATGAATGGTTTAGTAAGCATTATTCTGTATACAAGAACAACATTATTTCCTTTGATTCTGAATAAGTAAAATTTGAATTGAAATCTTAGCTACAGCTAGTGTTAGGAAGCGCCTGCTAACAAGAATTGTTTTCTTGCTGGCAATTTCTTTGATGGAATAAATGATCAAATCCTTGGCCTTGCCGGGGCCCGCCAATTTGCTTGGCCGCTAAGAACCATAGCTCAAGCAAAGTCAACTGTTCAAACAATCGGTCTAAAAAGTGTTTGTTAGTTAGAAAAACAAAATGAGGGCAGTTTAATATGCATAAATTACTATTGGTCACCTCCTACAATTTCATTCAACAGTAGTGAACAAGCAAACATCCTAGTTTAGGTGAGAGAAGTACCCTAGTTCATGTCCTATAAGCGTTCCTTTTTACTTTAATACGTGCCCCTTTTCATTTCTAATAAGTGCCATGTTTTATTCTTATAAGTGCCCTATTTCGCAAAATAGTTTACAAATATCTCTTTTGATCTATAAAGCAACCGCCCTACAACCTATCGGCAATTATGTTCATAACATTGTTTAGTTGTCAAAAGTCGGCAACTGGACGTTAATTTAGTGTGGCCTAGGCTTAAAACATGTTGGCGAACTCTGCATCTGGCAACCAAATTTGGACCAGTGATTGTCGGAAGTCGACGACCGGACGTAAATCCTTCGCGGAGGTGTCGTGGTAAAAGCTGTTCATTCACTCATCTCTTAAAGATACTATGTCCCTTTTGCAGCCAACATCAAATTATGTAGAACTTTGCAGGAATTATGAATATGACAGGTATGTCCTATCTGTGAAATTAAAACGTTTAATAACAGTGTCCTAATATTCAAATTATGCAAGGAAACCCGTTTACTTGCTAAACTTCACTGTCAGACACTATTGAGTGATTGACTAGCTTTTTTTCTTCTTTGGTAATAACATACATAAAATGAGCTGTAAATGGTACATGAGCATTTGTGTACATTAAGAACCCACTTCTTGTAATGGCCAAAATTAAACTGATTGAATCTTTGCGCAGCATAAAACGTACGACCATTCAATACAATGGTCTGAAAATCAAACTATTACTTACTGGCTCTATAGCTCTTAAGTCGATTCGACAATAATAGTCGTTATTTCCCCACTTAAAGATATTTTCAAGCCCCCCCGCCCCTTTTTTTTTAGGGAAGTTCTAAATTAGTATTATCTTTCAAAGTCGTTGGAATTTAACCTTAAATCTTTTTGGCCTGCAAATGGGACATAGTACCTTTAATCAAAGGTTTGGGGTTTCGAATCCCATCCTTTGGCCAGACATTAATCATTTGCCACTCTCCATCCATGCGTAAATTGCAGGGCCCGCAGGTAAGATCAATACTGTTAATTATGTGGCTACACTGGGAACTAAAACCGAATTAAATTGGAACTATTTTGATTTTTGTTTTGTCATTATTATAAATATCGTTATTTTTATCATCATTATTATGATTATTATTAATATCATTATCATTATTATTTCATTATCATTATTTTTACGATTATCACCATTGTCATATATATCCTTAGTATTGTAATTATTATTCAAAAGCTAATAACGTTGACGTCATATAAATATATATCTTCATCTAAATTGGTTTAGTGTTAGAGTCAATAGGACTTTGTACTGTTCGACTCATTGAGATGGGGAGCTTGGTTTTAGTAGAATACATTATTTTAGAGAAAGAAAAAAAACACCATCCACCGGAAGTACGCATTAGAGCAAAAGTAACATCTGGCACTGACTGTTACGTGAATATTTGTTTATTATGAATTTTTTAATGGTTTATGGCTAGAAATTCTAAGCCAGCATACGGGTTTTAGAAAAGATTCTAGAGATACTGAGGATTGAACATCGACTTCCTTATCTATTTGCCCCTCCCCCTCCCCAGTTGGTAATAAAATAAACCCGTACATGCCGCGTTTCTTGAAAAACATTTATATTCAAAGGTTGAAAGTACAAGCTCCATCGAGATAATGACATTTATAACCTTAACATGTGTAAACACTTTGCCATGGCAAGCATTGTGTAAACATGGCCCAGGTGTGGATCTACGAGGGGGGGGGGGAGGGGTAGGGGGTTCCCCCTCCCCCCCTTGGACTGCCATGTCAAAATGTGATGTGCATAGAAAAAAATGCCATCATGTGTCGAGACCCACACAGTATTAGTAGATGTTAGTAGATGCCAGGAAGACATCACTTACGGGGGTTCAAAATAGCAAAACAAAAATCTCCTCACCACTTTGAGGCTCGTGGACGATGCTCCACAATGTATTCGGGTTACCCCCCCCCCCCCTTGGCAAAAATATGATTTTGATTAAGGGTGATGATTAAATAATAAATCGGTATTCGATCCTCAATATCTCAAGAACCCCTTAAAACATCCTTTCGAGGAACAGGTCTTACGCCAATATGACCAGATTATGTATTTTAAGAGTTCAGTTCCAAAAGATGCTAGACCCACTTGTTAGTAGTGTATTATGAATCTAAAATGTTGATCTTCCTAGACAAAAATAAAAAATCTGGCCTCAAAAACATGAGCTCGAATAAAAACTTGCTTCATCCCTAAAATCAAGGCCTGCTTCGTTTGCTACTTATTTGGGACACTGTCTTGAAATCTCATCATGTTTATAACACGCAAATTGTATGACATTATCTTCTTTATCTCGAGAAAATAAGGAGAAAGGATTTATTATTTTGTTAAGATGATCGGTTTGTGATGTCATTTTTATATTATTTGTTTGCCTGCAGTGCTGATGATTTATGGTGATTGGCCTACGTGCTTACCTTTGATACTATCTCTTCGAAGGGCAAATTGCACGTCGTCTAGTGCATATAATAGTCTGGTGACTCAGCTCTCATAATAACCTTATCTTATCTACACGTGTTTAATTGCCACAATGCATTAGTATGATATAGTAATCTATATTTCCCAGAGTATACATGATTCTCCAATTTGGGACGGGCAAAGTTTCATTTGGTGTTGTTTAATTGGCAAAGAAAGAAACGTTATGGAGGTAAAAGGTTTAAACATGTACATTACAATTAGTTCCCATGACACATGTATATGTAAGTGTGTAATGGCTAGGGCTAGGTTCCTTACTCGACACAATTTCTATTTTTATTTCAACATCACATGGTCTATCTCTTGCTTGAAATTCCGAATTTCGAATGTCGATGACTCATTTGTCTTTTTTTACCACGGGCAGTCACTGTTCTTGAAAGCCTGTACTCTACCTCATCTCTTTCCTCCCAGAGCTCCTCGTTTTCTGTCAGCTTCTCTTTCTCCCTCACATTTCTTTTCTCTTCTACTCCATGCGACCCTCCCCTCTCTCTCTCTCTCTCTCTCTTTCTCTCTCTCTCATTTGTTCTTTCCTCTGTTTGTTTTTTACTCAGACTCCTTTTCTGGGAGAGAAGGGGTGAATGTTTCAGAGCACATTTAATTCATCTATTTCATGCATTCTGTGCTTCGTCGGGATTCAATTTTTAATGCCAGTTTTCAAGTTTACATGTCAGTTTTGTTATTGCTATTATTGCTATTATGATTATTGTTGTATGTTCTTTGTATCCTTCAATGTATTTGTATATTGTTTATGTTGCTTGTATATGAACGTCACTCGCCAGTGGAGGACGAATTTCTGTATTTTTTAAATCAGACAATAAATTATCTTGAATTTTGAATCTTCCATGGCGCTTATCTCTCTTAATCACTAGGCAGGTTTAGTGCGGTTTAGTGTCGTTGAGTGTGGGGTTTATATTAGAGAATCTGACCTCTACGACCAAATATATAAAAGGGTGACTGCTCATTAAGTTGAGATCATGCATATGTCTGGTAGTAAGTGATTCAACCTGCAATTTATTAAATATATAAAACAATCAATTTTCAACTTAAAAAAATATAGGTGCATAGTTTACAACTTTTTTTACATCTATTTTCGTTATACATGAATGTATTTTAATTAATAAATCTGAATACGTAGACATGTATAATCTTTCAATATGAACTAATAGACAGGGACTTTCCTAATCTTCAAATAAAATAATAATTTGTTAAAGTGTACACCTCAAAGCATGTTTAAATCTGTATTTTGTACTATGTACATATATCTAGATAAATTACTATAAGTTCTCAGCCTAACTACAATGTTTTCATTTGTTCGGAAAGTCTAAAACCGCATTTACAATCAAACAACGACCTTAATAAAATAAAAATTTAGAAAATGGAAAGAAGACCCTGAATACAGGCCTATCACGTTTATGGGAAAGGATATGATGGAATTTCATCCAGATGAGTTATGGTGCCGATGTTCCCTTTTGAAATAAATTGTGTGATATATCAGAATTACATGTAGATTAGGTAAAAGGTCATTTGTCACATTATAGTCTTGTTTAACCACCGAAAAGTGATTAAAATCGAAAGACGTTAAACATTTTGATTGATAAATACTGGTTATGCATGTATTTTGTGGGGAAGTGTGGAATAAATGTTGTAGTTATTAAAGGTACTATGTCCCTTTTGCAGCCAACCTCAAATTCTGTAGAACTTTGCAGGAATTATGAATACGTCATGTATGTCCTATCTGTGAAATTAAAACGTTAGCAGTGTCCTCATATTCAAATTATGCAAGGAAACCCGTTTACTTGCTAGACTTCACTGTCAGACACTATTGAGTGACTGACTGGCTTTTTTCTTCTTTGATAATAACATACATGAAAAGAGTTGTAAAGGGTACATGAGCATTTGTCTACATCAAGAACCCACTTCTTGTGATGGCCAAGATTAAACTGATTGAATCTTTGCGCAGCATAAAACGTATGACCATTCGGTACAATTGTCTGAAAATCAAGACTATTACTTTTGGGCTCTATAGCCCTAAAGTCGATTTGACAACTAATAGTCGTTATTTTCCCACTTGAAGACATTTTCAAGCCCCACCTTTTTTAGGGAAGTTCTAAATTAGTATTATCTTTCAAATGCAGTTGGAATTTAACTTATTCATTTTTTTGGCCTGCAAATGGGACATAGTACCTTTAAGTGCCCACAGTGGCTAAATGGCACGAATATCAAAATTCCTTGAAAGAAATTTAAAAAAGCACATCCTGGCTGGATTGATGAAGGAGCCCCCCTCCCCCCCCCCCCCCCCCCCCCCCATTTTGAAAGAAAAAACTCGAGATTAAAAACTCCGAAAATGTGTTAAGAATGCAAACAAGTTTGAATTTTGATAGAAATTAAAGCAAAAGATATGAATACAATGCTTTCTTTTTAAAGATAGGTGTGCTATAATACAACAAATACCTTAATTTTCTGACCTGATAACAGAATATTAAGTAAGAGAAAAGGATAATTTCGTACTTTTGGTTTTAAGATTTTTCGTCAAAACTTGTATGTCGATCGGACGTCATGTAAACCCCTCGAACATCCCTCGTCTCTCTCTCTCTCTCTCCCTCTCTCTAGCGACGCCCGTGTTATAACTCTTTACATGGGGGCCTTGATATATACATAATTACACACACACACATATACATATATGCATCTTATCTATTGAATAGGCTGGTCGCTCCAAAAACCATTAGAAACATCAAATGAGTTCTGTGTTAAATCCATGATGTAGAAAGAAAAACACAGGCCTGTCTTGATTCCTGTTGTTATCTAATTATCTGATCTTCCGACAGAGTTGTGTTGACCTAGTGGAAAACAATCTTTTTTTTACCCCGTTAGAAAGGCATCCAAAGAAATAATAGATTAACTTTGATTTTCACCTTGTGCTAGTGTGATCGTAAGTCGTGACAATTATGAAAGAAAGGCGAGTTAAAGTTCGGTGTGATGGGGGCTTCATCCAGACACTGCCTTTAAATCGTATCATTTTTATAAAAGGCAAATAGTATGAGTTTATCTTGTTTATCTCGATACAATAATTAGAAGTGGAGTGTTTTGTTTTAGATGATGGTTGAGATGTAAGTCTGATAAAATTAGTATGCCCACAGAGCTAAAGATTTGTAGTGATGGTTGGCTTACGTGTTAACCTTTGATATTTTGTGAACTTTACTATCACTCCGAAGAGAGATTTTCACGTCGTCAAGTGCCTATACAGTGCGTCCCAGAAAAAACGAAACTGAGAATTATCGATATTTTGTCATAACTTAGTTAACTTTATGATCAATAAATGACACATATTTGGAAAGCTTAGATCCACTTCTTTCGTGTAATGCAACTCATATGATGCATATTTTACGCATGATTGATTAAAATCAATTTGAAGAGAGGAAATCAAAAACTCATTTGGCGGACCTTTTCTGAATTTTAAAAAGATAATCACATTTTTAGAAAAATGAGTTTCTGCCCTTTCATATGACACCTCAATCAAGAAAAATGAGCTAGGAATAACAACATTCTGTTTGTTTATTTAAAGTAGTGCTTGCATTTCCATTATTTTATCAAACGAATTCATTTCAATTCGTTTTCACTGGCCGCCTGCCGTAGCAACAAACTGAATTAACAAAGACTTAACTCCGTTTCGTTGACAATCATCCGTACACGAAAGGCTTCATGTATGGCTGATTGTCAACGAAACGGAGTTAATCATTTGTCAATTATGCTTGTTGGTACGGCATGCAGCCAGTGAAAACGAATTCGTTTGATAAAATTATGGAAATACAAGTACTACTTTAAACAAATAGAACTTCGTTATTCCTACCTCATTTTTCCTGATTGAGGTGTCATATGAAAAAGTAGAAACTTAACTTTCTAGAAATGTGATTTTCTCTTTAAAATTCAGATACCGTCCGCCAAATGACTTTTTGGTTTCCTCTCTTCAAATTTATTTTAAACACTCATGCGTGAAATATGCATCATATGAGTTGCATCTCATGAAAGAAGAGGATCTAAGCTTTCTAAATATGTGTCATTTATTAATCATAAATTGAACTCAGTTATGATAAAACATCGATAATTCTCGGTTTCGTTTTTTTCTGGGACGCACTGTATAGTTAGGTGACTCAGCTCTCATGATTACCTTATCTTATCCGCAAGTGTTTAATTGCCATAAGTTAGTAGTATGATATAATAATCTCTATTCCCCGGAGTAAACATGATACCCTAATTTGGGACGGGCAAAGTTTTATTTGTTTGTCTATTAACCCTTAAAGATAAAGACCAGTTATGGTTATGCGATTGCATTGCGAAAGAAACGTTGTGGAATCGAATAGAAAAGGTTAATCATCTAGCATAGTTATTGGTGTATACTGCAAGGTTCAAGAAATTTGGCCCAGTCTCGGTAAAGTTACAAGCACTGTACACAGAAAGATGTATATGGAACTACGTGACACGTGGGTTATATCTATCAGGCCCAAATAGATGTAATATTATACCAAATATATAAATTAGTAAGCGGTTTCTCAGCAAAATTTGTATCATTAAGTATTAGTCAAAACATATTCTTTCACATGATTGGTAATAAAAGCTTCCATTTAATTTTTTGAGAGGGGGGGGGGGTGTTTCCAAAACTGGTCTTTACCTTTAAAGAAAGAAACATTATTAAGGTTAAAGGATTAAACATGTAGATTACAATTGGTTTGTATTCCATGGCGCTAATCACGAGGCAGGTTTAGTGCCGTTGAATGTGGCGTTTATATCAGGGAATCCGACCTCTAGCTCATTAAATTATGACCATGCATATGTCTAATAGCAAGTGGTTCAATCTGTAATTCAATAAATATATAAAACAATCAATTTACAAGTTGAAAAAATATAGGTGCATAGGTAGCAACTTCTTTTACAACTCTGTTCGTTATACATGAATGTATTTTGAATAACATCTCTCAAAACGCAGGCCTTTATAATCTTTCAAATGAATATGAACTAATAGACAGAGCAATATCTCAATTAAGGCCAAAATATAATGCTATAAATTAGGCTTAAATCTCTAAGTTTGTATTCGATCTAATGTTGTTCTTCATAGAACATGTTTTGCATTTTGCATCAAAGGGACTTTCCTTATCTTCAAATAAAATAATCCTTTGTTAAATTGTACACCTCAAAGCATGTTTAGATCTGTGGTTTGTACTAAGTAAATAAATCTACATATAATACTACATATATAAGATTTCAGCCTAAGTACAATGTTTTCATTTGTTCGGAAAATCTAAAAGCGTATTGACAATTAAACAATGACCTTAATAAAAAACTTTTTAGAAAATAGAAAGAATACCCATAATACTTGCCAATCGTGTGTATGAAAGGGATGTGATGGAATTTCATCTAGATGAGTTATGATGCACAATATTTCAATAAAGAAAATTGTGTAATATATCAGAATTACATGTAGATCGGGTGAAAAGTCATTTCTCACATTATATATAGTCTTGTATTTTAACCACCGAAAGGTAATTCAAATTTAAAGAAGTTCTAAATTTGGAATAAAATAATAGATAAATGCAGCAAATGCATGCATTTGGTGGGTAAGTGTTGAATAAATCTTGGAGTTATTAGTGCCCAGAGTGGCAAAATGGCACGAATATCAAAATTCTTTGAAAGAAATTTAAAAAAGCACGTCCTGGCTGGCTTTATGACAGGGACCTCCCCCCCCCCCCCCCGCACCCCCATCCCATTGTGAAAGACAAGAAAATCGAGATTAAAAACTCCCAATATGTGTAAAGAATGCAAACAAGTTTGAAGTCTGATAGAAATAAAAGCATAAGATATGAAGTCAATGCATATTTGTTTAAAAGATAGGTGTGCTATGTTACAACAAATATATTAATTTTCTGACCTGATAAAAGAATATTTAGTAAGAGAAAAGGAAAAATGTTGAAATTTAGGTTTAAAGATTTTTCGTCAAATGCTAGGATAAAATGGTTATTAAACTTGTATTTCGACGTCGTGTAAACCCCTCGACCACCCCTCGTCTCTCTCCCTCTCTCCCTCTCTCTCTCTAGTGACGCCCGTGTTATAACTCTTTAAATGGGGCCTTGATATATACATAATTACACACACACATATATATATATATATATATATGCATCTTATGTATTGAATAGGCTGGTCGCATCAAAAACCATTAGAAACATCAAATGAGTTTTGTGTCAATTCTATGATGTAGAAAGAAAAAAATAGTCCCGTCTTGATGTTGTATTCCTGTTGCTATCTAATTATCTAATCTTTCGACAGAGTTTTGTTGACCTAGTAGAAAACAATCGTTTTTTCACCCAGTTAGAATGGCATCCAAAGAAATACTAGATTAACTTTGATTGTCAACTTGTGCTAGTGTAATCGGAAGTCGTCAAAATTAAGAAAGAAAGGCGAGTTAAAGTTCGGTGTGATGGGGGCTTCATCCAGACCCTGCCTTCAAATCTTATATTTTGTATAAAAGGCAAATAGTATGAATTTATCTTGTTTATCTCGATAAAATAATTAGAAGTGGATTTTTTTATTTTAGATGATGGTTGTGATGTAAGTCTGATATAATTCGTATACCCGCAGAGCTAAAGATTTGTAGTGGTGGTTGGCTTACGTGCTAACCTTTGATATTTTCTGAACTTTACTATCATTTGCACGTCGTCAAGTGCCTATATAGTTAGGTGACTCAGCTCTCATAATTACCTTATCTTTTCCGCAAATATTATATTGCCATAATGCATTGGTATGATACAGTATACAAATGACGCATGCGCATGAGTTCATTATACGATCTATCCGCACTCGAGTTGAGGCTGTGTGTATCTATCGCACGAAGCCGTTCGGCTGAGTGCGATAGATACACACAGCATCAACGAGGGCGGATAGATCGTATAATAAACGAATGAAAACATGCATCATTTGTTTTATACAACGAAACTCCTAGATCCTTGTTATTTGATGTAAAAATAATTAATTCAAGATTGTTTCGTGACAGTATATGGCTGCCAAATAAATCTCAAGTTTTAATAAGTCTCAATTTAGTGCGCACACATAAGTATAGATAAAGCAAGCGCACCTACCTCTTCACCCATTCACGCATAGTACTGCGCAATAATAGGCTCATGCACACGCAGTATTAAGCGCTCTTATCTCTACGCGCACTACAGCGCGCTCTAAAAACGAGTTCAATAGTACTGGAAAATATTGCACTCCTTTTCATGAAAACGAGTGCAATAGGCTCAGTAATTGAATCACACGTGACCGCGCATGACCAATCATTTGATTATGATCTGGGAGTGAGTTGTATAATAATCTTTATTCCTCGGAGTAAATATGATACCCTAATTTGGGACGGGAAAAGTTTCATTTTTTGTATTTTAATCCTTAAAGATTAACACCAGATATGGTCATGCGATTGCATTGTGAAAGAAACGTTGTGGAATCGATCAGAAAATGTTGATCATCTAGCATATAAGTATTGGTGTGTACTGCAAGGTTCTGGAATCATAAAAATGATAAGAAATTTGGCCCAGTCTTAGTAAGTTACAAGCACTGTAAACAGAAAGATGTATATACTCTCTAAATCACGAGGCAGGTTTAGTGTCGTTGAATGTGGCGTTTATATTAGGGAATCCGACCTCTACGACCAAATATCCACAAGGGTGACTGCTCATTATTTATTTATTTATTTTTTTTTTTATTTTTTTATTTCACATCTTTAAAAAGGGTAGCCCGATCAGCATGAGCTGGTTTTCATCTGGGCCCTTTACAACATACATGGTTCAATGATAATGTCAATCAAAACAACAATAAATGCACATTATAATATGAGAGATAATTCGGACATGCAATAAAAAGGCGATACAGTACATTTCATAGTATACGAAGTTCAAATTAAGATAAGGTATGCTATAGATATTTATAAAATTGTTGCGAATATTTCAATGTTAAAAAAAGTTTACCGTCACCATTGAGTAATTATAAAATGTATACAATTAATACTTTCCCAGTTTATAATTGAAACTATTGTAAACAAACAACAACAAAAACCCACAATTAAAATATATATATATATACATGTAGTTGACATTTGTACGCAATAGCACATAGTATTAGGTTAAAGTTAAAACAAAGTATGGTATAAATATCAAAACAATTTATTGCAATATATTTCAATGTTAAAAAAGTTTGCCGTCACCATTACGTTATACCATGTTTTGACCATGCATATGTCTGGTAGCAAGTGGTTCAATCTGCAATTTAATAAATATATAAAACAATCAATTTACAAGTTTAAAAAATATACGTGCATAGGTAGCAACTTCTTTTAAAATTATGTTCATTATACATAAATGTATATTAAATAATAGACATTGGTTGTCTTTGAGATGTCGTGCTGAGATTGCAAGACGAAATGCAAATCGAACTTTAATGGCTTCAAAAAATTGTAATTTAAATGCATACATGTGGGACTATACAAGGTCAATAGCAATGGGATTTTGTTTGGAACATTGATTTAGGGAAAATTGGCATCCATATAGCTCCGATTAGACTCATTTGACAACGCCATCTATCATCAGAGTCCAGCAGCCTAACCGTGTGTTAGCATATTGATTTTACCCCCCCCCCCAAAAAAAAAAAACAAAAAAAAAAAAAAAATCGTTAACGATTCATTTTTTGTTTAAACGAAAAGCACATCCACCCCGACGTACGTTGACACTAGCTCTTTCATTGGAACCTTAATGTTCCATTGAATTTTGATCAAAATTTGATCAAAATAGGTCGCAAGCTCGCCATTGCATATATAACGCATGTGTAACAATTCGAACTTTGGACGCAATTTACCACGCGATTGTAAGTTTATAGGTCAATCACACGAAGGATAACAAACATGAGTTATCATAGATCAGTTCTGCTTGGTTCATTATGTCCCCTTCAGCCAACCCCCACCGTAATTTTTCCATTTAGTATAGGCAAACATTTTGCCGAGGTAAGCAAAAACATGAATATTCATGACACACCATGGACTATTCGATTATTTACAGAGGGGTGCAATTGTGCACCATATCAAACTCCCCTACTTTTAGTCAAGTATTTCATTGTATTAAGTAGTTTGGTAGGTTTATTTTACTAACTGTTTAATTATCAGATATCAATGATAGTTTAAAGATATGGAAAAGGTTCTTGTAGTTTATATTTAGCAAAGCAATCTCACATACAAAATCACTATCAAGTGTCGTCTGCTCCGCAGATTGCCGTCTGCTATACGTTAAAGGCACATATTTATATGTGGACTGTGATGTAGACAGTTTACTCGTCATTGTAGATTTGTGATTAGCCATCTGACACACATACAATTACCACACACACGAACACTTTCACTTCCCCTCCCCGACACACCGTTTCCGCACACCCAGTTCACACATACCCAATGGCACACCCTGTAACATAGTGGAACATTCTACGAAATTGACAATTTTCCTGCAAAATAGAACCCTTGAATCATGTAAGACGTATTTTACCCTATTCTGATGACATAAATGCATGCCAAGATAACAATGGCTGCGTTTCCATACATAAATACAACTATTTTGCGATCAGAAATAGTCAATTTTCGATAATTTCACAAAATATATTTGCCGCCTCATACAATATGACGTCATCGACAGCTGATTGGCTATAGTTTGGTAGTGATGTCGAACTAGCTGCGTGTGTGCTGGCTTTGGTCCAACGAGCGAAAAAAATTGAGACAACCGGAGCAATATGCCTGTTGTGCCTCTTGGATCGATTTCTCTCGCAACCAGACAGATTCACGGCTAATTGAATACTGGAATTATATTTTTATTTAACACAGTAAAGCCCTTATCACATATGATATGAGACCCTTTTCACAATTTTTAACAAAAATATTGCTTATTATACAAATCTATACACGCGTTGCTTTTGGTATACATGTTTATTCATAAAACAAATAAATAACAATACAATAAACAGTATTCCGATGGTTTTGTAACATGAGATATGTTTTCTACCAACTTAGCAAATCATTTTGTATTATTTGAAAGGAGAAATACATCAGTTTTATTAACGTAAATCAAAGAAAATATTTTGTTTGTAGTTGAAATACCATAGAGATAAATTTTCAAGCGCACAACTGATACGTATAATGCTATTCGTTTCTATGCCCTTTTTCTTCAATAATGTAAAAAGGAAGCAGACCTACGTTGTTGGTCTTTTGGGCTGTCTGAATAATCCCAGTTAGATCAGAAGCAGGATTTTGTAGTAGTTATATTTTTTCATTATGATCAAATATTTGTCTTTGCCATGGCAAAATTATAACAAGTATTCAGATGGAGGGAGGTGTCGATAAAAGTGATGGTGTTTTTTTTTTTTTGGGGGGGGGGGGGGGGGGGGGGGGCAACTGCCCATGCCCATTTTTAGCGGTCACTGTTTGGTTAATATTTTTATGTTATGAAATGTTTATGTTTTATAGCTATAAATACTAAACAAGCATACGGGATAGTTCTTGCGATACCGAGGATCGAGCATCGGCTTCCTTATCTAATTACTCCCCCCCCCCCCCTCCTATCTTCCCCCGCCCCATGATAATAAAATAAACCCACACATGCCGCGTTTCTCAACAAATATGAATTTTCAAAGGTTGAAAGTACAAGCCCCATCGAGATTATGACAAACTTATTACCTTATCCTGTGTAAACAATGTGCATTGGCAATCATTATTTACACATGGCCTAAACGAAAACAAGCATTCAGCAACGACGCTCCTCATGTCGAAACAACACTTTGTGATAGCAAAGACATGGAATCACATGATTGTGTAAAAGCAGGAAAAATAGAAAAATATATAAGTAATGTTTAGGATAATCCATAATATGTACTGTGTCCCTTTTGCAGCCAACATTAAATTATGTAGAACTTTGCAGAAACTATGAATATGTCACGTTTGTCCTATATGTGACACATTTTGCAAGGAAACGCATTTACTTTCTAGACACTATACAGTGACTGACTTGACTTTTTTCTGTGTAATAACATACATACAATAAGCTGTAAAGGTACATGAGCATTTGTTTACATCAACAACCCACTTGTTGTGATGGCCAAAATTAAACTGATTAAATCCTTGCGCAGCACAAAACATACAAACATTCAGTACAAGGGTTTGAACGACCATTTACTAAAGTGATTGCAATCACTGAAGACGAATCGGCAACTAATGGTCGTTATTTCCCACAAAAAGACATTTTCGGTTCCTTTTGTTTTGAAGGAAGTTCTAAATTAGTATTATCTTTTGTAATAAATGCCATTAGAATTTATCCCTTTTATTTTTGGGCTTGCAAATGGGACATTTATAAGGTAATACGTTCGGATAATTGTTTGAGGGTGATGATTACATAATGAGCACGATAAGCGGCCTTCAACATCTCAAGAACCCTTTTTCTTTACATCCTGTCCAGGAACAATTCTAGGGAGTAGTTGAGAGGGGGAGGAGGGGATACAAACCCTTATTAATGGGCATTTAATAGTTGTTTTTTGTTCTTATTAAACTGCCCGTTTTTATAGCTTGATTATTTTTTTTTCACCGAAGAAGACAATTCTTTTGGATACACTCAATATAGAATCAAAAGCTGTCTATATACCTGGCTATATTAATAATAATAATAATTGGTTCTTGTATAGCGCTCATGTCAGTCAGATTTGACCCTCCTGGCGCTCCCGATTATTACCCTGGCTTTATCATATATATTACATTCAGCTCTCGAATATTGCACAAGTCAAAGACGAGTGCAATATTCACGCTAGGTTTATACAATACATCTAATTCACCAAGAAAGAAAGACAATATTCTCATCATTATACATAACGAATTGAACTAAAGTGATCGGAAAGATAAATTAACTTGGCAAATTCCAGTAGAGATGCACTACATAAAAACAAAAGGTGTCATGGCAATTTTCCAATCCCACAGTGTCTCGGTGTTCTAAAGCAAAAGTCAAAATAAAAGATGATCCAAAATTGAAATATAAATTTGTGGTTAAAGGCACTACCACCAACGGTTTTACATTATACAGGTTTTTATTCAAAGTAAGTTTTGATGGCAGTTTAATGTCTCGTTGTAGCGATTGAAGCCTGTATGCGTATGCAGCTCTTGCTCATACGCGCGCGAGCGTGATCAAGTTATCTTTCAAGAAAGGGAGAGAGATGTTCCCAAATATATACCAAATTACTTTGTTTTTATCTATTATAACTTTGAGTTAACTTCTTATTCTATATAAACCATTTCCTCATTTTTGGTTTTCTCTTTTTCATTGTAAGTGTAATTCTTAATTAGGTTTCACCTCTAAAGTCCGATGTTATGCAGGATAAATAAGGAATTGGATTTATTGCCAAATATAAAAATGTACTCTAAAAAAGACCCGGTTAAGTGGAGGTGTGTATTTGCTTGATGTGTGCCACGCCATGTGATTGATTCAGTGTGTGTACATAAATTATGCCAGCGGTTATCAATGATAAATAACGAATCAGACAATGTTTGAACAAGACCAGATACGTTGATGTTTGGCATTGACTTTGAAATGTCCGTCTACTATATTACATTCTATATACGACACTTACCAATGGTGGAAGGTTTGTGCCGATTATCAACAATAGAGGTTTTCATTTGAAGCGTAAGAACAATCACGCGACCGATCACTTTCGAGTTTTCGCTGAACCTGTTGAACAATTTACCACAGGAAACTTGACAAATCAAGTGTTAAAGAAGCAACGCGATGGTTGAATTACGACAGGGAAGAATTATGACACTTGTATGTGTACTTTTTATTAGCTGCTCAGCAGTCGATGGTAAGCAAGATAATTGAAAAGTACCAAAGGTATTCCCTTTTAAACCTTCAGAAACTTGTTAAAACGGTTTTATTTGCTCAGAGTTACAAATGAAATGATATTATGTTGTTAAAATTCTTGAGAGATATTTGAGTATTTTGTGTATTTTGTTTTGTATAGCGCCTTGAGAAAGTAATTAGTAAAGCGCGCTTCATAAATATGGATTATTATTATTATTATCAAATTAATCTAAAGTGTGTAGAATTGTAAAAATCCTTAATGGCAGAATCTAGATTACTGTATAATTTGGCAAATTAAATTATACTACTGCTATTGTTGTTGCTGCTGCTACTACTCCTTCTACTGCAGCTTCTACAAATACATTTACTAATAATACCACTTCATTATGCATAGCAAATTTCTAACATACAATGGTAACCTGTATGATCCAGGCCTAAACTAATCCCTCGTTGTACATGTGAAGACACTCTATTAAACTACTCGCTTGCCATATAAACGCACCTGTATGGTCTCATGGCGAATAATGAAATAATTTGTATTATTTTGATTAACGTATAAGTGGAACTGTGCACCTGTTTTACAAAAACCCAGGAATATAATGCTAATGCTAACATTTTTACGAATTATTTTGGATACACTCAATATAGAATCAAAAGCTGTCTATACAGTGTGAGTCAAAAAAAACTTTACACCTAGGAAATTACTAATAATTTAAAGAATAATTTATGAACAGGAAAGTATTTTACATCATATGAAAGAGTGTTTTATCCTGAATCGTTTGGTACCATTTTTGGGTGGTATGTGTTCACGCTTGGATGAACAGGAGGTATTGTTTGCGAGAGTGCAAAAATCGAATTGCGCCAAAGTATTAAAGTGACAGAATGAATTGAATGTATGAAATGAGATGCATTGCAGATGCTTTTTTCAGTAGCAAAGTCACACACACACACACACACACGCACACGCACATATGAAACACACACACTAACACACCCACCCACACATACGCGCACACACACAAACATATGATAATGGTGTTCATTTGGAGTAAAATACGCATGTACAAAAAAAACACATTCTGTTTCAATATGCTTTGTCAAACTTTATTTTTTACTTGATCTTCAAATTGTTAACGATCATCATAAATATGTTAATTCAAATGCCTATCATAATGGATCCTTTGAAGCTTCATTTGTGACCAGCAAGTAACTGTCCGTTCATCTACTCCTCGACATGACCTCCGTCCCTTTCGATGCACTTTCTAGCGCGATGGAGCATCTCCTGAAACACTCGACGAAGCATGCGCCTGTCTCTCCCAAGTGCTTCGCTCTCAATCCTGATCCTCTCTCGTAGGTCGTTGAGGTTCGCAGGTGGGCTCTGGTACACCCGAGACTTGAGGTAACCCCAGACGAAAAAATCAAGCGGTGTTAGGTCCGGGGATCGAGGTGGCCACTCCACAGGTTCGTTCAGAGCGATGATCCTGTTCCCGAAGAGTTCTCTCAATCTGGTCATCACAATCCTTGTCCTGTGAGCAGGGGCACCATCTTTCTCTGACGCCTAAATCGTGCCATCTGATCCAGAGCCGGGACAACCTGATCATCTATCATTCTTAGATAGCGCTCCCCATTCACAATGAATTGTTTCTCCCAAAGGACTCAGTCAGTCTGCATCTAAATTTGCTATGCGAGTGTGTGTGTGTGTGTGTGCGTGTGTGTGTGTGCGAGTGGGTGCGTGTGTTTGTGTGACTTATTGAGTGTGACTCTGTGTGTGTTTTGATATGTGTGACATGATTAATTTTGGTAGGGATGTTATTTGGATCTGCAAAGACCGAATTAATACCGAAATCCCAATTGTTTTCTTCAAACATCACCTAAGCATTATTTGGCGCAAGTCGATTTTTGCACTCTCGCAAACAATGCCTCCTATTTATCCAAGCGTGAACACATACCACCCAAAAGAGTACCAAACGATTTGGGATGAAACACTCTTTCATATGGTGTATAATAATTTACTTTTCATTAATAATTCTTAAAATTATTAGCATTTTTCTAGGTGTAAAGTTTTTTTTTGACTCACACTGTATACCTGGCTATATTAATAATAATAATAATGATAATAATAATAATAATGGGTTCTTGTATAGCGCTCATGTCAGTCAGATTTGACCCTCCTGGCGCTCCCGATTATTACCCTGGCTTTATCATATATATTACATTCAGCTCTCGAATATTGCACAAGTCAAAGACGAGTGCAATATTCACGCTAGGTTTATACAATACATCTAATTCACCAAGAAAGAAAGACAATAGTCTCATCATTATACATAACTAACAAATTGAACTAAAGTGATCGGAAAGATAAATTAACTTGGCAAATTCCAGTAGAGATGCACTACATAAAAACAAAAGGTGTCATGGCAATTTTCCAATCCCACAGTGTCTCGGTGTTCTAAAGCAAAAGTCAAAATAAAAGATGATCCAAAATTGAAATATAAATTTGTGGTTAAACGCACTACCACCAACGGTTTTACATTATACAGGTTTTTATTCAAAGTTAGTTTTGATGGCAGTTTAATGTCTCGTTGCAGCGATTGAAGCCTGTATGCGTATGCAGCTCTTGCTCATACGCGCGCGAGTGTGATCAAGTTATCTTTCAAGAAAGGGAGAGAGATGTTCCCAAATATATACCAAATTACTTTGTTTTTATCTATTATAACTTTGAGCTAACTTCTTATTCTATATAAACCATTTCCTCATTTTTGTGTATATACATGGTTTTCTCTTTTTCATTGTAAGTGTAATTCTTAATTAGGTTTCACCTCTAAAGCCCGATGTTATGCAGGATAAATAAGGAATTGGATTTATTGCCAAATATAAAAATGTACTCTAAAAAAGACCCGGTTAAGTGGAGGTGTGTATTTGCTTGATGTGTGCCACGCCATGTGATTGATTCAGTGTGTATACATAAATTATGCCAGCGGTTATCAATGATAAATAACGAATCAGACAATGTTTGAACAAGACCAGATACGTTGATGTTTGGCATTGACTTTGAAATGTCCGTCTACTATATTACATTCTATATACGACACTTACCAATGGTGGAAGGTTTGTGCCGATTATCAACAATAGAGGTTTTCATTTGAAGCGTAAGAACAATCACGCGACCGATCACTTTCGAGTTTTCGCTGAACCTGTTGAACAATTTACCACAGGAAACTTGACAAATCAAGTGTTAAAGAAGCAACGCGATGGTTGAATTACGACAGGGAAGAATTATGACACTTGTATGTGTACTTTTTATTAGCTGCTCAGCAGTCGATGGTAAGCAAGATAATTGAAAAGTACCAAAGGTATTCCCTTTTAAACCTTCAGAAACTTGTTAAAACGGTTTTATTTGCTCAGAGTTACAAATGAAATGATATTATGTTGTTAAAATTCTTGAGAGATATTTTAATAATTTGGGTATTTTGTTTTGTATAGCGCCTTGAGTAAGAAATTAGAAAAGTGCGCTTCATAAATATGGATTATTATTATTATTATCAAATTAATCTAAAGTGTGTAGAATTGTAAAAATCCTTAATGGCAGAATCTAGATTACTGTATTATTTGGCAAATTAAATTATATTGTTGTTGCTGCTGCTACTACTCCTTCTACTGCAGCTTCTACAAATACATTTACTAATAATACCACTTATTTATGTATAGCAAATTTCTAACATACAATGGTAACCTGTATGATCCAGGCCTAAACTAATCCCTCGTTGTACATGTGAAGACACTCTATTAAACTACTCGCTTGCCATATAAACGCACCTGTATAGTCTCATGGCGAATAATGAAATAATATGTATTATTTTGATTAACGTATAAGTGGAACTGTGCACCTGTTTTACAAAAACCCAGGAATATAATGCTTATGCTAACATTTTTACGAATTCTTTTGGACACACTCAATATAGAATCAAAAGCTGTCTATATACCTGGCTATATTAATAATAATAATAATGATAATAATAATAATAATGGGTTCTTGTATAGCACTCATGTCAGTCAGATTTGACCCTCCTGGCGCTCCCGATTATTACCCTGGCTTTATCATATATATTACATTCAGCTCTCGAATATTGCACAAGTCAAAGACGAGTGCAATATTCACGCTAGGTTTATACAATACATCTAATTCACCAAGAAAGAAAGACAATAGTCTCATCATTATACATAACTAACAAATTGAACTAAAGTGATCGGAAAGATAAATTAACTTGGCAAATTCCAGTAGAGATGCACTACATAAAAACAAAAGGTGTCATGGCAATTTTCCAATCCCACAGTGTCTCGGTGTTCTAAAGCAAAAGTCAAAATAAAAGATGATCCAAAATTGAAATATAAATTTGTGGTTAAACGCACTACCACCAACGGTTTTACATTATACAGGTTTTTATTCAAAGTTAGTTTTGATGGCAGTTTAATGTCTCGTTGCAGCGATTGAAGCCTGTATGCGTATGCAGCTCTTGCTCATACGCGCGCGAGCGTGATCAAATTATCTTTCAAGAAAGGGAGAGAGATGTTCCCAAATATATACCAAATTACTTTGTTTTTATCTATTATAACTTTGAGCTAACTTCTTATTCTATATAAACCATTTCCTCATTTTTGTGTATATACATGTTTTTCTCTTTTTCATTGTAAGTGTAATTCTTAATTAGGTTTCACCTCTAAAGCCCGATGTTAGGCAGGATAAATAAGGAATTGGATTTATTGCCAAATATAAAAATGTACTCTAAAAAAGACCCGGTTAAGTGGAGGTGTGTATTTCCTTGATGTGTGCCACGCCATGTGATTGATTAAGTGTGTATACATAAATTATGCCAGCGGTTATCAATGATAAATAACGGATCAGACAATGTTTGAACTAGACCAGATACGTTGATGTTTGGCATTGACTTTGAAATTTCCGTCTACTATATTACATTCTATATACGACACTTACCAATGGTGGAAGGTTTGTGCCGATTATCAACAATAGAGGTTTTCATTTGAAGCGTAAGAACAATCGCGCGACCGATCACTTTCGAGTTTTCGCTGAACCTGTTGAACAATTTACCACAGGAAACTTGACAAATCAAGTGTTAAAGAAGCAACGCGATGGGTGAATTACGACAGGGAAGAATTATGACACTTGTATGTGTACTTTTTTTTAGCTGCTCAGCAGTCGATGGTAAGCAAGATAATTGAAAAGTACCAAAGGTATTCCCTTTTAAACCTTCAGAAACTTGTTAAAACGGTTTTATTTGCTCAGAGTTACAAATGAAATGATATTATGTTGTTAAAATTCTTGAGAGATATTTGAGTATTTTGTGTATTTTGTTTTGTATAGCGCCTTGAGAAAGTAATTAGAAAAGCGCGCTTCATAAATATGGATTATTATTATTATTATCAAATTAATCTAAAGTGTGTAGAATTGTAAAAATCCTTAATGGCAGAATCTAGATTACTGTATTATTTGGCAAATTAAATTATACTACTGCTATTGTTGTTGCTGCTGCTACTACTCCTTCTACTGCAGCTTCTACAAATACATTTACTAATAATACCACTTTTTTATGTATAGCAAATTTCTAACATACAATGGTAAGCTGTATGATCCAGGCCTAAACTAATCCCTCGTTGTACATGTGAAGACACTCTATTAAACTACTCGCTTGCCATATAAACGCACCTGTATGGTCTCATGGCGAATAATGAAATAATTTGTATTATTTTGATTAACGTATAAGTGGAACTGTGCACCTGTTTTACGAAAACCCAGGAATATAATGCTTATGCTAACATTTTTACGAATTCTTTTGGATACACTCAATATAGAATCAAAAGCTGTCTATATACCTGGCTATATTAATAATAATAATAATGATAATAATAATAATGGGTTCTTGTATAGCGCTCATGTCAGTCAGATTTGACCCTCCTGGCGCTCCCGATTATTACCCTGGCTTTATCATATATATTACCTTCAGCTCTCGAATATTGCACAAGTCAAAGACGAGTGCAATATTCACGCTAGGTTTATACAATACATCTAATTCACCAAGAAAGAAAGACAATAGTCTCATCATTATACATAACTAACAAATTGAACTAAAGTGATCGGAAAGATAAATTAACTTGGCAAATTCCAGTAGAGATGCACTACATAAAAACAAAAGGTGTCATGGCAATTTTCCAATCCCACAGTGTCTCGGTGTTCTAAAGCAAAAGTCAAAATAAAAGATGATCCAAAATTGAAATATAAATTTGTGGTTAAAGGCACTACCACCAACGGTTTTACATTATACAGGTTTTTATTCAAAGTTAGTTTTGATGGCAGTTTAATGTCTCGTTGCAGCGATTGAAGCCTGTATGCGTATGCAGCTCTTGCTCATACGCGCGCGAGCGTGATCAAGTTATCTTTCAAGAAAGGGAGAGAGATGTTCCCAAATATATACCAAATTACTTTGTTTTTATCTATTATAACTTTGAGCTAACTTCTTATTCTATATAAACCATTTCCTCATTTTTGTGTATATACATGGTTTTCTCTTTTTAATTGTAAGTGTAATTCTTGATTAGGTTTCACCTCTACAGCCCGATGTTAGGCAGGATAAATAAGGAATTGAATTTATTGCCAAATATAAAAATGTACTCTAAAAAAGACCCGGTTAAGTGGAGGTGTGTATTTGCTTGATGTGTGTCACGCCATGTGATTGATTCAGTGTGTATAAATAAATTATGCCAGCGGTTATCAATGATAAATAACGGATCAGACAATGTTTGAACAAGACCAGATACGTTGATGTTTGGCATTGACTTTGAAATTTCCGTCTACTATATTACATTCTATATACGACACTTACCAATGGTGGAAGGTTTGTGCCGATTATCAACAATAGAGGTTTTCATTTGAAGCGTAAAAACAATCACGCGACCGATCACTTTCGAGTTTTCGCTGAACCTGTTGAACAATTTACCACAGGAAACTTGACAAATCAAGTGTTAAAGAAGCAACGCGATGGTTGAATTACGACAGGGAAGAATTATGACACTTGTATGTGTACTTTTTTTTAGCTGTTCATCAGTCGATGGTAAGCAAGATAATTGAAAAGTACCAAAGGTATTCCCTTTTAAACCTTCAGAAAATTGTTAAAACGGTTTTATTTGCTCAGAGTTACAAATGAAATGATATTATGTTGTTAAAATTCTTGAGAGATATTTGAGTATTTTGTGTATTTTGTTTTGTATAGCGCCTTGAGTAAGTAATTAGAAAAGCGCGCTTCATAAATATGGATTATTACTATTATTATCAAATTAATCTAAAGTGTGTAGAATTGTAAAAATCCTTAATGGCAGAATCTAGATTACTGTATTATTTGGCAATTTTTTTTCTCTCACTGCAACTCGTTAGCACCGTACTAGCCATGGCGTTAATATTCATTAATTCGCTCCATTGCGTAGTCCCGGAGTATTTTTCGTTTCTGTTCTCATTCATTTGCTTGGCGACGCAATTGCGGGGTTAGCACCACGATTGCGACGGGGTTAGCCTTGCTTTTTTGCAAGGCCAGCTAATCCCGTACTACAGGTGGGGCTAGCCCACTTTTGTAAATACGTGGCTGGACAGAAAGTGGAATAAGCTTAACCCCGGACTATAGGTGGGGCTAAGACCCCCCCCCCCCCTCCCCCTCCCTTAACCCCACCTAAAGTCCGGGGTTAAACACAGTTTTGCCAGTTTGAAAAGAAAGGTATAAGCTTAACTCCGGACTATAGGTGGGGCTAACCTCCCCCCCCCCCCCCCCCCCCCCTTTAACCCCACCTATAGTACGGGGTTAAGCAACATTTTATCAGTGTGAAAACAGTCAATCACTTCATTGGGGTGTGTCAATAAATAATAAAATGGACTGGAATTATGTTCATCATTTGAACAAATTAGCAACGACAACATTAACTTGATAACTGATAAAGTTATGACAAAAACAGTGGGTTTTTAGGATACAGTAGAACATAAACATAATAAGAAAATGTCGTCTACCTATGTAAGTAAAATATTACCGCACAAGTAGGTTAGATGTACCATGCACCTGCATTGAGTTCATGAACTATTTACAAAATACATATTGATATCAATGCAATAATTTGGAGTAACATATACTGTAAGTTGAATACGCAGATGAATACCTTTGGATGTTGTCTGTGTTTTTTCTGTAAAGTGTACCATGCCAAGAATAATGTGTGTCATTCGACATAAATCTGATTTCTTAACTAATTTCCTTGTTAATGTTATTGTATTCTTATTATCTGTAATGTTACCCTTCTACTTGGGCGAGCAAAAACTGAAAGGAAACCACTAACGATCAATTCATGTACATATTTAACTTCTACTTTTCCTTACTTACCAGAAAACACTGTCACTTGAATTTTTGGCATTTTTTTTAAATATCCTGAGATATACATGTCTGCCCCAAAAAAAAGGAATAAGGAAAATATAAGATCACGTAAGGGATTTACAAAAATAATATAAACAATTGGAATTAATTTGAGCAAATATCATTGTAATTGTGTTGGTACAAGCTGTTTTGTGATTGGATAGCTTTAGTCATCACGGGTGTTCTCGATCCTCCTCCAAGCTTGTTTGAACAAAAAATGTGAGCAAATATCATTGTAATTTTGTTGGTACAAGCTGTTTTGTGTTTGGATAGCTTTAGTCATCACGGGTGTTCTCAATCCTCCTCCAAGCTTGTTTGAACAAAAAATGTGCCGCTGTTTTGTAATTGGTTAGCTGTCCGATATTATTTTTGTGTCTTTTTGACTTAATCACATTTCCATGCTAACTCATGGACACATCACCAAAAGCACATCTCCTGAAGTAGAAGCAACATTAATCTATTGAACAACTACTGTCCAAGTAGCTTGGCACAGGGATTAATAACCTTGAGGAGGACTAACTTAGGGTGCGTTCAATCGATAATTTTTCACCCTAGAATCACGATTGTTAAAGACGTTCAGTTGAAAACACGTTTCGTTCAAGCGATTTTTTCGTCGGTCGTAAAAATAAACGTGTTTAAAAACACAAACATGAAACGCTGAAAAAGATGCGTTTTGTATCATGATTCTGCAGAATCACGGTCGCTAAAATTCGATTGAACGAACGGAGATCTCAATCATGATTCTATGGCGTCATTATCGTGGCCTGTTCCGGTTTGGGCAAAACCGCGCGCCTGCTTTTCATGCAATTTGCGTTCACTATACCATGCTCTTTATCGTGGCCTGTTCCGTTATGTTATTCCTTGTTTTCCTTCTATCATTTTCTCTTTCTGTCTTTCCTTATGTTATTCTTTGTTTCTTACTTCTATTCTTATGTTATCCTTTGTTTTTTTCCGGCTATCACCTTCTCTTATGTTATTCTTTGTTTTTATAATTCTATCACTTTCTCTTTGATTATTCTTTGTTTTAATCATTCTATCACTTACTCTTCTGTCTTTCCTTGTGTTATTCTTTATTTCTTCCTTCTATCATCTTCTATTATGTTATTCTTTGTTTTCATCATTCTATCACGATCTCTTGTTGTCCCTCCTTATCTTATTCTTTGTTTCTTCCTTATATAACATTCTCTTTTTGTCTTTCATTACGTTATTCTTTGTTTCTTCCTTATATCCCCTTCGCTTATGTTATTCTTTGTTTTCATCATTCTACCACTTTCTCTTATGTCTTTCCTTGTGTTATTCATTGTGTCTTCCTTCTATTATTTTCTCTTGTATTATTCTTTGTTTTAATCATTTTATCGACTTTCTCTTGTTGTCTTTCATTATGTTATTCTTTGTTTCTCCCTTCTATCACCTTCTTTTATGTTATGCCTTGTTTTAATCATTCTATCACCTTCTCTTTCTGTCTTTCCTTATGTTATTCTTTGTTTCTTCCTTCTATCACCTTCTCATTCTTTGTTGTATTATTGCGATCTATGCTCAAAACAGCAGTCGACAGTCGGCCGTAAACAATTCCAGAAAGCGCGCGCCGAAAATTGACCTATACTTCCTGGGTCAAACTGCGCAGTGTGATGCGCAGTGGCTGGGCTCGAAACGAGCTAGAATCAGCGTTAATGGAAAATCGCTTGAACGATTTCCCGCAGTGACCTTGTTTTGTAACGGCGTTTTGATTTCTGATTCATGTTTGTGATTCTAGCTTCGAAAAATCGCTTGAACGCCCTAAGGGTGCGTTAAAGCATTTTTTCGAAGCTGTTTGACTCCATTTCTCTCACAAACATGGTAAGTACACTTGCCTACATACGATGCAAATCCCATCTCTTGAGACTAAAATGAGCTTTTTAAAATACTGAGTTGAAACTGAGCAATTATTTTTCCTTGCTGCAAATGTATAAGTAGTCATGTAATATCAAGATATGAGTCAAAGAAATGATACTTTTCCAAACTACTGCAAGGAAAAACAACACTTTTGTAAATTAATGACAACCATTTCAAGGCAAGTTTCAAAAAGCTAGTACATGAAAAATCTGAACCATTTGCAAATCTGAACCCCTCTCTCCCAAAATTTGCAAATATTTCTTATTTTTAAACTTTTTTACTCTTTTTCTTCGCAGGATCATCTGTGAATGTGTAGTTCTCCCAGGATGGATTCTTTTGATATAAAGAACTACATCTCGTATTTGGAGCTGAAATGGAGGATCCACACAGCTAAATGCTAAAAAGGAAGCAGCAGTCTAGTTCTATTCAATTGGCCTAGATCCGGTTGTTGTTGAATATGATGGTTTCAATGAAAGATGAAACCAACAGAAGAATAGTGAACATGCTACTCATCGACAAGCAAATATAACAGTCAATTTTGAGAGGCAATCAACGTAATCATGAACTGATCGGAAAATATGGAACATTCCTGTTTTGTGATAAAAACCAACTTATCATATATATTTATTGAAATATGTTTTACAATCTAGTAATCTTGGCCAAGAGTATTTGCCTGGAAAGGGATTTGTCATGTACTAGGACGTTTCTCAAGTTGTCTTAGCAGTCAACAAAGTCACCCCTGCGGTTATCTGTGGACATCTGTTGACAAATCTTTGATGGACATGGACTTCAATCTTGTAGAGTACTTCTGTAAGGCATTTCAAACATTGCTTTACAGCTTGGACCATGTGAAGGTCACATCTTGAAGGTTGGCTTATTGACTTCAACTTGGCTTCAAACAATAGACTACAAATCCAGTTCTGTCAATCGCTTTTTTCATTCTAGATGTTCATTTCTAACTTTTGTTTTGTAATATAAATGTTCCAACTATAACATACGGAATCTATATTAAATCCCTAAATGTAAATACTTGGAAAGAAGGTTGTATTTAAATACACTATGGCAAAACTCATCCTTTTGGTCACTATACTTTATGTAAATGGATACCAAGTTAAGGCAGTGTCCTTAATACAAGGGCAAGGAACAACCTTACAATTCCCTTATCCATGTGACAGCACAGAAGTCACATTACAGCAATCTAACAGAGTTCCATTTTATCGCTCTACAGACGGGTCGTCACTGCGTTTATCACAAGCTCAGGTACAAAGATACAAGGTTCAGAATAGAAATGACACTGACAATTGTTCTCTGGAGTGTACAATAAGTAATCTACTGAGCATTGATCAAGGAACATACATTTTGCTTGTATACAAGGATGGGGAGAAACTAGTTGAACAAACACATAGGATTCGGCTACAGGTTGATTATCCTCCTGGTAAGGCATCATGTGGTGTGAGTGAAGGAAAGGGTGGAGACTGGGTGTCAATACACTGTACAGTCAAGTTTGGGAGTCTATCAGGAAAGATTGAATGCTACCAGGATGGTGTATGGATGCCTACCCTAACTGGTCCTACTAAAACTGACACTTTATTGAAACAGAGCATTCTCATCAGAAAATCACAGCCAGCATTTTGCTGTTATTCTTTTTTGGAAGAATATAAATTAAGATGTGAATGTAATGATACTGCACTGTATCTAGATGATGCCATTAGCAGTGACCCATGTCCATCCATATCAACAAAAGCATCAACAACTTTTATTGACAGAATCTCAGATCTGGTCAACAATAGTCCGCCCTTTAACTCCTCCAACTGCCCCCTACCATCAAACACGACATCCAAGAATGCCATCGAAACGACCAAAGATAATTTGAAAACAATAATTCCATATTCTATTTTGGCAACTGCATTGGTCATGATATTCACATTGAATGCTTTTTTCCTATATAAATTCAGGCAGGAACGCAATAACAACATAATGATGAGTCACAAGATCCGTCATTTGTATAGTAATAATGCTCAAAAGTGCGAAACTGAGAAATTCACGTTGCAGGAGTTACCAACTAACGAAACTTAAATGATTGTATGAGAAAATACCAATCATTAAACTTATCATCCCATCATAACTCTCAAGACATTTGAAGAAAACGTTAATTTTAAATCTTCTGGTTAATCCATTTCTCTCTACTTCTTTACTATTAAGTGCAAGTATCACAATTATTGTAGATTTTTGTTTTCTCCATCAAACTGAAAAAGACTCTATAGAGCCTCTAGTTCTGCAGAATGGTGAATCGTATGGATGACGTTAGGTTTACGATATAAATAATGGGGTGTTATATTGAATTGAATGGGCAGTAGCAACTTAAATTTAATTAATGCATGATGGGGTTTTCGACAACGGTGATCAAACTTATATAATAAATAATAATAATGATGGTGGCTCCTTACATAGCTCTCATGTCCGTCACGTCGTGACGCTCCTGGCGCTGCCCCGATTATTACCCTGGCTTTAACAAGGGGGCCATTACGGCGCTCTAGCTTTTCGATATATTCAAGGTTTAACAATGGGGAATAAAGGATATGAATGCAACGTAATGAGAGTGCCGACAGTTCAAACTGCTATAAAAAAAAAGTTTACTGGGCGTAAAGAAATTCACGTATTATTTAGATTGGCGCGCTCTTAGATTTTAATATGCAAATACTTTGGCCTCCTAAGGAATCGGGTACTGATGCAAATTGAATGGTTTATTTTATATAAGTATACCGCTTTAAGGGTTTACGATACGGGTTTCTTCATTTTTCTATTGAAGAGAGACTGCGGACAATGTTTTACAAATATATCTATCTCAGACTCAAACATTTTATATAATTTGGTCAGTGGGGCATGGAAGAGACTGGTTTTTCAACGACTGTGTAGATGTAGTTTTATTCGGGAAGGGTGGGGGATTGTGGAGTTTACGGAGTTTGGGGTATGGAGGGGGAGTGTGGATAGGTAAGATTTGTATGTGTGCATGTTTTTGTGTGTGTGTGTGTGTGGGGTGTGTGTGCGTGTATGTGTGTGTGTGTGTGAGGCTCTATTTTAAAATACTATTTATTCAGTTCACAACACATTATATTGTTAAAAATAAGTAATAACTTCCAACTGTGTTCTGTTATGTTTCTGTGATAATTAGTACCTTAACGTATATAGTTTTGGTATTGATAACGAGATGTAAAAGTGGAAAGGTGCCATTTTTTATCATATATTTCATATATGTTAAAGTAATGTAACTTTTATATATTGTAATATTATCATTCTTTTATTTTGTGTGTGTATTGCATTAACAATAACAAATATATTTCACAATATAAAAAATATTTAGACAAAAATTATTACATATTGTTACTTCTTATTGGTTCCTTGAAATGCAATATAATGGTTTTGTATGCCTTTGTCCAGAGGCCCTAGAACGTCTTTGTGATCTAATGGTACATTTTTCCATTCATGGATTAGCAATCACATTGTAAAAACCTACTGGCTCCGATAGAAAATACGATGAGTTTAAAGCTCTCTGACATGTAACTATATTTCATTAACAACAATTTTTAAAGGAGGCTCTAAAACCAATGTACATGTATTTACTGTAGTAGTGTCAGAGATTATGCATCATAACTGTAGAGGTGTTGTGTTCTTGGAGGATACATAAAGGTAAATGTGCCCATTTATAGATTAGCATTCACATTGTCAAATACCTACTGGCTCTAATAGAAAAAGAGAGGGGTTCACAGCTCTTTGACATGTACATTTATTTCATTAATAACACTTTCTTTTACGTTGGCTCTGAAACTATTTTACATTTAATTTCTGTAGTACTATCATAGCTTACGCGTCACAACTGTAGATGTGTTGTGTTCTTGGTGGATAAGTCACCTGACCGCAGATCACAATTTAATGGCTTTGAATCCCCACCCAGAACTAGTGTGATCTACATTTGCCACTCTTCACCCAGGTTTAAATGGGTATGATATGCTCGAGCACTAGTTATTTTGGAATATGGAGGAATAATCATATCATCTATTTAAAGGCACTATGTACACGCACCAAATAAAATGCATAAATCAGCTGTGTATCATTGTTGTTATCTGTCTGATCTTGCTTTAATATATATGTTTACATGCGTTAAAGAAGGCCAAAAACCAAATATTCTTTGATCTATTAGTTAAGGGTTCCATGCCAGTGTAATTTATTTTAAATATTTGATTCATACATTACTTCTAAAGATTTATTGGAAGTTTCAAAATACCCTAAAGAAATGTTTTTGTTTTTTTTATTTGATTTTATTTCTGCATTTTTTCCATATAAAATATAACTGAATAACAAAGAACATATAAATGTAAGATATAATACAACATAAACAAACAATAATTTCATCATGTCAAAATGTTTTTTTAAATAATATATGTACATATAATAACGAAACTTAATATTTCCATAACATATAATCATAAATTTAAAGTATTATCCGAACTATTATGTTGGAAAAGTGCAGGAGACCGCAATCATAAGCAAAGCTTGACAAGGATGGCGGCCTCAAAACAAAACAAAAACAAAAAAAATCTTAAGGTAAACCTTAAAATGAAAAAGTGTTTAAACGATCTTTGTGTATGAGTTGGTGAGTGTGTTGTGCAAGTGTATATATATATACAGTGCGTCCCAGAAAAAACGAAACCGAGAAGTATCGATGTTTTATCATAACTTAATCACAACCATAATTAATGAATGATACATATTTGGAAAGGTTAGAGTCTCCACTTTCAGTTGATGCTACTCACGTGATGCATATGTCACGCATGAGTGAATAAAAGCAATTTGAAAGAAGGAAACCAAAAAGACATTTGGCGGGCGGTATCTATATTTCAAAGAAATATTCATATTTCTAAAAAGTTCATTTTCTGCCCTTTCATATGATACCTCAATCAAGAAAAATGAGCCAGGAATAACAAAGTTCTGTTTGTTTAAAGTAGCCCTTACATTTTCATAATTTTAACAAACGAATTCGTTTTCACTGGGTGCCTGCCGTAGCAAAAAGCAGATTTGACAAAAGACTTAACTCCGTTTCGTTGACAATCAGCCACGCATGAAGACTCTCGTCTACGGCTGATTGTCAACGAAACGGAGTAAAGTCTTTTGTTAATTTCGTTTATTGATACGGCAGGCAGCCAGTGAAAACGAATTCGTTTAATAAAATTATGGAAATGCAAGCACTACTTTAAACAAACAGCACTTTGTCATTCCTCGCTCATTTTTCCTGATTGAGGTGTCATATGAAAGGACAGAAACTCAACTTTCTAGAAATGTGAATTTTTCTTCGAAATTCAGATACCGCCCGCCAAATGTCTTTTGGTTTCCTTCCTTCAAATTGCTTTTAATCACTAATGCGTGAAATATGCAGTGTCTGAGTACCATCACATGAAAGAAGAGACCCTAAGCTTTCCAAATATGTATCATTCATTAATTATAGTTGTGATTAAGTTATGATAGAACATCGATACTTCTCGGTTTCATTTTTTCTGGGACGCACTGTATATATTGTTTGCGTGTGTGCGCGTGTGAGTGTGTGTGTGTGTGCGTATGTGTGTGTGTGTGCATTTGCACGCGAGCGTGCTTGTTTGTATGTGTTTGTATTAAACGATTAGTGGAAGTGCACGTAGCTCTGTGTGGTATAGTGGAGTGGAAACAAATATAGCCTTTACAATAAAGGAAACTAAGAATACGAAATAGAAAGAAAATAATTGCAAAACTGAGTTGCAATGTGACCAAAATTTGACAATTGCCTACTGCATGTTGAAATCAGTTATGTAGATACTTCGATATAAGAGTTTTTTTGAGAGATGCTTTAAAAGAATAGAGAGATGAACAATGCCTTATTGAATTTGGTAAGGAGTTCCAAACATCTGGTCCATGATGTCTTACTAATGTTTGTGCTAAAAGTATTTTAGGATTTTCTAAGTGATAATTTGTTGAACAACAGGTGGGGTATGTGTGAATGTTTGAGTTTAAACTGTAAATATTGTGAAATAGGGATGGTAGTTGATTATGAGAATATTTATACATACAAATGCATGTTTGAATAATGTGAATATCTTATATTTTTTATGTTTTTAAACGCTGAAATAAAGGTTCCGTGTGTGATCTTTAATGTGAGTTAGTGATCATGCAAATCGCTCTCTTTTGAAGCAAAAATAAGGAGTTAATTCTTGTTAAACTACAATTACCCCATACAATATTACAATATATCACATGTGATACAACTAGAGAATTGTATAATATTATCATAGATCTTTCAGAAAGATTTTTTTTAAACTTATACAGTATTCCAATATTCCTTGATATTGATGTATGTATATTACGTATATGCTCATTAAAATTTAGATTAGAGTCAATAGTGACTCCTAAAAGTTTAACAGATTGTTCTTCAATGAGAGGCAAGCCATCAATCTCAATATTACAATTTGCAATTTTTTGTATAAATAATCTGTAGATACATGTATCTATGACTTTTTAACCTGGTATATCCTCTTCATAATTATATTTGGAGTGTAGAAATTGTGCTACGGTATTACTCAACATGTATACTTCTACTGTCAAGTTTTATTTTTTGATAATGATATATTTATTTTTGCCAAGTGTGTGCTAAGAACAGGGGCCAGACTCGACTAGCACATGTGCTATTATTTGGCTCCTTTTCATCACCTTCTATATTCTATGAGAAAAGACATATGTCTAGCATATCAATACTTTGTTAGGTTTTTCTTTAATATGATCTATAATATTCATTTATGAACATGTACCATTCATGATGTATTCAAATGTTTAATCACTGATGTTATTGATGATGAATAAATAAAATAAAATAAAATCAAAAATCAAATCAAATTTCTTATATCATGTACGCTGGTCTGTTTAAAATGAATGAAATTTGTTTTACTAATATTTAATGACAATTTATTAGATTTAAACCACCTAGAAATTGTCATTAATTCACAGTCTAACCGCGTTATGAGCGTATCAAAAATTTTATGGGAATAAGAAATACTCGTATCATCACCAAAGATAATAACATTTAAAAGTGAAGAGGTTTCAATAATATCATTTATATAAATAATAAATAGCAATGGACCCAATATAGATCCTTGCGGTACTCCACATTTAATTGTTAATTTTGTTGATTCATGATTTCGGAAAGATACGTATTGTTGTCTGTCTTGTAATAATTAGTAAACCATGAAAAAGCTTGACCTCTTACGCCATAGTATTGTAATTTATGAATCAATATTTTATGATCAATCGTATCAAAAGCTTTTGACAAGTCCATAAATACTCCAACAATATGTTCACTGTTCGCAAAAGCCTCAATTATTTGATCATACATATGCAAAATTGCGTAATCGGTAGAATGACCAATTCTAAATCCGAACTGGTTAGGAAACAATGAATTATTTTTTTGTAAGAAAGTGTTAAGTCTTTTATATATTATTTTTTCGAGAATTTTAGGGATACTTGGTAATAATGAAATTGGCCTATAATTACTTATTACTGAGGAATCGTCCTTTTTATAAATAGGAATCACTTTAGCGATTTTAAGCAAATGTGGGCATACACCCGTTGAAATTGATAAATTAAATATACAGTGCGTCCCAGAAAAAACGAAACCGAGAAGTATCGATGTTTTATCATAACTTAATCACAACCATAATTAATGAATGATACATATTTGGAAAGCTTAGAGTCTTTTCTTTCAGTTGATGCTACTCACGTGATGCATATCTCACGCATGAGTGATTAAAAGTAATTTGAAGGAAGGAAATCAAAAAGTAATTTGGCGGGCGGTATCTGAATTTCAAAGAAAAATTCATATTTCTAGAAAGTTCATTTTCTGCTCTTTCATATGATACCTCAATCAAGAAAAATGAGCCAGGAATAACAAAGTTCTGTTTGTTTAAAGTAGCCCTTACATTTTCATAATTTTAACAAACGAATTCGTTTTCACTGGGTGCCTGCCGTAGCAAAAAGCAGATTTGACAAAAGACTTAACTCCGTTTCGTTGACAATCAGCCATGCATGAAGACTCTCGTCTACGGCTGATTGTCAACGAAACGGAGTTAAGTCTTTTGTTAATTTCGTTTATTGATTCGGTAGGTAGCCAGTGAAAACGAATTCGTTTAATAAAATTATGGAAATGCAAGCACTACTTTAAACAAACAGAACTTTGTCATTCCTCACTCATTTTTCCTGATTGAGGTGTCATATGAAAGGGCAGAAACTCAACTTTCTAGAAATGTGAATTTTTCTTCGAAATTCAGATACCGCCCGCCAAATGTCTTTTTGGTTTCCTTCCTTCAAATTGCTTTTAATCACTCATGCGTGAAATATGCATTATCCGAGTAGCATCACGTGAAAGAGGCGACTCTAAGATTTCCAAATATGTATCATTCATTAATTATAGTTGTCATTAAGTTATGATAGAACATCGATACTTCTCGGTTTCGTTTTTTCTGGGACGCACTGTATATGTCAGGGGGGGGGGGTACGATATTAAAGATTATTTGTTTCAATAAGTGAATACTTATACTATCATGGCCACTAGATTGTGTAGCATTAAGGTGTTGAACTACATCAATAATTTCATAATCATTGGTTGGAGTAAGAAATAAGGAATTTTCACTTGGGAAATTCAAGGACTTATTGTAGTCAATGTCACCTGAATCAATATTAGCTGCTAAATTAGGGCCTACATCTATATAATACTCATTTAAAGCTTTTGAAATGTTAATTGGATCTGTTATTTGTTGTTCATTAATTGAGAAACATTTATTACTTTCTGTATTTGTCTTGCCTAAGAGTTCCTTTACAGTTTTCCATAATAAATTATTGTTACTTTTATTACTTTCTATGTTGTTAAAATAATATAACTTCTTTGACAATCGTATACGAGATGTAAGATGATTTCTATACCTTTTATACTTCTTAAGCTTGTCGTTACATTGACTTGTAAGGGCTTCCTTATACAACTTATTACGAGCGACTATGGAACGCAAAATACCCTTAGTAATCCATGGTTGTTTGGCCTTTTTACCTTTCTTATATTTTGACAAGGGGTATATTCTTATGATAATAATGTAATACAATTTCTAGAAATTTTTCATATGCTACATTTACGTAAGATGCACTTAATACCTCGACCCATTCTTCTTTGGCTAAATCAAAGTTTAATGATTCAATATTATGTTTTGTTTGTTTTCTATGCATTGCACAATTATTTTTAGTCATTTTTTAACAAGGTGAACTTTAGAAATAATAAATATCGGTAAACGGTCAGAAATATCGTAATACAACAGACCATTTGTAAAATTGTTATGAGCTACATTCGAGAAAAAAAATTGTCAATGAGAGTTTGAGAAATACATGAAATTCTTGTTGGTTTATCAATATGTGAGTTAAATGCGTAAGATTGCAGTGTATTACTAAATTTCACAATGTGGTTATCATCAGAATTTAAAAGATTAATGTTAAAATCGCCCATTATATAAACTTCTTTATTTTCTTGGGAAACAGTATCTAGATACTGTCAAAATTGTCCAAGAAAATTTCTACATTATGATTAGGGGGTCTATACAGTATGCCGACTATTATGTTTTTGGTTTTATCATTTAATATTTCAATATATAAATTTTCAGCACCTTCAGTGTGTAAGTCAGACCCAAAAGAAGACGTCTTGACTAATACACAAACCATTTATTTTCATGATCCTCCCACTTCAGATATTTCATTATATATGTTTGTAGTTTGAATATTAATTTTATAAAGTTTCATCTTGACGTGGAAATAAATTATTCTAATGAAATAAATAAAAGTTGATATATGAGTCTACTACTTTCGTCTGTCATATATTTTTTTAAATAATATACTGTACATGATGGTCAGTTTGTAGTTATACTCTCATGTATTTTTAATCTTAAACTTAGATTTTGAGTTTTACTTTTAGTCCATAAACCATCTTTACAATTGAACCAAGGCATGAATGTAAGTGTGGTCTTGATATACAAATAAAGCTCTTATTCAACTTAGTTGTGAGCCTTGAAATGATTTTTTTTGTCCCTTTTGCTCATTCTTTTATCCAGGGGCGGATCCAGGATTGACCAATAGGGGGGGGGGTGAAATTTGAAAGTCGTGCCGGCCGATATTTCACTCAATCGGAAGGGGGTAGTAGTGAGCACTGAACCAAAACAAAAACACTCTTTGCCCCCTTGAAATGCCGAATTTGCGATTCCCAAACCATTCAGCTATGGGAGAATTTATGAGCAACGTGATTGGTCGAGAGAAGAAATAAATATTACGTCATTTACTGCACGCTCGGGCTCGCTCACAGCTGACACAGACACACAAACACTCATAATGTTAGTCTGCAAGGACAGACTCTAATTTGACACTTTACGAAAGATATATCATTGAATTTGAATTTGAATTTGAATTTATTAACAACAACATAACACAATGTTACAAAATGTATTCAAGTGGGTAACAAAAATAACATGTTGTATACATATCCATGTACATGGGTTACAAAGAAAAAGAAAATATCTATAGTTGAACCATACAAATTAAGTTAATCATATATCATGTCATATCAAACCTGTGAATTAGCTATAACTTAATAATATGTAGAGATTTGTGGCTGGAATTGAAATTCACAGAGTTCCAATAACGTATAAGTGATTCAAATAAAGGATATTTTTAAACTTAAAAACTTAAAAATGTTGTTAAAGGGAGAACCAAAAGTTAGCACGAGTGCTAGTCGGGATTGGTTCTCCGAGTTTCTAAAACTGTATGCAAAGTCATATTAACATTTATTTTGTCCTAATATCATATTATTTGATCCTTATGATTCATCTCTGCTAAGGAGTTTAATTCTGAGATTTTGACGAAATGATGATCTTGTTTTTTCTTCTCTTATATTTATGGGCAAATTATTCCACAGCTTTGCTCCAATGAAAGAAATTGAAAAAGTCCCACGTGTCTTACTACATTTAGGTAATCGGAGCATCATAGGTCTATAGATCTAGGGTCTAGATCAAAAAAAAAAAAAATCATCCAATCGATATCTATATTTCATTAGAACATACTTGTATCTAACTTAAAATATCTATCATCTAAATCTACATGTAACTTGTGTTATTGTCTATGTTCAAACAATGCATGGCTAGGCTCAACAAAATACTCAGGACTGCACATACGCTATGTTGTTAGGTACAATGCACTTCATACGCGAGCTAGCTACAGGCACATACAGGCCCACTGTTATTCATCGTTTATGTGCAGCCCATTCATGCAAACATCATTCCAAAAGTCATAGACACGGATCTGATCATGGCGACTTTTGCAGACTTTCGCATGCAGATTTGGAAAATCATTTTGAAGATTTGATGGTTCACTCGGACTTGGCCCCAGACACATTCGCACCGCCATGATGAGATGGCTCGCGTCGATGTGGGCGTGTCTTTATAACTTTTTTAACCAATCACGTTGCTCAAAATGTTTCCCATAGCTGAATGGTTTGGGAATCGCAAATTCGCGCCCGGCCGCCGAGCAGGCTACTTTTAGGTGTTAACCATAGCTATAGAAAAGCCCTTTTCTGTCATACTGCGGCTAACTTATTTGAATGACAATACAAGGTCATGGTCAACACTTGGCTGGACCTCATGAGATGTTCTTTTGATGGTGGAGGTTTGAATAGTAACGGCAATATATATTAGGTTTCACAATTACAGTTGATTGTATTTATTGTAGATGTTTACTATATAATGTAGTGCATATGATATACTATACACTGACAAAGTATTGAGGAAAAATTAATAAGGACGATATAAGATTTCTTCTGTAATTTATCACCTGATGCAGATTTCCTCTGATCATGAACCTGAGGAGTTTACCAAGGACCAAGGCTGCTCCCATCGTACCTTACCTTGATGTATAGGTCTATCACTTTATCTGTCACCCAAAAAAAAGAAGAGAACTTCCAAGACACATTTTATAATGGTTTCTCATTTGGGCCATTTATCTCAAAGACATGATGTATACTCTGAAATTCACTGAGCTGATACTTTGCATTGTTTGTTTGTTTGTTTGTTTTTATTTCAAAAATCCATAGGCATGCAATTTTTAAAAACATACATATAAAACACATTTCAAATGACGAAAAAGTAAGTAAATGTGTTACGTAAAAACAAACGGTTGGATAGCCCATTTCAGGACCAATTTTTAAAATGGTCCTGTTCTTCCATGGGGTCCAAAAGCACAAAATCATATTAATTTACATTCAATATCAATTTTTAATCATAGTAATTTACCAATGCACTATCTCCCCTATCGATCCACCCCGACTCACCACCACCTCCCGCCACCCTCTCGATACCACCAACCCCTCCCGCTACTCCCTCCAAGGTCCTCCAGGGTATATTTCAAAGAACAATAAACAATTCTATTTGCAATCATAAATTGACATAAAACTATCTAAAACATATTTATCTGTCTACCACTTTATTGTAACAAATGGCGAGGGAAATGACAGTGAAAATGCAACCGACAACAATGAAAAAAATTATCACGATATTTATGAAGATCATGATAAACAAAAAGGCAATGTATCTCGTTACAGCAATCTAAATACAGTTAAGAGAGGTAGATGGTGTCAATTGTCTACATTGTATATACATGTACATCAATGTTTCGAGAAAATAATAAAGCAGTAAAGTTGAAATGGAAATTATAGATTTCCCCTTAAAGTACCATATTATTTCCCTGTCTCTTCAGACTGCCTTACTTGTCCCTACATCCGATTCCGAACTCTCTCTCTCTCTCTCTTTCTCTGTATCTCTCTCTCTCTCCATCTTTCTCAGAATGTCTTCCTTTATTTCTCTCAACAGGCCTTCTACACTCTACTCAATGCTGTACCCCTCTATCTCTTCTATCTCTCCTCTACTACTTCTCTATCTCTCATCTACAGTATCTCTTCTCTATCTCTCCTCTTTGTCTCCCTTCTCTCTCTGCCGTTTTCTCCCTCTCTCTCTCTCTCTAGATGATGATGATGATGAGAATAGTAATGATAATGATACTAATAATAATATTAAATAATACTAGTAATAATAATAAAAAGAAGAGGAAGAAAATGGGTACTAATAATAATGACAATAAAAATACATACTACTACAACTACTACTATTATTCATAATAATGGTAATATCGATGATTTAGGAGCGCTAAAAAACAAGAGTACAATAGCGCTTACAAAATACAGTTTGTGTAGAGAAACATGAAACTCATAGAACGCGTAAATCATGTAATACTGAGGAAGACATATGTTTTAATTTGAAAGTGGCAAGACAGTTTATTATCCGCAGATCTGATTTTCCGATAGAAAGAGAGATAAAACGTGAAACGTTTTCCAGTAGATGAGAGTCTGGATTTGGGAATAATACGTTTATATTTGTCAGTTGTTGAGCAAAGGTTACGAGCTGGTGTATATTTTTTTGAAGTGCGTCATTAGGATATTCAGGTCTCTCTCTCTCTCTCTCTCTATATATATATATATTATACAGTTATTGACTGGCAAGGAGTGTAATATAACATGTTATACAACACCTACGTGGATCCTTGTCGATTGATCGGAGGATTGTTGGTCACATGATATTCAATAGATGTTCTATTGCACGGACGTGCATTTTTTGTTATATGTAGACTGCGTACCTCTCTGCCTTGCGCGTATCCATGCGTGTATCTAACGCGAAGGCAATATGAATGTAATCGAGAAGGCTTGACTCCAACTTTAATTTATCTGTAATATAAGGAGTAAAGCATAATTTGTTGATTAACGTACTATTAGATTTTCTTCGATGTTGTATACAAACAATAATGAATGTTTTCATTCGTTCAATAGTGCGAATATTGTTATTCATTGAAAGATTTACATTAATTCTATTCAACTCGGCTGACGCTTCGTTGAATAAAACGTTAATCTTTCAACTCATGAAAATATTCGCACTATTGAACTCATAACCATTCATTTTTGGTATAATTTGAACTGCTGAAGGGAGTTATATTTCCAAAATGGTTATATTTTTCCAAAGCGCGCAGCGCTGAGGGAAAATATGGTCACGAGGGAAAATATAACTCCCTTCAGGTCCAAATAATGTTATATACCCCCTACTAGTCAATAAATGTTATATTAGATAGCCTTGGTTTGATTTTTTTTTTTTGGGGGGGGGGGCATATTTTTTTTGCCCGAAATTTTTCTGGGACAATCAACATTTTAGAAAAAGAAGTGCAAAAAAAGAATTGACTGAAAAATAATATTTCGAGATAATTCAAGAAGAAAAAAAAACTTGGAAAGAAAAATGTTTTTGCCCAAAAAACATTTTTTGGGAAACAAAAAATTAAATTCGAAAAAAAAACATTATTACCCTTAGAAGCATTTTTTGGGGAAAAAAAATTCATAAACAAATATATATTTAGAACTTCCCTAAAAAAGATGGGGTTTGAAAATTTCTTCAAGTGGGAAAATAACGACTATTAGTTGTCAAATCGACTTAGGAGCTATAGAGCCAATAAGTGATGGTCTTTATTTTCAGACCATGAACCGAATGGTCATACGTTTTATGCAGCGCAAAGATTCAATCAGTTTAATTTTGGCCATTACAAGAAGTGGGTTATTGATGTAGACAAATGCTATGGACCCTTTACAGCTCATTTTATGTATGTTATTACCAAAGCCAGTCAGTCACTCAAAAATGTCTGACAGTGAAGTCTAGCAAGTAAACGGGATTCCTTGCATAATTTGAATATTAGGACACTGCTAACGTTTAAATTTCACAGATAGGACATACATGACATATTCATAATTCCTGCAAAGTTCTACAAAATTTGAGGTTGGCTGCAAAAAGGACATAGTACCTTTAATAGTGTAATGTGTGTAATTGGTGACATGCAGTCCTCAAGAGGGCGACATGCATTGATTAAAAATATATTCATTTTACCAGCTGGTAAAATATAACACTGAAAAGTGACTGGCCAGGAAATATAACAATTTTGATCCTCGCAATTGATAACACGTGACGTGCTCTGGACCAATCACATCTCGGTATCTGCCTATATATGCATCTTATGTATTGAATAGGCCGGTCGCATCAAAAACCAATATAAACTTAAAATGAGTTTTGTGTCAAATCCATGATGTTCAAAGAAAAACATAGGCCTGTCTTGATGCTGTATTCCTGTTGTTATCTAATTATCTGATATTTCGACATATTTGTGTTGACCTAGTGGAAAACAATCGTTTTTTCACCCTGTTAGAATGGCACCCAAAGAAATAATAGATTAACTTTGATTGTCAACTTGTGCTAGTGTGATCGGATGTCGTCAAAATTAAGAAAGAAAGGCGAGTTAAAGTTCGGTGTCATGGGGGCTTCATCCAGATACTGCCTTCAAACCAGCATACGAGATGGTTCTTGAGATACCGAGGATCGAGCATCGCTTTCCTTATCTAATTACCCCTCCCCCGCCCCATAATAATAAAATAAACCCACACATGCCGCGTTTCTCAATAAATATTCACATTCAAAGGTTGAAAGTACAAGCCCCGTCGAGATTATGAAAACATATTACCTTTAATATCATGTGTAAACAATGTGCATTGGCAATCATTGTGTACACATGGCTAAACGAATACAAGCATTCAGCATCGACGCTCCTCATGTCGAAACAAATACTTCGTGATAGCAAAGTTCAAATTCTTCTTGGAAAATATTTTGCATGATAGTATAAACGCAGGAAAATTTGAAAAATGTATAAATTAATGTTTAGGATAATCCGATAAAAGGTAATATTTTGATTTTGTTTGAGAGTGATGATTACATACTGAGCACGATAAGCGATCCTCAATATCTAAAGAAGCTTTTTTTTCTTTACATCCTGACGAGAAACGGGTCTAGGGACCGGGTAACGGGGGGAACCCCTATTGAGGGGCATTTTGTAGTTTTGGGTTTGTTATTAAACTCCCATTTTTTTCTTGATTATATTGTGTTCGTGTATTGTTTACATTCCGATCTTGGTTCTTTCCATCGCACTTCCTTTGACCCAAAATGTGACACATGCTTGTATGCGCGTATGTGCAACATTCCTTTGATCTAAACTTTCCCACCATTGCCATATGTGTTATGTAATGTGTAAGTGATACACACATCCAGTTAATATGTTACGTGAACATACATAATCGTGTACGAGCGAGACGCATCTAATAAAGTACTCTCACTTGTTATTTGGACACCGTCAAATCAAGAATTTTTAAGAGATGGAGTCCTATCTAGCTCATTCCCTTGATACCATCTTCGATGCCGCCAGGAGAAAATATGTCAGGCATGTGCCTAACTGGACCTTCCTTGCAGATACGTAGACAAAAGATTCCTGCCTAGCTGCAAACTATCGGGCCACTTTAAAAGGGAAATATGCTTTTGTAATGCTAATAACTTTTCGCTACCACTCGTCTGATAATACGAGCACTAGGCCTACACAGTGCTTATCTTTTACAGGAGGCAAGCGAAAGAAATTGGAGCAAAATTTCCTGAAATATTAATCAAAATTACTCAACTGGGCATGTGTGGGCACTAATCTGACATTTAACATCACAAAGAGCTGTATACGGACAAATTCACTTTTTATTTTCGTGAGCCGCAAGTAATCGGAAAAGTGTCAAATTGTAGGTTTTAGGACTGTACATTTTTACTATTTTTCACAAATTAAAGCTGCTATCATACAATGTAAGAAAATTTCTTGACACAATTAGGCTTTAGTATTCATATTTTATCATCTGTTAGATTTTCCCCTTGTTAGTTCAAATACAAAGTGAAATATTAAGGATATTTCTTTATGACAATAATCACTACTGAAGCTTTCCAATGATATTGGCGGCATCAAAGATAACATCAAAGGTAACAGCACACCAGTAGATTCTATTGTGCAGCCATAGAAAACGGCAGCTGCTTGGAATAATTTGTTGCCAGTTGGGTCTCCATCTCTAAAAACTCCTTGGTCAAATCAACTCGTCGTGTCTCATTCTTTAGCCTCTCTCCTCAGTACACAAAAGATTATCTGTTCTGTTCATTGAAGAAGAAATGTCTATTTCATACACGAAAACAGTGCGACCCAGAAAAAACAAAACCGAGAATTATCGATGTTTTATCATAACTTAATCACAATTATAATCAATAAATGACACATATTTGTAAAGCTGAGATCCTCCTCTTTAATTTGATGCATCTCATATGATGCATATTTTACGCTTGAGTGATTAAAAGCAATTTGATGGAAGGAATTCACATTTCTAAAACGTTCATTTTCTGCTCTTTCATATGACACCTCAATCACGAAGAAAATGAGCCAGGAATAACCAAGTTCGATTTATTTAAAGTGATGCTTGCATTTCCATAATTTGATTAAACGAATTCGTTTTCACTGGCTGCCTGTCGTAGCAACATACAGAATTGGCAAAACAACTCAACTCCGTTTTGTTGACGATCAGACTTCGTGCATGGTGGCAAGCGTTTTACTGCGCCGCACTGGTTAAAAGATGTCGACCCGCGAGCTGAATAAATTGACCTGTCACGGTTTACGGTGGGGGCGCTCTTAAATGTGATTCCAACCTATGCATAGAGCTGCAAATTGTTCCCTCTGACTGCTCTGACTTGCAATCTGTATTGGAGAGAACTCATTTAGTGTTCCATGCATTGACCTAGTGACAGGGGCGGATCCCGTGGAGCCTGGCCCTGGCCCCCTCCCCTGGCCAAAAAACAATTGGTAAACAAAAAGATGGTAACGTTAATTTTGTATCTTTATACAAAGAAGAAGAAGAAGCCCCCCCCCCCCCCCCCTCACTAATGAGTGAGCACTTTTGTGTGCTTGAAGGTTTTTTCTTAAATAAAAGTAGTGCTTAATAATTAGTGCTCACCCCCCCCCCCCCCCCCCCACCCGCTCATTTGGTCGGTCAGCGGAGTCCCCGCTAAATATTTTCTCCCTCGCCGCCAGCTTGATCCGCCCCTGTCTAGTGTATAGCTATATTGTGTCTGTTTATATTTAGTTTTAATTATAGGATACCTGCTCAGTGATGGGATTATAAGGCCGGGCGGCTTTTACATATTTGTTAACCTAAACAAAGAGGGGAAAGAGAGTGCGACGTCAAATCCTGGATCTGCCGCTGCCTGCTTGTCTTAAAAGGCGTCTTTGTTGGCATCAAACAGCATATGTCGCGAGGAGATATGGTGTAAAGTCGTGTTATTCATTACGATATAAATCGATAAAGAGTCTGTTGACAGAGATAACAAAGTTCATTTTGGATAATTATTGAATAAACGATGTGCACCTTCCTAATGGTTTATAAATTATGTGGCATGAAGAATTGAAAAAAAATGAAGGGTTTAACTAAATAAAACCTGATATAGTATTATTCACCTATATTTTTCACTCTTTGTCTATCGGTAAAGAGGCACTTCTTTATTTAAATTGGGAGGGAATCGAGAGAAAAACTTGCACATGCCCCTTATGCTGGATGCTTTACATTATACATGACTCATTTCGGGTGACTGCAAAGTATATATTTACATCATCTTATCAACTTTTAATCACTTTTTCTTCCGACATGGTTTATGCAAGCCAGAAGGTCTACGAGCAAATCGTTGCATACTTAAAACAGAGGAAAGCAGAAAATATGGCAGCAAAAATACTGATATTGATTGCGGGATTATTCGTTCTTGCATTGCTCGAAATTGGTAAGTCCGCAATAGAGTTTTCCTAGTACTTCAATAAACTTATACACGGATGGAAAAGTCTTTTAATTCTATCTAGCTCACTATTTCTCTCGGCACATATGTACATTACTATCTATACCGTGTTCAAAAAGTTCGTTTCGCCCCTATCTGCCAACTCAACTGCTCATATGACTACTTTAGTAATAGCGCAGTCTGTTACCAACCAAATGTACATGTACTGGATGTATACTTATGCAATCAACCTGCAGAAATTGACCACACCTTTTGCTGGGCTGAGATACGAGGTCAAAAATTGAAAAGGAGGAATTTAAAGGTCTGTAAACCTTTAGACATTTAAAGATGGCGCCCAACAAGACCAACAGTAGCTTGGAGAAGGAAAGAGAACTGGCCAGACAATTTGACAGAAATGAACCCTTAGAGAAACTATGATCTATCATGGAAGAAAAAATATTGAAACTCAATACTGCAAAACAATAACTCAACTCAAAGAGGGGATCCGGCGAGCATAGAAAAGCCTAGACATGAATAAGGACCTTATTGCGTCATTAGTGGACGATAACTGGACCAAGCGTATTTCACAGGTGATCGACCACCGAGGAGAGATACATTTTTAATAAATTGGGAAGTAAAATCTCTAATAATGCTTAGAAATAATAAAATTAACAAAATAACCTGAAATGCATGGTGCAAATTGAGTTTTAAACACAATAAAATGATTTTCTGTAGGGGGCGGAACGAACTTATTGAACACCGTATACCACGTTAAAAAGTAATTGAGTAGGACCAAACCATTGGAGAAACCATTGCTGTAATGTGCACCTCTATAATTCGACGATATCGAATTGAATAATTTGAAAAGAATGAAATGAACTTCATAAATAACAAAGAAAATGAAGGTTTATGCAATTTTCTGTAAATAGCTATTTGGAGAGAAGCTTGCGTTATACGTCAAAGTGTTATAAATTCCTCGGGGGTGATTGTCATTGGGGGTAGTTGTCCTCCGGGGGTTATTTTCCTCGGGGGGGGGGGTAGTTGTCCTTGGTGGGTAATAATAATAATAATAACGTTTTATTTACCCAGGGTAGCCACTTCAGTTATGAAACTGCTCTCCCAGCGGGCCCTGCATAAGATAATATGTTATTACTACCCTTCTCCAAACTTATATGCTGAGCGCCTAGCTAGAAGGCAGAGGGTCCCATTGTTATAAGTCTTTGGTATGACTCGGCCGAGGTTCGAACCCAAGAGTTCCCGTTCATGAGGCGGGCGCTCTAACCACTGAGCCACCATGCCCGGTAGTGTCCATTGGGGGTAATTGTCCTCGGGGGTAGTTGTCCTCGGGGGGTAAGTGTCCCGGGGGGTAGTTGTCCTCGGGGGGTAATTATCTGGGGGGTAATTTTCAAGGGGGTAATTGTCCTTGGGGGTAATTGTCCTCGAGGGGTAATTCTCCGGGGGTAATTGCACAGGGGGCAATTGCCTTGATACGACGCGAGATGGACGCAAAAAATTTAACACGTTAATTTTTTTTTTGCGTACCTTCGGCGTAGACACTATACGCAGAAAGTACGCAGAAAGTACGCAACACTACGCAGAAAGTACGAAGAAAGTACGCAACTATACGCTGCTGTACGCCATATTTACGCAACACTACGCTAATGAACGCCATACCTACGCAAATGAACGCTACTCTACGCCAGTCCGACAACAGCACACAAGACGATGCTGATATTGAATGTTGATATGGGTTTATATGAACTGTAAATAATAAGAACTTTTTAATATTCAGTGTTTCAGGATGATGAAAGACTGTTATTGTTGCTGTGATTTTTCATTCATGATAACATGTATCTTTTGATTATACCATGTATAATAACACTTCAAAGTCTTGTTAAATTACACACTTTAATTTTCAGAGTGACAGCAGGAGTTTATTGTCAGATTTTAGGCTGTATTTTATCATAATGGTGGTCTTTACTTCGTGATTCGGTTAAAGTAATGTATTTTGTGCTAGTTATTTTCATTCAAACTCCATTGATAGAAATTTAGAGGGCATTACGCACAGGGTACGTAACCATACGCTACCGTACGCCAGCCTACACATAACCGACGCAGCGACTACGCCGAAGCATCATTTTTTCATGAATACGCAGCCTAACTTCGGCGTAGTCGGTACGCAACACTACGCAACTCTACGCAGATCCGATGTGAAATGGGATTTAGGTAGGTTATTTGTAGCCAAGTGAAACGCGGCGTATCGCAAATTTTATTTAACAAAGCTTGGAAGATGGCAAGAGAAGGAGCATTTCTAAAGTCAAGTAAACGGTTATTCCAAAGTTCTGGAGCAGCGCAAGTGACAGCGTTTTTGTTAGTGTAAACATGGACCTATTACGAATGGACATTCATCGTTTTCTTAACGAATTCATTGTGATTGTTTCCGTCAATGTCGTCTCAATAACATTCCGTACAAGTTTCTTTACTTTGATATCATGATGGTCACCGCCAATTAGCCGGGACAGAATCAAGATAGTGATTTTAAACATGTTAATCTACATGCGCAGAAGATAATAAACCGCTTAAATCATGATGAATCGATGTGCAGTTCTGGTTAATAATTGGAAATTGTTGTTCCGTGTACTGTGTTCTATATTTGAGAAACATGTTGATATTACCAGATAGGTTTTGTTTGGATTGTTTGTGATTTAAAATCTCGTTTTCCCCAATTTCCGCATAATATTCCTGAATTACAACGCACAGGGCTTATAAAGATCATGGCCTTCTAATTGTTTTATAAGGTCATTGGTGCGTGCAAAAGTGTGCAAATGAGTAATAATAAATTTCATATCACTAAAATCGTCTGCTTTTCAACTTTGCTGCTCCCCACTGGGGAAGTTTTTATTAAAGTCATACTCTTACAGAGCACACCATCCAAACAAAATCCAAGAGAAGGAAACTGCTCCTTTGTCAATGACCGAAAATGCTTACGCAGTCGTTATTGTTAAAACAGCTGAATGTTCTTATTAAGATGCACATAATCAGAAGGCGGTGACGATCATAGGATCAAAGAAAGAATCACGTTGAATGTCCATCCGTAATAGGTCCATGGTGTTAAAGGTAGATTTAGAATAAAGCGGCTTGTTCTGTTTATTTCGAAAGTTATGGTGAATATGGATAATATCTAAGAGGTAATGATTCAGACAAAATTCCAAGCTTTGTAGCCAATTAAAACTATCTTGAATCAAAATATATGTCTTATTGACAACCAATGCTACTTTATTAAATACAGATGAAATGTGGAAATTTGTAAGGAATTGGACGCAAGTCTTGCACAGGCATACTGAGCACACTGCAACTTCATTTTTTGCGAATGTGGCAACTAAACACTAAACCAAAAAAGTTTCATACGTGTCTGTATAGAACAGGCCTACGTGCATAATATAAGTCCAAAATCCGGTCTGTTTAATTTGATCTCCACCACACCATCAATGCGACCTCCCCAACTTACTTCCTGCCAGCCGAAGATGGCGTGATCATTAAATTAGGACGCCCAGCGAAAGCTGGGCTGGTGACAGCATCTTGAGTTCGTTGCTAACGCCATCTTCGGCGGCTTGGATCAAGTGTGTAGGAAATATAAAAAAACTGCCAGATTGTGGACTAGTGTTATACTTATAATACGTGTCTATAATAAATTATTACTTGATCTTCAAAGTCTCACTGTTACAGTATTGAACAGTTCTTAATTTTGATAATATAATTATTCTTAAACCTGCATAATGTTCACATACCATTGCAATGTATAAACGAATGAATGAGATTGATATCATTTGTAGTAGTAGTAGACTTTATTGGATAATTTGTCCATAAAAATGGAACAATTGTAATTATATTTGCTTTTATAGCGCTTAACACTTACTTTATAAGAAGTCTCTAAGCGCTCTACAATATGCAGCATAATTACTCTAGCTTTTGCAGTGCAGCTGTTACGCGCGCTGCATTTCAAGGAATAAATTCCTATCAGGTCCTCATTTACTTCACCTGGGTGGAGTGTGGCAAATGTAGATCAATGTCTTGCCAAAGGAAATTAGTGCCACGGCGGGACTCAAACCGCGGACCTTGTGATCGACAGTCCGTCGACGTATCCACTCGACTACGACACCTCTATAATTTATTCTGGTCTGAAAGTTTGACCGTCATATATGTATTTCTTTGTAGATATTTCTTATAACTTTCAATTTATGAGCAAACGTTTGGTACATATTTTTTTTAAGCAAACATATATCAAAACGATGGATCATAACATATCTTATTTTCCTTACTTTGAGGGAAACATTTGGATTCGCTAGTGGAAGATGCAATCCCGAGTTACCTCAATCTTATTCTTACATGTCGCAATTAACACATTGTCCATTAATGTTTCTATCATTTATGCTACCACCCTCATCACGTTTTATTATTGCGAACAGTTTGAGTGAAATGAAGTCCCATAATCTTTTTGGGTAATTTAGAATATATCTGATCGATTGTGACGTAGACTATACTTTTTAGCTTAAAGTTTCGATATCATGAGGTTGTCGCTTTGTCATTGATTTGTGAAACGGGTTATCTGCTTCCTGATATTCTCGGACAAAAATATTACTTCAATTGAATGGTTACGTGAGACGACCCCCAACTGATATGTCATGTATTTACGTTTTTTAATGTATGGATGAATTTCAGTTGATAAAGACATGACAAAGATCATGTACGGGTACAATATTCGCAGAGGGCACTAAGTTTTCCTTCCCAAATATAAATATTGTCAATCTTGTCTTGCCTTTCTTCTTTCTTCTGCCCCAGTTCCTAGTTTAAGTTAGTTTCTCTGACAATTACAACACTCTTAGTCCTTCTCCTACTTGTTTAAATGATGTTGTACATACGTTCAGTTGTTCTGATGTATTTTGTAGTAATGTTGTCGTAACATATGTAGTTAGTTTGAAGTGTTACTAGTTTGTATTTCTTTTTTGTTAATATTTGTTGTACATGACATGGCTTTATGTATCACCTTTCAAAATTGGCGAATGTTAAAAAAGAAGGAAATCTTTTAGGTTCTATATTATTGCATTTAAATTTCCACAAATTCCATGCATATAATGTATACTAGGATATATTAATTTCACTACTTGAAAGCGATAGTGGTGGTTGGCATACGTGTTTACCGTTGCTTTTGTCTGAACTATACTATCTCTTCGACGGGCGAGTTGCACGTCGTCAAATGCCTATATAGTAAGGTGACTCAGCTCTTATGATAACCTTATCTTATCCGCAAGTGTTTAATTGCCATAATGCATTGGTATGATATAGTAATCTATATTCCCCGGGGTAAACATGATGCCCTAATTTTGGACGGGCAAAGTTTCATTTTGTGTCGTTCAATTGGCAAATAAATACAAATTATGGAGGTTAAAGGTTTAAACGGTAACCCGACACATGCTCCGCCGACGATTGCTCCGCCGACATTTACTCCGCAAAACGCGACAATTGCTCCGCGACATTTGCTCCGCGACATTTGCTCCGCCGACAATTGCTCCGCCGACATTTGCTCCGCCGACATTTGCTCCGCCGACATTTGCTCCGCCGACAATTGCTCCGCCGACAATTGCTCCGCCGACAATTGCTCCGCCGACATTTGCTCCGCCGACAATTGCTCCGCCGACAATTGCTCCGCAAAATGCGACAATTACTCCGGTGACAAATGCTCCTCGAACGACAGTTGCTCCGCCGACAGTTGCTTCGCCTGAAGCGACACTTGCTCCGGTGACATTTGCTCCGCCGACAATTGCTCCGCCGACATTTGCTCCGTGACATTTGCTCCGCCGACAATTGCTCCGCCGACAATTGCTCCGCCGACATTTGCTCCGCCGACATTTGCTCCGCCGACATTTGCTCCGCTCAAAAAGTGCCCCGTAAAATACAAAGGCTACTACGACAATAATTGTTGCTCCTCCCCAAAAGTATCCCGTAAAAGACAATGCTCCGCCGACAATAAAATTGCTCTCTGATCCAAAAGTGCGGCCTTGTGGAAGACATGAATGCTCCTCTGGCAATGAGTGCAATAAATGCTCAGCCGTTTTCTGCTTTTCCCCATAATGTTTAATTTATAAAAAAAAATCAAGTTATAGCTCCTCTCCGGCGAAAGATAATTACTCCGCTTAAAATCTGTTTCATGTATTACTTATTAGCTGATCCTAAGCTTCAAGGCTATCTTTCTCTCTCTCTCTCTTGCTCCTCCTTTTCCTTTTCACACCCTTTTCTTGTCTTCTTAGCTCTTTTCTTTCCTCTCATGCTATTAGTCTTCTTTCATTTTCATCACTTCTTCTCTTCTCCCCCTCTCGAGTTCTATTTCTCTTGTGAAATTGTAACGTAATGTAGTACATGAAGTACATTTTTGTTTAGAATAGTATTTTCAATAATATCCAGTCCGTTTTATATAGGTTCCTTTCCTTCAGTTAAGTGCTTTACTAAATATATATATATTAGTGTGTAAAACACCCCATCTCATTCGAGAACTTTGTTTTCACTGACTTTAAGGGACTCACGGAACCACCGGAAGAAGAGCAATTGGCTTATCATGAAGAACTAACATCAAACTGCAACAAAATGATTTGTATAAAATGGAATAAGCAGAGAGGCTGCCATCTAATTTTCCCGTCTGAATGAGTTCTCTTCTTTATGTATAAGTGCCCTTCAAAGCTTATTTTGATCCCTCCCCTGTTGTTTTCTAGAACTTCCATGATGACCTAGTACATTGTATTAATGCTTTACTTGCAGATGGTTTACCTAGTAAGATGCATGTGCTTGCTTGCATTGAGGTATTGATGAGCTGTTTGAAATTAACTAGAAGGTATGCGCGTATTGGGGAATGTGGCTTGCTGCTCTACTTTTTTTTTAAAAATTCCCACGACATGTAATGAGTGTTTAGTGGTCATGATATGGGACGTACAGTGATAGATGGAAAGTTATTTCAGTATATTCGAAATGACTTTTAGGTAACTCCTTTTTCCTCCCACATCATCAAAATTCATTCATTTCATTTCATCTACATTATTTCATGAAATGCATTCAGAAAATGAAGAAAAAAAGAAACGAAAATAATAACCCGTGATAAAAAATATTGTCGGCGAATCATTTGTCGTAGTACTAGTATCATTTGTATTTTATGGGACACTTTTTGGGCGGAGCAAATGTCACCGGAGCAAATGTCGCTTCATGGGGAGCAAATGTCGTCGGAGCAAATGTCACCGGAGCAAGTGTCGCTTCATGCGGAGCAAATGTAGGAGGAGCAATTGTCGGCGGAGCAATTGTCGGCGGAGCATCTGTCGGCGGAGCAATTGTCGGCGGAGCAAATGTCGCGGAGCATATGTCACCGGAGCAAGTGTCGCTTCATGCGGAGCAAATGTCGGAGGAGCAATTGTCGGCGGAGCAAATGTCGGCGGAGCAACTGTCGTTCGAGGAGCATTTGTCACCGGAACAATTGTCGCGTTTTGCCGAGCAATTGTCGGCGGAGCAATTGTCGGCGGAGCAAATGTCGGCGGAGCAATTGTCGACGGAGCATCTGTCGGCGGAGCAATTGTCGGCGGAGCAAATGTCGGCGGAGCAAATGTCGGCGGAGCATTTGACGTCGGAGCAAATGTCGCGGAGCAATTGTCGCGTTTTGCGGAGTAAATGTCGGCGGAGCAATCGTCGGCGGAGCATGTGTCATGGAACCGTTTAAACATGTAAATTACAGTAGTTCATCTTCCATGGCGCTTATCTCTCTTAATCACGAGGCAGGTTAAGTGTCGTTGAACTTGGCGTTTATATTAGAATCTGACCTCTACGACCAAATATCCACTAGGGTGACTGCTCAATAAGTTAAGACCATGCATATGTTTAATAGCAAGTGGTTTAACCTGATATTTAATAAATATATAAAAACAATAAATTTACAAGTTTAAACAAATATAGCTGCATAGTTTGCAACTTCTTTTACAACTATGTTCGTTAAACATAAATGTATATTAAAAATTGTCTTCCATTACGTAGGCATGTATAGCCTTTCAATATGAACTAATCGACAGAGTAATATTTCAATTAAGGCCAAAATATAATTCAGCTTAAATCTCAAACTTTGTATTCGAACTATTGGTATTCTTCATAATACATGTTTTTCATTTTGCATGAAAGGGACCTTCCTAATCTTCAAATAAAATAATCATTTGTTAAATTGTACAACTCAAAGCATGTTCAAGTCTTTTTTGTGTGTACTATTAAAGTATATATATCTCAATATAATACTATAAGTTCTCATCCTAAGTACAATGTTTTCATTTGTTCGGAAAATCTGAAATAGCATTTATAATCAGACAATGACCTTAATAAAAAACTTATTAGAAAATGGAAAGAATATGGGAAGGAATATGATGGAATTTCATCCAGATGAGTTATGATGCCCGATATTTTCTCTTTTGAAAGAAAATTGTGTGATATATCAAAGCTACATGTAGATTAGGTAAAAAGTCAATTGTCAAACTCCCAATATGTGTTAAAAATGCAAACAAGTTTGAATTTTGATAGAAATTAAAGCATAAGATATGAAGACAATGCTATTTTTAAAGATAGGTGTGCTATAATACAACAAATCTCTTAATCTTCTGACCTGATCAAAGAATATTCAGTAAGACAAATGGAAACATTTCGTACTTTTGATTTTAAAAAATGTTGTCAAATGCTAGGATAAAATGGTTATTTAACTTTATGTCGACGTAGTGTAAAGCCCTCGACCACCCCTGTTCTCTCTCTGTCTCTCTCTCTCTCACTAGCGACATCCGTTTTAGTACTATTTACATGGGGCTTTTATATATACATAATTACACACACTAAAGGCGTCATTAGAGGGACATTTGGAGTGACAAAATGAGTCATTAAGTAAACATTGTCATTAGGAGGACAATTCGGTGTCCTCCTAACGTTTTTTAAGTTTTACTTCTCATGAAAGGCCCAATTTTGTTTATCTCTCTCTATATAATTATGTAAATTTACTAAAGGCGTCATTGGAAGGACATTGGGAGTGAACAAATGAGTCATTAGGTAGACTTTAGGGTTAGGGTTAAGGTTAGAGTTAGGTTCAGGGTTAGGTTTAGGTTTAGGTTTTAGGGTTAGGGTTGGGGTTAGGATTTTTATGATGTCCACTTAATGTACCATTTAGGGTTATATATATATATACTGTGTGAGTCAAAAAAAAGTTTACACCTAGAATATTGCTAATTATTTTAAAAACCATCTATGAACAGTAAATTATTATACATCTTATAAAAGAGTGTTTTATCGCAAATCATTTGGTATTATTTTTTGTGTGGTATGTTTTCACGCTTGGATGTAGAGGAGGCATTGTTTGCGAGAGTGCAAAATCGTCTTGCGCCAAAGTGAGGCCTACAGTATGTTTTATGTTGGGATTAGCGGAGTGAGAGAATGAATTGAATGTATCGAATGAAATGCATTGCATATGAGTTTTGTAGAAGCAAAGTCACACACACAAACACACACGCGCACAAATGTTCGTTTATATTTGATATTCGCTATTTGATATGTGTGTCATGATAAATTTTGTAAGGAATGTTATTTGGATCTGCAAAGACCGATTGTTTTATTCAAACATCACGTAATCAACTTTGGCGCAAGTCGATTTTTGCATTCTCGCGAGCAATACCTCCTGTTCATCTAAGCGTGAACACAAACCACACAAAATGATACTAAATAATTCGGGATAAAACACTCTTTCATAAGATGTATAATAATTTACTGTTCATAGATAATTGTTAAGATAATTAACAATTTTCTAGGTGTAAACTTGTTTTTGACTCACACTGTATATGCACATTATGTAATGAATAGGCTGGTCGCATGAAAATTCAAAAAACATTAGAAACATCAAATGAGCTTTGTGTCAAATCCATTATGTAGAAAGACAAAAATAGTTCTGTTTTCATGCTGTATTCCTGTTATTATCTAATTATTTGTTTTCCGACAGAGTTTTGTTGACCTAGTGGAAAACAATCGTGTTTTGTTTTGCCCCGTTAGAATGGCATCCAAAGAAATAATAGATTAATTTTCATTGTCAACTTGTGCTAGCTTGATCAGAATTCGTCCAAATTAAGAAAGAAAGGAGAGTTAAAGCATTTACATAATGACACCACTTTCTGCTTAGCAGAATACAAGGTGAACAAAACAGACACTCTCCTCTGAAAGAAGGAAACTAAGAATATGAAATAATGAAGAACCAAAACAAATCTAGGGGTGAAACAGTGGACTGCCAACCCTTCCTTTTCAGTACCCCAAGAGGGCCAAAGTAATTCCTGTGCGGAAAAAAATCAGAACAGATAATGGGAAATTCATTCCCCACGCACACCCCTTCTGAGTTATACGCTAACATTCGGAGTGATGAACGCACCGGTATACAAATGTTTGGGGTTCATTACTATTTTCCATCAGAAAAATTGACCTTTTTAAAAACGAGTGCCCCATGCCAGGTCCCCAACTGGGCTGTCAAATAGCCATTGAGACATTGGTTGCCGTTGAAATGCATGCTGAGATTGCGAGACAAACTGAAAATCCTACCTAAATGGCTGCCAAAAAAATTGTTATTTGATTGCCTCAGGTGGGATTATACAAAGTCAATAGTAGTAATGGGATTTGGTTTGGTACATTGATTTCATAGGCAAAATTTGCATCCCTGATGTGACTCCTGAATGATGTTTCTTACAACCAGACAGATTCACGGTTAATGGAATACTAGACTTATATGTAAAGTTACCATGGTAAAGCCCTATTCACATTAGATATAAGACTCTTTTCACATTTTAATTCAATTATTGCTTATTACAAATATCTATACATGCGTTGCTTTTGGTACGAACATGTGTTTATAAAACAAATAAATAAAAAAACAATAAACAGTATTCTGATGGTTTTGCAACATAATAAAAGTTTTCTACCAACTTAGCAAATAATTTATTATTATTTAAAAGGAGAAATATATCAGATTTGTTAACGTAACTCAAAGAAAATATAGAGACTGACATTTCAATCTTGTTGGGATTCTGTCAATTTTTCTGATGGTTCAAGAGACTTACATTGTTAGTTCTCTGGGCTGTCCGTATAATCCTAGCTAGATTTCTTTCATTTTGTTCAAATATTTGTCTTTGCCATAGTAAGATTATAACAGTCAGTCAGACGGACAAAGGTATCACAGAATAGTGATGGGTTATGTGTGGGGGAGGATGGGGGGGGGGGGGGACTGTCCATTCCCACATCTAGCACTGATTGTTTTGTTAATATTTGTATATCATGTTATTTTAATGTTTCATAACTATACATTTTAGTAATTTAGACAAAGTAGTTCTTGGGATACCGAGGATCGAACATCAGCTTCCTTATATGATTATCCCCCATCTCCCCCTCATAATAATAATAAAATAAACCCACACTTGCAGCGTTCCTTCAAGAAAACGTTGTATTCAAAGGATGAAAGTACAAGCTCCATCGAGATTGTGAACACGTAATACTTTATCATATGTAAACACTATGAATTGGCAAGCATTATGTACACATGGCCTAACGAAGACAAACACTTAGCAACGACGCTCCTCAAGTCGAAACAAACACTTTGTGATAGCGAAGTTCAAATTCTTCTTGGATATTATTTTGCATCATAGTATAAGCGCAGGGAAATTAGAAACATGTATAAATTAATGTTTAGAATAATCCGATAAAAGGTAATACGTTCTGATTTTGTTTGAGAGTGATTATTACATAATGAGCAAGATAAGCGATCCTCAATTTCTAAAGAACCCTATTTTTTTAATCATGTCGGGAAGCGGGTCCAGGGAGAGGGTAGGGGGGGGAGCAACCCCTAATTGAGGGGGGGGGGGCATTTTATAATTTTTGTTATTAAACTGCTTTTTTTGCTTAATTATCTTTTTGTCTCTTTCAAAAACACAATATAGAATCAAGACCTGCTTATATTTTTTTTGACTCTACAGTATTAATAGTTAGTTAACATTGGCTGCCCTTGAGTAGTTTATCAGATATATTGCATTCAGCCCTCGAATATTGCACAAGTCAAAGACGAGTGTAATATCTATGCTAGGTGAATGCAACATATTTCATACACCACGAAGGAAAGCCTATATTTTCATTAGTATACATTCAAAGTAATCTAAAATGATTGAAAATATGAATTTACTCATTGAATTCCAATAGAGATGCATTACATAAAACAAGAGGTGCCATGGCAATTTTCCGATTCATCATAGTCTCGACTAGTCTCATGGCAAAATTTGGCAAGCCAAAATTAAAGACGATTCAAGTTTGTAATATAAATAAGTGGTTAAACGCAATACCAGCAACGCATCTTGCAATATTTACGATTTTTGTGTTCCTAAGTTAATTTAGATGGTAGATTATTGTTGCAGCGATTGAAGCATGCATCCACATTAAGCTCTTGCTCATGCGCGCGCGTGAATAAATATAACGCCCAACGTGCATTATTGCTTATCAATGAGAAAGCTGATGAGTCAGACAATGTTTGAATAAGACTAGATACGTTAATAATTGGCATTGACTTTGACATCTGAGTTTACAATTTTACATTCTATATACGACATTTACCAATGTTGGAACGTTTGTGCCGATTTTACAAAAAGTTTTTTTTCCGAAGCGTAAGAACATCACGCGACCGATCACTTTTGAGTTCTAGCTGAACCTGCTGAACACGTTTTACCAGTGTTGAAGAACGAACGCGATGGTTGAATTACGCCAGGGAAGAATTATTACACTTTTATGTGTACTTTTCATTAGCTGCTCAGCAGTCGATGGTAAGTTAGATAATTGGAAAGTACCAACTAAAGCTTTTCCTTTTTAGATGAATTTAGAGGGTGTAGAATCGTAAAAAATCCTCAATGGCACAATAATGATTACTGTATAATTTGGCAAATTCAATTATACTACTGCTGTTGTTGCTGATGCTGCTACTACTCCTTAAACTGCAACTACTACAAATACATTTAATAATACTACCACTTCTTCATGTATAGCTTAATTATAGCATGTAGTAACCATTGTAACGCGTATAATTCCGGCCCAAAGTAATCCATCTCTGTACATGTGAATACACTCTATTGAATGACTCGGTTGCCAGGTTAAATGTGCCTGTATGGTCTCACAGTGAATAATGAAATCATTTGATTGGTTAATAGGGATTTTGATTAACCTATTAGTAGAATTGTGCACCTTTTCACCAAAAAACAAGGAATATAATGTTTATGCTACCATATGGCTAAGAATATCTAATTTCTCTCACACAACGTTATTCGGCTTTCCCAGTGTACAGCTGCCATTTGTAGATTGATATGTCGACTATGTTGAGGGTGACATTATCATTTGTGTATATGATGTGTACATTTGTATCTATCGCATCAGTGTTTCTGTATATTGCCCAAAAAACATGTACTGCCACGCCTATATCTATGTGTTGGTTCTGGTCATATTGCTCCCACCGATTATTTTAGTTCAGAGTATGAACTCACTCACTCCATTTGGGGTATGTGTGTAAATAATAAAAACGATATGAAATATCCTTATCATATGAACAATAAAGCAATGGGAAGATAACTTGATGAACAATAAAGGTATAACATACAGTATTTTTGAAACTACAGTAAAATAAGAACAATCATGTCATGTACACATGTATAGGTAACATGCAAACGTACCGGAAGGTTACATGTTCCACCTGCATTGATTTTATGAATTATTTACATTAATATATATAGATATCAGTACAATGAATTGGAGTAACATTATATAGTCAGTTACAGTAACATATACAAAGATGAATGCTAATGAATGTTGTCTATTTTTGTTCCTGTTAAATATTCAACGGCAAGAATAAATTACGGTATCTATCGAAATATTGAACAGCGACCTTGTAAAATTGTTCAAACCTTTAAAAAAGCCTCTGAAGTAGTAAAGTTAAAGAATGAATCCATTTTGAACATATTTAGCTATCTCCAAAAATACTTGTTAATTACCTGTTTACGGAAATCCTCAAAGAACGGACATTGGAAAGAGTAATGGAACTCGTCCCCCCAACCTGAGTTAACGGACAAATTTCACAGATTCTTTCATCTCTTGGCACGTGAGAGTTCCGCTCTGTGACTACAGATTATTTGTTATTCAAGCACTTAAACCGACACAAGAATCTCCTTTCAGTAGTATTACATTAATCAATTACTGCTCTAAGTTATGCTTATAATTTTGTTTTAAATATCCTATAAACTATGCACTGTGACTAAGAGTTCAGCTCACTGTGCCAATCTTGATTACTTTTATCCTACGACCTCTGTGTTATAATTTTCTTGAAATGGAATATTGTTATACTCTCTGCTTGATTGTTCCTAATATTAGTAGAATCATGATTGTCAAGAAGCCCTTTGATCTTTCGAATCCAAGACATGGATTTCCTTGATAAATAATTTAACAAATCATAGGAATACAATGGGCTAATTGTCCCTCTTTTTCATGTTCCAGCCAATACCTGAGTGTCAACATTTGATTAGTAATAATATATTATAATTTTAAAATCCCAATTACTCCGTAAACCATGTAATTTGGAGTACTCTCATGAACGCACAATAATCTCTGGCAAAATTGCAAATACAAAGACTCAATTTGAAGAAAACAATCAAACCCTGACCCCGAGACATCATAGCCCAATTCTTTGATCAATTAATTCTGTAGCTGTTCCTACTGACGAAATTGTGGTCAATGCTTTTCTTCTTTTGTTTTCATAGTTTTGTGCTGACGTGTTACCTAAGGAAAATTAAACCTGAATTATAATGGGGAAAACACAGACTTAAGGAAAACCATACTGTAAAAACCAGGGTGTAGAAATTCTTACACCAGTATGATCTTGATTTTTTGTTAACACCAGTGGTGTTATTTTTAACACCGGTCAGATTTAAGCATGCATTAATATTTATTGGGTGTTAAGTAACATGGTGAAGTTTTATGCTCGGTGATGAAAGTATCATCACGTGATTTCGTTTAAGGCTGTTGATTGGTCTAATAAGTTTTCACAAAGTGTACGCGCGCTAAATAATGTGATCAGCATAAACTGATCAGCACATTTTGGGAGAAGCAAGAGTTCGAATCAGGTCAACAAACTTTGGGGTCAGAAGTATCAAAACATGCGCGTAAAGATCCGACTCATGTGGTGTGCATGTGAACATTTTCTAGTGCGGAAATAATGTGGCAAAGTTATGCGTGCAAATGAGCGCGCTTTGAATAGCCATTCTCGCTTCATTTTCCGTTCAAGGCAGTCGATTGTTTTAGAGCTGCAAAAAAAAAAATAATAATAATAAAAAAAAAAAATAGCGAAATGGGAAAGAGAAAGACCAATGAGTGCGCCAATGGCGGTGCTATGCCCAGCAGAAAAGACAGAGAACAGCTGAAAAGAGTCGGAAGGGCACTAGAGCCAGCTCAATTAGCAAGAAAACTAACAATTCAGCACAAACTCCGGCCAGCAGTGGCTCACCCACAAGCATCAACGGACGGGCGAGGCGCTGTCGTCAGGCAAGCAGCACAGAGAGGGCACGGGCAGTGCAGTCTCGGCCGCTAATAGTAGACAGCGGAGTAGGCCTACCTGAAGCGATCCCGGCATTATCGGCAGCAGGCATCCCACCAGCAGCACTAGCCGGGATCACCGTTGCAGTTATAGTCAACAGGTGAGGTACGGATAGAGCTAGATGTTGATCTACCCACTAGTATTAATGCTACTTCAATCGACGTTAGATTTATGGCTAATTGCACAGCAATTAGTGCTGGGGTCGGTACGATAAGCCCCAGGCCACACAGAGGGGCAGATAATAGTCATATAACAGGGGCGAACTCATTTTTAATTTCGTTCCCTACAATCGTGCCCCATGTTGACTTGGAGTCTGGGAATCAAGGGCATGTTTCAAGAGGCATTCAATATAGATTTAGGCCAATCGGAAGTCAGTATGATAATAACAGCAGACCTAGCTACACAGGTATCGGTAATTCATCGGTACCACATACCGAGCATAGGTCCGGGTTCACAGTAAATGACTCCCCGCCCCAATCCCCACTACGGCCAGTTGGAGATAGATTAGGCTCGGCCATTCCCAATAATATTAGGGAGAAAATATGGAAAGGCGAGTATGTGGATTTTAATGTGTTAGTGAATGCCCAAGAGGTGATAGCACATACACAGTGGGAAGCTAGAGACGAACAAAGGACGAATTTGGCAATGACTCAGGAAGACGGGAGATTGGTATTGAAACCTGTCGGCGCGACATCCAAGAATAAGAGAGAACTAACCCTATTGGCCTGGTGCCACAGAAATCCCCGGGGGATTATCGATTAATCAATCATTTATCATACCCGCCTGGATACCCTGTGAATGATTTTATTGCAGATGAGCATTGTAAAGTGGAATATACTAGATTTGATACAGCGGTTGAGCGTATCAGGACAATTACCCCCTGGGCAATCACCCCCCGGAAAATCACCACCCGGAAAACTACCCCCCACGGACAATTACCCCCCAGAAAATTACCCCCCGGAGAATTACCCCCCGAGGACAATTACCCCCCAAGGACAATTACCCCCCAGAAAATTACCCCCCGGAGAATTACCCCCCGAGGACAATTACCCCCCAAGGACAATTACCCCCCGGAAAATTACCCCCGAGGACAACTACCCCCCGAGGACAATTACCCCCCGAGGACAACTACCCCCGAGGACAACTACCCCCAAGGACAATTACCCCCCGAGGACAACTACCCCCGAGAACAATTACCCCCCGAGGACAACTACCCCCGAGGACAATTACCCCCCGAGGACAACTACCCCCCAAAGACAACTACCCCCAATGACAATCACCCCCGAGGAATTTGTAACACTGTGACAAATAATGCGAGCTTCTCTCCAAATTGTTATTTGTGAAGTTCATTTCAGTGTTTTCAAATTATTATCTTCGATGTGGGGGGGGGGGGGGGGGGGGGGGGAGGTGCCCAATTCCCCCGAAGTTTTGCTACCGAATAAAGAACAGAAATTACATTTTTTAAAGAAATTCAACAATACATTGCGCGCAGATGAGTACGCCTTACAGCCTCTCTCACCAAAAGTCGTGGCAAAACAAAGAAATTAGGATGTAATATTTCATTTATGCATCCTCTGTAACTTTTTTAATAAGCTGATCGTGTATTTCTCTTTGTATAATGGGCCCTCGTCCATGATCCGAAATTAAGGTTTTCTTCACGTTATCTATATATTTCTGTTATCTTTATATGTATGTTGTCATGCGGGAGTATGATATGCGCAGGTCGAGGGTTCGAATCACGACACCGGCACTAATATCCTTTGGCAAGATATTAACCTGCACTTGCTACTCTCCACCCAGGTGTTAAATGGGTACCCGGTAGTATATGCGACCGTCATTGTTGGTCACAACGGTGTCGATTTTTATCCGTGGTTGGGTGGGATGATAGGTGCCAAAATCATTTCGGCAATGGATCAAAGCAACCAAGAGGTTGAAGTGTGTGGCAGGTAGCACCCCCTCCCTTACAAGTTATAATTTTTTTCAAGTCACCCTCAATAAAGATAACATTTCAGATAACATGTGACCCATGTGGGCTTGCAACTTGGGTTATTATCCTCTCAAGCGCGTAGCAAGGATTTTATTTTAGGGGGGCGGTAGTGAGCACGCGAAGCGCGCTCCCTATAGGGGGTGGCTGCAGGGAGGGGGTTTCCCCGTCCCTCGCGAAACGCGGAAGCTTTGATGTTTCTTTAAATTATTAGAGAAAGAAGACGATTCGTTGTACCATTCTGGACTCTTAATCCTTGTCTGAATTCAGTTCCCCCCCCCCTCCCGCGCGAAGCTTTGACGTTTCATTAAATTATTAGGGAAAGAAGACGATTCGTTGTACCGTTCTCGACTCTAAATCCCTGTCTAAATTCAATTCCCCCCCTCCCCTCCCGCGCGAAGCTTTGACGTTTCATTACATTATTAGAGAAAGAAGACGATTCGTTGTACCGTTCTCGACTCTTAATCCTGGTTTGAATTCAGTTCCCCCCACCCGCGCAAAGCGCGGAAGCTTTGAAGTTTCATTAAATTATTAGAGAAAGAAGACGATTCGTTGTACCGTTCTCGACTCTTAATCCTAGTCAAAAAATCAGTTTCTTTTGACGTTTCATTAAATCACTAAAGAAAGAAGACGATTCGTTGTACCATTCTCGACTCTTAATCCTTGTCTGAATTCAGTTCCCCACCCCCCCCCCCTCCCGCGCGAAGCTGATGATGATTTGTTGTACCGTTCTCGACTCTTAATCTTTTTTCTACCTACGTCCTTTCTTCTTTCTCTCTCTCTCTTTTTTTTTTTTGGGGGGGGGGGGCGACTGCCCCCTGGATACGCGCCTGTATCCTCTCTGTCTCTCATTATCTCTCTCTCCCACTCTCTATTTTTTGTTGCACTTTCGCGCTTCGCGCTTGACATTTAGCTCGTTGCTTTTTAACGCTGCGGCTTTGCATTTGGCGCACTGCATTTCTATGATGCTGTTGATTGAATAAATTGAATAAATTCATCAATTTATTCTTGTCTCATATACGGATGTCTCATTTACGTATGTATTATGAAAATAAGATAGTAAAATGTGTATATTGATGGTCATCTTGCGAGTAATAACCATTAACTACTCTCATCGGGCTCTCATCATTAATGTTTCTCTTCATTTTTTTTTGATGGTGAATTGTTTGGGGGGATGATTGTACAGGCCACCCCCCCCCCCACCTGAAATATTGGGGGGATATATCCCCCCATTCCCCCCGGATTGACACCCATGAACATAGCACTTGGCGAGTGCCTGAGTCATGCAAAATAGATAGTCTGTGAAGACTTTGGGATTTGGGAGAAACTTTTCATTTCTTAAGAGGGTACCATGACTCAAAAAGTTGAAATAACGCTGCTCAAGAGAAATGTATTTCTATGCATTCTATGCAAGCGCTTGACAATTACCTAAAACTTACATCCTTCGTGGAAATCAGCAGCCGCACTGCTGTTGTATAACTTATATGTATTAAAGGGAAATGTTTAGTAACGAGGAAGACAACGTGCTAGTATTTGAACGAATATGGGTTCATGAAGGGGGTCTTATAGGTTTGTAGCCATCTCTCAATGTATCAGATCGTCTTTTGCTATTAAATCCGGATTGTCCACGGGGGGTAGTTGTCCTCGGGGGGTAATTGTCCTCGGGGGGTAGTTGTCCTCGGGGGGTAGTTGTCCTCGGGGGTAATTGTCCTCGGGGGTAGTTGTCATCGGGGGTAGTTGTCCTCGGGGGGTAATTGTCCTCGGGGGGTAATTGTCCTCGGGGGGGGGGTAATTGTCCTTGGGGGGTAGTTGTCCTCGAGGGGTAGTTATCCGGGGGGTAATTTTCCGGGGGGTAATTGTCCTCGGGGGGTAGTTGTCCTCGAGGGGTAATTCTCCGGGGGGTAATTTTCCGGGGGGTTATCGTCCTTGGGGGGTAGTTGTCCTCGGGGGGTTACTCTCCGGGGGGTAATTTTCCGGGGGGTAATTGTCCTTCGGGGGTAGTTTTCCGGGGGGTAAATTTCCGGGGGGTGATTGCCCAGGGGGTAATTGTCCTAGAACCGCGGTTGAGATGGTCGCCGAGGCTGGAATGGGAGCTGACTTGGCTAAGGAGGATATTAAGTCCGCCTTTCGATTGTTGCCTATGCACCCGAAAGATTTTGAGGTGTTAGGGATCTAATTTGAGGGGAAATATTATCTCGACAAATGCTTGCCCATGGGGGTCAGATGTGCTCCAGCGTATTTCGGGACTTTTTTCACATTCATAGAATATTGTGTTCGGGAGCGAAGTGGCTCAAACGGGATTATACACTATGTTGATGACTTCTTGTGTGTTAGTTTAATAGAGCACGGGGGCGTGTCATGCCTCGAGTTGGTACAAGTTCTCAAAGGAATCTGTGAGGAGTTAGGGGTTCCTTTAGCGGCAGAGAAATCCGAGGGGCCTACCAAAAGATTGACATTTCTCGGGTTAAGCAAGGCCACAGGTAGAGGGTCTAGGATTCTGTCATGAGAATGGCTCCCCCCTTACAAGGTACCAGTTCACTGCAGTCCTGAAAAAGAACATTCAGCAAATTGGGGCGAATGTTAGTCGGTATGGGACTCACTCTTTCCGAATTGGGGCAGCTACCACAGCTGCCTTGAATGGTGTGCCACCAGAACAAATTAGGAAGATGGGTAGGTGGCGCAGTGAAGTTTATTTGCGCTATATAAGATAAGTTATATTTACTCCATACTAAGTACTAGGGAGTTATTACAACTATGAAAATAAAGCTCACAAGAAAGTTTTATATTTTGTTCTTCCCGAATATATGAACATGTTACTTTCGGGAGTTTAACTATTTTATTTCAGGACGAGTACGCAACCGAGTCTGGATAGTGGGGGACAGTATCGTAAGAAGGGCCAAAGAGCGAGCCACTGCACAGAACCGCCTGCACATGGGAGCAGAGAAGGGTGCAGGACAGTGGCATGGTCAAGGAGGTGCTACTCTCCATGACCTCCCCCGAATGGTCACAAATAGGTTGAATTACAACGCACCACCTGCACTGACGATCGTTCACCTGGGAACAAACGACTTGGGTCAGAGAGATGCATGCCGTTGCAGAATCGCAATCGATACAGCAATTCAAACTCTACGAGCAAGAATGCCAGGGACCCACATAGCCTGGTCTGGTTTTCTTCCAAGATGGTTTTACTACGGTAGCAGACCAGGCCCAACATCACAAGAGGCAATGGATGGTGTGCGGAAGTCACTTAACAAATTCGCAAAGAGGAGAATCTCCCAGATGGTGAACACATCAATAATAGTGCACAATATAGACGCCAAAGAGCACAGTCTGTTCCATAGGGATGGAATTCATCTCTCAGATGTGGGCTCGGACATGCTCATCGATAAATTCGAATCTGCAGCCAAGGACACTGGCCTTCTCTGAACAGATTCAGCCTAATGTCAATAGTATTCTATGAAAACCTAAAGTGAGCGATAAAAGTCAATTAGTTGAATTGAGTTATATTTGGGTTATTCCATGAGGTTGGGTTTGAAAATATAAGATGATATCCAGGTAACAGGAGGCATGAGAAATACTATTACACACTGAAAAGTAATTCAGTCGTGGAAGATTCTGATACATTGAATATATAACTCTGTACTGTCAAGTCATGCTTGTTTCAATAAGTAATCTATAAAAGATATATACTGTGACACAAATTTGTTTACCTCTGAGGATAAGGCTGTCAGTGCGCATGTAAAAGGGTGATGTATGATTCGTCAATGTAAATGTATTTTGGCTTTGTTTACATTATGAGGTGGAAATGTTCTGATTCTGAATCTGGAAAATCTGAAGTCACATGGCACTACATTATAATTGTCTAGTGATAAGGGAGCCTGAGTCTGCTGGCAAGGACTGGAGTCAGTAAGACTTGGTCGCACTAAATGTTTCAGGAACCAGTGGGCCATAGGGGAATTTTCCCGACTACGAAATGTAGCTAGCTCGACGGATCTTTAAGTCCGATCACAATAGCCGGTTTTGCCCCTATCTTTCCTCGCGCAGCAGGAGTAGCTCCAAACAGTTTAGAATGCAGATGCATTAACACCTCAACATGAAATGTATAGTTACCCAACTTTAATGCATGACAAAAGTGTAGAAGTGAACGGCAATGAGCATAGTTCATATGATGACATCATAGGTGTATGGTTAAATAGGTCAGGATGAATACCTACAGCAACCGGGGGAGAAAGTAGGAGATCTCAAGAGATCTATATAGAAGCTGAATCTAGTTTTTAAACAATAATAATAATAATAATAAATTAATTAATTCATCACAAAAAAAAAAAAAAAAGGTATTGGGTGGAGGTTTGAATTTTATATAATTTAATTTGAACACGCGGGACTGCCAATATCTTTGGCCAAGCAGGCCGGGATACGCGTCCGCGTTTAGGAGTGATGAGGGGGACAGGAACCCCAAGAAGAGGGGGATATCAGCGGGAGTTACTATCCTGCTGGTGGATCACGTTCAGAGCCCCATGAATTGGGGGGGCTACCGGGAGGAGCTTCTATCCTTTCTGGTGATCACGTGACCAGAGATCCTCAGGATTATTCTGAAAAATTAATTCTCACAGTTTGATATTGCAGATAGGATTATATTACATGTATTTTGGTTTTGAGTTTCGCAGAATTATGTTCCTGAGTTTTCATGTTCGTACATAGCAATTTGCATCATGTATGTGTATTGGTATTACAGGCAGATATTGCCTATTTTAAATGTTAACGCCTTGAAGCGGAAATAAATGTCGAGCAATTGCAATTCATGTTCGTACAGTTGCTTTCTTCACAAAATAATGTGATCAGCATAAACTGATCAGCACATTTTGGGAGAAGCAAGAGTTCGAATCAGGTCAACAAACTTTGGGGTCAGAAGTATCAAAACATGCGCGTAAAGATCCGACTCATGTGGTGTGCATGTGAACATTTTCTAGTGCGGAAATAATGTGGCAAAGTTATGCGTGCAAATGAGCGCGCTTTGAATAGCCATTCTCGCTTCATTTTCCGTTCAAGGCAGTCGATTGTTTCCCCCCCACCCATTCCCAAGTGATTGTTTAGGGTTCACACGTTACGAGGTTGTGTAACAACGAATGAGGAAGAGTTAGTGGGGGTTTGTTACTCAGACATGTTTGAAACAGTTAAAGACAATGATGTATTATGGTTGTTAAGGGGATATGATTTATGCACACATGTTGCTCCAAGGCCAAAGATTGGGGAGCGAGGTAGTTGCAAATTCTTGTACATTAAGGTGGATTTAATTGGGCATGTCTGAAAATAGGAAATAGTCATAACCTTCTCCATAAGTTGGTACATAGTTCAAGCCTTAGTCCCGAGTCAAGAACCACAAAGGATTTAAGCTGGAGTTATGTTGGAGTGACATATATTAGGGCAGAGGTCACAGTGGTTATGTTGCCTGCACTGGCTATAGCCTGCCTTAAGGTTAGGTGGTTAGGAGAAAGGTATGGGGCAGGTACTTTGGCACAGGAATAGTATTAATATTACAAGGTGGCAAAGTTCAGATACGGAGATACTGGGCGTGGAGGTTATGCTGCATATTGTGTATTGTTTAGCTTTGATTATGCAGTTAGTTGGAGGGCCGGGCAGGAAGTGCCCAGGATAGGATGTATATGTGTATTTAGCACTATGTTAGTGTAAACACTTTGAGTAAGGTTCTGGTGGTCTTGAAGTCTTAAACTGAGTCTATTACATTTTATTAGTGACACCCTGTTAAGGTTGGGAGGTTGGGCTGCACGGGGAGTTAATCCTGTTCACAGGTCATTGTCACACATCGTTTTAAGGTTGGGAGGTTGGGCTGCACGGACAGTTAAACCTTGTAGTTATCTACAGGATTTTTTCACATGATTTACGGATGGGAGGTTGGGCTGCATGGACAGTTAAATCCTGTAATTACCTACAGGTCATTTTCACATGATTTACGGATGGGAGGTTGGGCTGCATGGACAGTTAAATCCTGTATTTATCTACAGGTCATTTTCACATGATTTACGGATGGGAGGTTGGGCTGCATGGACAGTTAAATCCTGTATTTATCTACAGGTCATTTTCACATGATTTACGGATGGGAGGTTGGGCTGCATGGAGAACTTAATCCTGTGTTTAATTACAGGCCATTATCACATGTCTTACGGTTGGGAGGCTGGGCCGCACGGACAGTTAAACCTTGTAGTTATCTACAGGATTTTTTCACATGATTTACGGATGGGAGGTTGGGCTGCATGGACAGTTAAATCCTGTAATTACCTACAGGTCATTTTCACATGATTTACGGATGGGAGGTTGGGCTGCATGGAGAACTTAATCCTGTGTTTATCTACAGGTCATTTTCACATGATTTACGGATGGGAGGTTGGGCTGCATGGACAGTTAAATCCTGTATTTATCTACAGGTCATTTTCACATGATTTACGGATGGGAGGTTGGGCTGCATGGACAGTTAAATCCTGTATTTATCTACAGGTCATTTTCACATGATTTACGGATGGGAGGTTGGGCTGCATGGACAGTTAAATCCTGTATTTATCTACAGGTCATTTTCACATGATTTACGGATGGGAGGTTGGGCTGCATGGAGAACTTAATCCTGTGTTTAATTACAGGCCATTATCACATGTCTTACGGTTGGGAGGCTGGGCCGCACGGAGATTTTAATCCTGTGTGTCAAGTTATAGGTCATTGTGACGTGTTGTTTTATGGTTGGGAGGTTGGGGTGATTGGAGAGATCGATCACGAGTATACATGTAATTATCGTTATCTGTATGTTTTTGTAGATGTTTTCAAGGTTAGAGAATACATATTCATTCAGAGAACAAGGATGGTAGTTTCAGTCAGTTACGGTATATAGGTTTGAATTTTATATAATTTAATTTGAACACGCGGGACTGCCAATATCTTTGGCCAAGCAGGCCGGGATACGCGTCCGCGTTTAGGAGTGATGAGGGGGACAGGAACCCCAAGAAGAGGGGGATATCAGCGGGAGTTACTATCCTGCTGGTGGATCACGTTCAGAGCCCCATGAATTGGGGGGGCTACCGGGAGGAGCTTCTATCCTTTCTGGTGATCACGTGACCAGAGATCCTCAGGATTATTCTGAAAAATTAATTCTCACAGTTTGATATTGCAGATAGGATTATATTACATGTATTTTGGTTTTGAGTTTCGCAGAATTATGTTCCTGAGTTTTCATGTTCGTACATAGCAATTTGCATCATGTATGTGTATTGGTATTACAGGCAGATATTGCCTATTTTAAATGTTAACGCCTTGAAGCGGAAATAAATGTCGAGCAATTGCAATTCATGTTCGTACAGTTGCTTTCTTCACAAAATAATGTGATCAGCATAAACTGATCAGCACATTTTGGGAGAAGCAAGAGTTCGAATCAGGTCAACAAACTTTGGGGTCAGAAGTATCAAAACATGCGCGTAAAGATCCGACTCATGTGGTGTGCATGTGAACATTTTCTAGTGCGGAAATAATGTGGCAAAGTTATGCGTGCAAATGAGCGCGCTTTGAATAGCCATTCTCGCTTCATTTTCCGTTCAAGGCAGTCGATTGTTTTCCCCCCACCCATTCCCAAGTGATTGTTTAGGGTTCACACGTTACGAGGTTGTGTAACAACGAATGAGGAAGAGTTAGTGGGGGTTTGTTACTCAGACATGTTTGAAACAGTTAAAGACAATGATGTATTATGGTTGTTAAGGGGATATGATTTATGCACACATGTTGCTCCAAGGCCAAAGATTGGGGAGCGAGGTAGTTGCAAATTCTTGTACATTAAGGTGGATTTAATTGGGCATGTCTGAAAATAGGAAATAGTCATAACCTTCTCCATAAGTTGGTACATAGTTCAAGCCTTAGTCCCGAGTCAAGAACCACAAAGGATTTAAGCTGGAGTTATGTTGGAGTGACATATATTAGGGCAGAGGTCACAGTGGTTATGTTGCCTGCACTGGCTATAGCCTGCCTTAAGGTTAGGTGGTTAGGAGAAAGGTATGGGGCAGGTACTTTGGCACAGGAATAGTATTAATATTACAAGGTGGCAAAGTTCAGATACGGAGATACTGGGCGTGGAGGTTATGCTGCATATTGTGTATTGTTTAGCTTTGATTATGCAGTTAGTTGGAGGGCCGGGCAGGAAGTGCCCAGGATAGGATGTATGTGTGCAAGGCTCAGATCAAGGGTACACTTAGATTGAACACTGGGAAATTGTTCAATTATCCAAAACCATGAGACCCAGACACAAATTAGCATTTTTATATTACAAAGTATCATTTGGGGAAGCTCAAAACAAGGTTTCAGCTTCATTGAGTTCAACTTAAAGATTTTAGAGCAATTTTATGATGAAAAAAGGCATATTTTCAGCACTTTTAATGTTACATTCAAAACATGCACTACTTGGTTACCAGATTTTTACTAATAGGATGCAAAACTTATGATTTTGTTTTTCATCTTGATGTAGAATCTATGTAATAATTAACATTTCTGTTGAGTTAATTCCTTGTATTTTACTTTCTTATTCTATTTACATGTGATACAATTTTTGTGATTTGTACATAACTTTGGTGTCCTGCAAATTTCAAACCTTACTAACTGAAGAATGGTGTATAAATAATTGATTTATTTACAAGCTTGCAATGTTATAATGTTTAGTTTCACTTTATCTTTGATTTCCAATCAGATCATCTCATTCTGGGTCATGGTTTTAAAAATATTTAGATGTCTAAATGGAAAATGTTTGGTGTCCTGCGGTTATGTACATACCAGTGCACCAGAATCTATACAAAAACATATTGTATACTTTCAAAATGACAATGTAATGGTGTATATAGGTGAATGAAGAGCACTGATAACATTGGATTCCGCATTTTAACTTGTATGTGTTATTTAATCAACAATGAATGTGGACACCGAGTTATGTACGTGACAGTTATGTACGTATTCCATGTTTTGGTTTTCCAATAAGACCACCTATATTTAGTTATTTGTCATGGTAAGGTAGTAAAAAATGTATAAGACATACACACATCTGATTTGGTGAGAAGAATATTACAAAATATTGCAGTTTTAATTTTTTCATGTCATGTACATAACTAAGACACCATTATGAAAAGACACCGAGTTATGTACGTTACTACCGATCAAAAATTTGGAATAATTATCATAAATAAATTTATTTATTCCATACAGCATGAATTGCACCCTTCTGCATTTTCATTTAAACAAACATTTATCGAATTTAAGGAACAAGAAGTTATTATTTGAATGTAAAACTACTTACTTTTGGTGTCTACAGTTATGTACGATTAAGTACAGAAATCTTACATTTCAGTCCTGTAATAGTAGTTTACAAACTATTTACACATTGCAAATTATGTTTCATTCAGGAAACACATCATTCCTTCAATTGAAGTCGTTATCAGACTAATGCAAAACCTTATCTGACAATGAGGCAAAGAGAAAGCATGTATAGAATAAGATGTACTGTACTTACTCGGTGTCCACACTTGTTTTGGCCATATTCTAATAACTAAATTGAAAAAAGTTGATATGGCAGTGGTTTTAAGTTTTGTTTACAGTATGTTTTAACATCTACTGTACTTTGTCAGAAAAAGTAAAATTATAAGGGAAATATCAGCATGAAGTGGACACCGAGTTATGTACGTAACATTTTTGATGATGTGATATTTAGCTACTGATTGCCACTTAACGGCAATTTGTTAAGGTCTGATTTTTTAGCTATATGTTGCATAATGTTTGCAGATTACAAAAATAATGTTGCCACAGTCTATAATTGACTTTTAAAACTCACTTCATATGTAACACTTTTGTGCCCTTGATCAGAGCCCTGCACATGTGTATTTAGCACTATGTTAGTGTAAACACTTTGAGTAAGGTTCTGGTGGTCTTGAAGTCTTAAACTGAGTCTATTACATTTTATTAGTGACACCCTGTTAAGGTTGGGAGGTTGGGCTGCACGGGGAGTTAATCCTGTTCACAGGTCATTGTCACACATCGTTTTAAGGTTGGGAGGTTGGGCTGCACGGACAGTTAAACCTTGTAGTTATCTACAGGATTTTTTCACATGATTTACGGATGGGAGGTTGGGCTGCATGGACAGTTAAATCCTGTAATTACCTACAGGTCATTTTCACATGATTTACGGATGGGAGGTTGGGCTGCATGGACAGTTAAATCCTGTATTTATCTACAGGTCATTTTCACATGATTTACGGATGGGAGGTTGGGCTGCATGGACAGTTAAATCCTGTATTTATCTACAGGTCATTTTCACATGATTTACGGATGGGAGGTTGGGCTGCATGGAGAACTTAATCCTGTGTTTAATTACAGGCCATTATCACATGTCTTACGGTTGGGAGGCTGGGCCGCACGGACAGTTAAACCTTGTAGTTATCTACAGGATTTTTTCACATGATTTACGGATGGGAGGTTGGGCTGCATGGACAGTTAAATCCTGTAATTACCTACAGGTCATTTTCACATGATTTACGGATGGGAGGTTGGGCTGCATGGAGAACTTAATCCTGTGTTTATCTACAGGTCATTTTCACATGATTTACGGATGGGAGGTTGGGCTGCATGGACAGTTAAATCCTGTATTTATCTACAGGTCATTTTCACATGATTTACGGATGGGAGGTTGGGCTGCATGGACAGTTAAATCCTGTATTTATCTACAGGTCATTTTCACATGATTTACGGATGGGAGGTTGGGCTGCATGGACAGTTAAATCCTGTATTTATCTACAGGTCATTTTCACATGATTTACGGATGGGAGGTTGGGCTGCATGGAGAACTTAATCCTGTGTTTAATTACAGGCCATTATCACATGTCTTACGGTTGGGAGGCTGGGCCGCACGGAGATTTTAATCCTGTGTGTCAAGTTATAGGTCATTGTGACGTGTTGTTTTATGGTTGGGAGGTTGGGGTGATTGGAGAGATCGATCACGAGTATACATGTAATTATCGTTATCTGTATGTTTTTGTAGATGTTTTCAAGGTTAGAGAATACATATTCATTCAGAGAACAAGGATGGTAGTTTCAGTCAGTTACGGTATATAGGTTTGAATTTTATATAATTTAATTTGAACACGCGGGACTGCCAATATCTTTGGCCAAGCAGGCCGGGATACGCGTCCGCGTTTAGGAGTGATGAGGGGGACAGGAACCCCAAGAAGAGGGGGATATCAGCGGGAGTTACTATCCTGCTGGTGGATCACGTTCAGAGCCCCATGAATTGGGGGGGCTACCGGGAGGAGCTTCTATCCTTTCTGGTGATCACGTGACCAGAGATCCTCAGGATTATTCTGAAAAATTAATTCTCACAGTTTGATATTGCAGATAGGATTATATTACATGTATTTTGGTTTTGAGTTTCGCAGAATTATGTTCCTGAGTTTTCATGTTCGTACATAGCAATTTGCATCATGTATGTGTATTGGTATTACAGGCAGATATTGCCTATTTTAAATGTTAACGCCTTGAAGCGGAAATAAATGTCGAGCAATTGCAATTCATGTTCGTACAGTTGCTTTCTTCACAAAATGATTACTTTACACGTGTTCACAGAAAAATACATTTATCATGATTTATTAAGCAAATTATGACAATGCACATCAATTTTGTGATTTGTATTTTCCTTTGGTAATTATTGACCAATAGATTATTTGTCCGATCTTGTTACAATTACATTAACGTTTTAGCAATAGATATATAGATTATATGATTACTAACCAATAAACAACATGCATGTTTATTATATATTCGTGTACCAGCTTGTATCACTTAGACGTTAATCTTGAATTAACTTCAAATGTTATGTGTGATGGAGTTAATGCAATGGAGATTAGAATATACCTATTGGTGGACAGTTGCCAACATCGATTATGAATTATCAATTTACCACTGGTTCTTCTACACTGGTCGATAATGGTCGATAATACGGAATACGGAATGTGTGACCATTAGAAACCCATATAAAAGTCTCCAATGGATCAACAAGAAAATAAACACCAAAAGTGGAATTGAATTTGTTATTATTCCAGATATTGGTGTTAATCTACACCAGTAGTAGGAGTTGTCAAATATTAACACCAAGAGTGGAATTGAATTGTTTAATTCCAAACCATGGGGTTAAATAACACCAGCTGGTGTTGTCAGATATAGATACCGGGAAAGTGTTGAAATTAACACCCATGGTGTTGAATTTAACACCCTTATTTTTGCAGTGCACTACCGTTCAATTTATGTACAAATTAAAATACTACTTTTTCTTCAATGCTTGCCAGAAAACACTGTTTGCTTAATCTCTAATTCGTTAAAATATCCTGAGATATACATGCCTGCAAAAGAAAAAAGAAGAAATAAGATGAACAAGGGAAACATTAGATCACGTAAGGAATTCACAAAAATAATATAATACATGGGAAATAATTTGAAATTGAAAGTTCTTAGATGCAATTGATTGATCAAATTTTGATCACATTGCAACTAATTTTTGGAAATGTTGTTTTCTATTTCGTATTCTTGGATATATTTATTGAGAAGGCTACATTTGTTTCAACTCCACCATACAACATACAGCTACATGCACACGTTACACACACATACAAACACGCACACATACAATATACACTTACACAACACACTCACGAACTCATACACAAATGTTTAAACACGAACGAACGAACCTTACATTTATATTTTCTTTGTTATTCAGTTATATTATATTTGGAAAAATGTAGAAATAAAATAAAATAAAATAAAATAATATTTAGACTATATTTTCTTATTAAAGGATGTTTTGTTAAAAGAATGGCCTTCATACTTCATTTCTTAATGAAATATTGATGAATGTTTATACAAATGCATTAACTCACATAAATCATAATGAAATAATAAAGATGAACATTTTAGTAAAAAAAAAAAAAAGTAAATGATGCAGTGTAGCCCTCTCAAATTGTATTTTGATGTTCATGCAAGATTGTGCGTCGGTCGGACTATCTAAGGCCAAAATGGGGGAGGGAAGGGGGGGGGTACATCCCACCTGAGTAATGTTAAGTTCTTAACACAATCAGAAGATCCCTTCCATCTACCTCCTTGTTAATTTGATGATAAGTTAATCAGATTCGTTTAGAAAGACATTATTTAAATCAAATATGTGCTGTATCATAAACAGGCACTTGATTTAAACGCTTTGTTATTATGTCATGAATTCCTAGAGAGTGACGACAACACTACCGTGGAACCTTGTATTGAAAAATGGAGCTATGATGTTATACTGATTCTTCTTTGTGTCGCAATTTTCAGTAAGTACTAAGTTTTATTCTGTATCAATGTATTATTAACTTCACGCAGCGGGTAATATGTAAACAGACAAGTAGGTTGGTCGGAGTTAGATAGGATATGATTCATCAATTAATTGGATTCTTATTCTGAGTAGAGGTACAGGATAAAGTTCGAGTTCTAAAATCTGTATAATGTTACACAATTTCCAGGGGGCAAAACGGGTTTTTGGATGTTGTAAAAGTTTGAGTGGTAAGCACTTGGCCTCAGTGTTATATATCAATGCTGAAAAAAGGTTATCTGCAGGTAGAGCAGTTATGTGTACAATTTGAAAATGGGGGTTGGCGTCGCGTGTGGCTTGAAAAGGTATAATTGGCCTATCAATAAAATGCATATACATTAACCTATTTCGCTTAGCAGCATTTATAAACTTGGGCCGTTACACTCTGTGGTAATAAAATGAAAACCAAAAAACGAATTTCACACTAAAACGGAAAGACAGATATACATACAGGTGGATGCACGTACACACCTTCAACTCAAAAACTAACAATCGTCGGATTGTCACTTAATCAATGCATTTTTGTTTCATATAGTTATCTGCATATTAGTTGGAGTTTTGATCTACCCTAGCAGGAACCGCATTTGTAGAAGTTGCCTGCAAAGAAGATCATATGGTAAGTTACTGATATGCCTTACAGTAGGGTTTTAATGTTAAATTTGTGTTTAGGGTAAGGGATACATTTCAGGTTAATCACTCGAATGAAAAGTGATGGCGAGGCAATTGGTGCTGAAGCATTTGTCACATAGCCCTTAGTTACAAATAAGAGTTTTGTGGCAAAATACACTTCCCGTTACTCTTCGCATGTTAGCCATTCTCTGATTGCATATGCACACACGTCACTTATCAACAATATCAGACTCGGAGTCTCGTCAAATTTACGGTCTATATATTGCTGATCTTTCCTGATTCGGCGTTTGAAATTTCACCTTCTACCATCCACACTGTGACATCTCATGTACAAGACTACTTATTCATAAAGTGCTTGTTCATGCATATTAAACAGACTTTATTTAGTTGAATTTCATCGGTACATGCGATCTGGTACGGCACTACTCGCACCACACGTTCAAGGACCTTCCTTAACCCTTACTGTACTGGGCTATTTTGAGCACCCACTGACTGGGGGGGGGGGGGGGGGCCTGGGAGGCCCCCCCCCCCCTATGATCTTGGCCGTCGATTGTCTGATGAACACGAAAATTTGCATGTTTGTAGTTATTTACGTAAGGAACAAGATGGTATAATTATTTTTTTCTGAATATGCACATTTTTGTCGTTGGCCTAATTAATTATGCAAAATGCACTAATTTTATGCATTTTACAGAAAACATGTCAAACTCCACTTTTTGAATGTTGAAACTCATTATTTGTATGAAACTTCTTTTCTAACACAAACAAATTATTTTAATGTACTTAATAATGATAATTAATGCAAATTTTGATGCGATTTTTAATTTTTGTTTTGTTTTTTTGATGACATGCGCATACTAATTGTTATGTAAAGCCTTACAGGTATATCCGATTTCGACGAAAATGGTATCAAAATGTGCGTAAGACTTGAGGGGGAAAAGTCATGAAACGACAATTCAAAATTCCAAGCGGTTGCGGCGCAATCTCCGAAAATCTCCGAGGGGGGGGGGGGGCTCCCAGGCCCCCCCCCCCCCAGTACAGTAAGGGTTAACGGACCAAACAGAGGAATGGCTAACATGCGAAGAGTAACGGGAAGTCAAAATACTCTAGACGCCATATCCACTTTTTGCAACTGCATTATGACAGATTCTGCCTGGAAAGATTAAGAAAAGGTTGCTTCTGAAGCAGATCGTAATGGATGTCAACTGTCAATTTTATAACAGAATGACTCAGTCTCGCTGAACGTCATAATAATGTCCTGCGCACACCTGAAATACTTGTTCTTATCATACTAATTGTATTTTAAGCAAATCAGACGGTACCTACGCTATCAAGATTATTAGTCATTTAGTCAACAAAAAAAGATATACCGCATAGAGGAAATATAGAAATTCAAGTAGCAATGAAGCATGTATTCATCTGTAGATAAACATGACACAGGTTATATTCCGGTGTTAGTTGGGCACTTGGATATTTTGTAATGGTTTTTAGAGAAAGCTTTTTTTCATAACTAAAGCTATGGAAATTGTTTCCAAATGTTTTAATGAATTTGTAAATATTTTTCAGGCATTTTAAATGATATTTTATGATTTGTTAATGTTCAAAAATACAATAAGGATATGTATTTCATCATTCATATATCTATATATACACACACCTATAGGTATGTATATACGCTGAACTTTTAGTCAGAATGAATTGATGGTGGGTTTTGACATCACATTTCCATATATGGTATAAATGTGGGGTAATACCACAACAATAATTTATTTGATTGAATTTGTGCAGTTCGGACCGCTTTTGTAATTTTAGCCACTTTTACCAAAATTTACTATAAAGCTGACTTCTGTAACAAACTTGACATTTAAGAGTACAGCGAGGATCCAGTTGGATTGAATTAAATTATGAAATATGACATGAAAGATTTAATGCATTGATCGCAGCAAAAATTTAGCAGTGATTCTTATTTGTATGATTCAAAATCAGAAACAAAGACATCACTCAGAACTAATGGATATATATTATGTTTGATTTAAAACAATGTCGAAATGGGTGATAATTCTACAAAAATCCATCCCTTTTCATGATTTTACACCATTTTGAACACTCCACTATTTTGGTCACTTTCACCCGAATGATTTCTGAAACAAATTCGTAATCTCACAGTGCAACGAATTTTCTTTATTGGATTTAATTCAGCAGAATATATAATGGGGAAGATTAAATAAATTGATCCTACCTAAAATGTTACCTCATTTATGACTTTCTGGTCGTATTTGTCACTTTGGGGCCAAAGATAACAACTTGTGTCATATTTGGGGGTCCAACGTTTCTTCAATTTTTGTTATTCGGAATAATTCAATTGATGGATTTTGACAACCAAATTCTTGTATTGTATTGTATTTATAAAACTTTATTGATGTACACTTTCACTAATCTGTCATTTAAAATTGTACGTACAAAATATGTGCTGATCCCTAAACAGTCAGTCTCATTAAATTAATTTAAAACATTTAACCACATTTGGACCTTGTGGCAGATTAGCCCTGTGCTAAACAAGTTATCCAATTCAAGTCTACTACTTCTTCTACTACTACTACTACTACTACACTATTTAATCTTCCCCATCATAGATTCTGTTCGATTTAAAGCAAATCATTTCCTCTCTACCCACTTACACTTCAAGTTAGTTACATACATCGTTTAAATGGTCAATTTGGTTCAGAGTGTCCAAAATGACCAAAGCGGTCCAAACTATGTAAATTCATTCAATGAAATTGTTGTGAAATCACTGAACATTCTTATATGCAAATGAGATGTCAAAACCCATCAACTAATTATAACTGAACTTTTGCCCTGATTTTTGACAAAAGTTATACAATCTTTGTTTTCCTTGGCAAAATGTGGCTTGAGCGGGGTCAACTATACCACTTTCCTCAGGGCCCTTTTCTTTAAAAAAATTACCATTACGTGCTGAGTAGGATCAATAAGACACTTTGGGAATCAGTGCATAATTTTACCCCGGATAAGCTACCCTTTCCCACCAAAAATCCGGATCAAAGCCCCTTATCTCTTTGGGTATTAGTATACAAAATAGTATTGTAAGATTAGAGTAAGTGATGGTTAAGATCTTACGTACGATACAATTATTGACACGAAGCCAGTGAAGATCATTAGTAAGACGGGAGACATGGAGAAATGTTGTTGGGGTTTTATTTAGAATGCGCAGTTTTGTTCATCGGCGTACTTTGATGTTATCATACAAAGCATTTATACAACCACGCAATTATTCACAGAAAATGGCATTTCGTCCTGTAACATTTAGTAAATTGTTATTTTATATTTTAAAGATTGCGAATCCTAAATGTGTACAATTTGCATGATTTATCAATTTCTACTTCTGAAGTAGAGTTGATAAATTGAACCAACGTCTGATCTAGTCAATTTTCGTTGGCCTAATATTTTAATAGTTTATTGTTATATTAAAGAGCCAAGCTATTCCACAATACAAAACGAAGGTGGACAATTACGTCTTCCAAAAATCCAAAATCATTGTCTTTTATGGGCAATGATTTCTTAAATAGATTACCTAATAATGTCAGATAAACAAGGTTTAGAAATAGGCTTTGGAATTCTGTTACAAGACATTTGTTTAACGAATCCTAAAAAAAAAAATCCATGCGAATAGTCTGGATATGTATACAAATTCCATTTCATATTATTAGTTTGTATATTGTAAGACATTTTTAAGTATTTTTCTTCTTCAAAGTATGTATTGTTATGGTAAATTCATTATTTTTGTTCTATTGTGTTCTCTGAACTCCACCTGTATAAAAATGCTTTGTTTAGCTGTAAGGGATTATGCTTGTCTAGCACATGTGCTATTATGTGGCCCATTTTACTAACCAATAGCTTCATTTTTTGTATATTATGTAAATATCACTGTATGAAATGTATTGCTGTTTTGCTGTTGGTAAATAAATCGAATCAATCGATATTCGTAAACTAATTTGCAACTGTCTTGGAAATATTGGCTATTGGTCGGCGATAACAAACAACTGATCGAGGATCAATTGCCGATTTCTTTTACGGATGTCGGCGAGCTGTATATTTTGGGGAAGGGTACGATCCCCTGCTTATAATTAGCATCTGGTAGATGTGGTGTGATTTCGGTGGTATTTTTTTTTACTTTTTTATGTTTCTTTTGTTAATGAATAGTTTGTTGCATTCAATATAATTCAATTCAAATCTTTATTCATTTCATTTCATTTCTTCTTCTTTTTCAGTTCTGGATACAAACAAAAATCAATATACATTAAGAAATACATACTGTAAGAAAAATTTACTTATTTTAAACAGAATTGGTCAGGGCTCCAAGATAAGCAAAGCTTGATGCCTTGTGAGCCTTAACAATTAAGTTCATTTACAAGCAACATACATAAATAAGGGGGTTCCTGGTGATGCAAATAGATAGAGATAGAGAGAGAGAGAGAGAGAGAAAGAGGGAGAGATAGGGGAGTTGAAGTGAGAAGGGTTCAAGTTGATTGCACATATCATTTTTAATAAAGCAGACATAAATATTCATGATTAAATAGTATGTTGGGAGAACAGCATTATTTTCACAGCTACCTTGAATGTAAACTCTGAGTGAATATTCATTTGAACCAAAGGCAGGGAATTCCATATGTCCGGGCCACTATGTATAATTGAAGTATGTGCCGTAGCGGTGTTGAGATTGGAAAGGTGAAATTTAGTTGGCTGTGTTGTTGGATACGAATTTACGTTCAACGTTCAACCTTTATAAAACCGTTTATAATGGTAATATACAATTTTTTGGTTAGGACCCCCAAGAAGCAGAATTGTGTTTGTGATCGGGGCCCTGTATCAAACAATAACAAAATAATGAACATATTAAATAATATAAAGTAAAGACTTGCGTAAATCAATCACGCACATACACGCAAACACACACACACGTATTCATAAAGAAGGTTTTTTTTTTGAAAAAATAGAAAGGAGCGAAAAATAGGAAAGAAATATATAAAAGTAGAAGAAGGCAGTGAAAGAAAAGAATTGTTGCATACAAATATTGTACATTGCAAATTAAAGGCGATTATTAAGATTCTGTGACAAAAATGATAACAACTGTCATGAAAAATAAAGAGAGGGAAAAGGGAAATGGTTAATAATAACAGCTACAAAGAAGATGGCAAAACTAGTTACGGGTAATGGTGAGAAGCAGTAGGTAAATATGTAAATATGATGAAAAGGGGGAGGATCGTATGAAAGGGGAGGGTGAAGTAAAATTCACAAATAAGAGCAAAAGTCATCTGTTATAATCTATTTTTAAAGTGGCTGCTTTCAAAGAACAAAGAGTGGTATTGTTGTTGTTGAAAATCTATAAAACAAAATTTAGGTAATAGTGGATGTTTTTTACCCAATAATAGACATTAGCACATATCACATGTATGAATGAATAGATCAGACTTTATTTAATGTTTGGACTGACATAAAATTTTGATCTATTTTACCAGGCTGTGCTGCAGGAAAAGACTTTTGTTATAAATAAAGATTACAGAATATAATATGATCTAAATTTAGATGTCGTGGTATAGTGATTCATTCACTTTACTCTTAATCCAATGGTTGAAGGTCGAGGATTCGAATCCCAACCCGGAACTAACATCTTTCAGGTGTTAATGGGTACCTGGTAATTGCTGGGGTAATAATAATTTCAGAGCCCTGGTGAAAAACAGCGTTGATGCATGTGAGGCCTCTCCAGGTTAACAAAATTATTGTTATTATTATCATTACTATTATTATTTTTGTTAAATATTATCATTAGCATCATTGGCATGACTATTATTATTATGTATTACTATTATTATTATTATTATTATCAAGAAAAAGAAAGCAATGATTATTGTTATTTTGTTTCTTGCTTTTTTCCTTTAAAGGGATTGGGTAACTTTGTCTCAGATTCTGAAACAAAATCCTGGATGAAGCTCATGCTGCAATGATAATTATAAACTGTTAGGTCAGTCAGGAACCCCATGACTTTTACAAGCCGATTGCCTGTCTGATTATCAAGATATTTTTGATTGGAAATCGAAATTTAAAAATTCGTTTTCCTAACGGTTTTATAACACTACAGTCTACTGGGGAAATGAGTATGGTATAACCGGTCACTCAAAGATGTTTTACTTATTTTAGGTACTTCATGATCATTTTGAAGCGCAATTTGTTTAGGGCTTCAATAATTCACCATATCACAGACACTGATGGAAAGTATCACACGAACTTGGTTTATATACCAGCAGTAGAGCAACAATAGACATTTTCGAGTTTCTAAAGTTACATTCCTTGTAGGTTGTAAGCATTTAGCGGAAGTTTGGAGATTAATCGACAACTGATCGTATATCATCCGTCGAGCAGCTCTTGGCCTTTTATCAACCAAATATCACCCATAAAGAATTGTCAAAAGCTGGAGACCTGTTGGTGTAGTTGAGATTCTTCTTTTTTCCCTAAAAATATTTGTTTGCAGATAGTTAAATTTGTACAATGTGCACGGACTCGCTGAAAAGCAGTTTGTTTTGAATGAGTGTCAGCAAAATCATGAGGCTCTTGAAAAGTCTCCTGCCACGTACAATCTCTGTTGGAGGTAACTATTTTGAGCTCCATAAAAAGGGGTAATAATAACTGCAGGGCCCTAGGGAAAATCAGCATTGATGCTGATGAGGCTTCTCCAGGTGAACAAAATGATTATTGTCATTACTATTATTATTATTATTGTTATTATTATCATTAGTATCATTTGCATAACTATTATCATTAGTATCGTTTGCATAACTATTATCATTATTATTATTATTATTATTGTTATTATTATTATCAAGAAAAAGTAAGCAAATATTATTATGAGTTTTATTCTGTGTTTTTTTCTCGCTCTTTTGTTTTCCTGACCAATCAGGAAATACTTCTCTCTCAACTAGCTGCGACATAAACCGTGTTGAACGTCGGCTGCCATGTTTTTTTTTATTTTGACGTTATATTCAGTTCACAAGATGGCACCATCCAGTTATATTATCTTCGCGGATGGTCAGTCTTACTCAAATCGACATAGCTTTCTTTGACGGACAGGAAGAGGGGTATGGCGTTGGGAAAAGGAGTATAAAGATACTCATGATAATAGTGTCTTGTCACGTCACTCTTCGAATATATTTTGAAACACATTTTCATTTACTCTTTATTTTGTAAATCCCATTCCAAGTAACACACCCATCATACTTACAGAGGATAATTTGACAAAAGGTAATGATGACCCGGCTTAACTGATCAAAGTAAATCATCATGATAAATAAGTATAGAGTATTATATTCACGAAAACCCGATTACCATATTGTCAGTATTTCATGTGTTTTATTTATAATGCACAAATATGTGTCCAAATGTAAAACGATAAGATTCCTAGGTTGATGGAGTGGGCAATTTACACAAATAAAATGAAATATAATATAGATGACAGTAGAAGAAGTAGTGTCAATCAATCAAATAAAATGTAATAAATAATAATAATAATCTTTTAAAGTCCACTCCAAATTTTATTAAACCGAAACGGAAATTATTTTTGCCCAATTGATCGTGAGCCAGGCAGCCACTGAGCAGCGCCAGATCAACGTTGTTCTATCCCTTATTGTTGAACGCCAAACAAGGTAGCAGCACATCCCTTTCTTTTAACGTCTTTTGGTATGACTTGGCCGGGGTTCGAACCCACCGAACCCACGACCTCCCGGTTGTGAGACGGACGCTCTACTGACTGAGCCAACACTCCGGTGCAGAATCAACATGTAGATACTGTGTAGATATTGTAGATACTGTGATTTCTGTTAACAATTTATGAGGGCCATATGTTGGTCAATTATACAATTATATAAAGAATAAAGACATCCTAAGGCTTTTCGTCTTACAGTCAACGAATTAAATCGCAAAAATCAACAGATAGTCGAATTCAGAATACAGACAAGACAGAAGCGAAGGCTAAACGAACAAATGAATAACGTGTCGTGATTGGCTGCCGAAAAATAGATGTAATCCGGCTGTCATCAAACGGCTGGCATTAAGTCTACTTACCGGCACCTAATCACAGACCGTTATTTTTTCGCGCGCTTTGTTCTCAGCTTCTGCTTCCGATGTCTGAATTCGGCTTCCTGTTCATTCTTGCGATTTAATACTAGGGACTTTTAGATTGAGTGGACGAGAACACGACGAACGCCGACTGATCATGCGTGTCAACGTACTCAACTGCTCGTGTTGACTACAATTAGAAATCTTTTAGATTGCACTCGACGATATACATACATGCCGTTGACAAAGAAAGAGGACAAAATATACAGTTCCCCATTCTACCCTCAACAATAGACCATTTTCGTAATGTAACCAAATGTAATGCATAAGTGTTTGTGAAGTGCCTCAATACAAATTATTTCATTCACCTGTTAGGAATAATAGTATTTCAATAGTCAGAATGCAACTGCATATATTAAGTGTTGCTAGGTAGGCCAAGCCATCATGTTGGTCCAACCTGGCAACAACTTATGTATGCAGTTCGGATTCTGTCTATTGAAATACTATTATTCTTATCAGGTGAATGAAATAATTTTTATTGAGGCACTACACAAAGACTTATGCATTAAATTTGGTTACGGTATTACGAAAATGGCCTATTTCTGTGGTAAAACATCCCTCCAGTGCTATTTGTAAAAATGTGTAGAACAGGTGAATATGCATGTGACACCTGTTTTACACATCTTTACATAATAGCAGGGAAGGGATGTTCCTTTGTCTACCTGAGGAACTGTATATTTTATGCGCACGCGGCATATACTAGTACCGGTACTCACACTATGAATATGACTGACAAAGAAAGCGGACAAAATATACAGTTCCCCAGGTAGACAAAGGAACATCCTTCACTGCTATTATGTAAAAATGTGTAGAACAGGTGTCACGTGCATATTCACCTTTCTACATAATAGCAGTGAAGGGATGTTCCTTTGTCTACCTGAGGAACTGTATACTTTGTCCGCTTTCTTTGTCTGTCATGTTCATAGTGTCATGGGCGTAAATCCTTACGTAATACCTATTGTTCAGGGGATGAATGAATAGATCATCCCCCCTGAACAATAGGTATTGCGTAATAAATTAAGCCCATGGCCGGTACTAGATTTAGGAAAATCAAGGTTGACGCATTCTCGATCGCAGACTGAGACGACGTGAAGCATGCGCAGTGCCTTAAAATGACGTCACACGTTGCAGTCAAAGCTGTCAACGTGCAAATCTAAAAGTCCCTACTATTTCAATTGAATCTGAGTATTTAGTTCGAAGAGTGCAAGACAAAGGTTGTAGTATGCTGTATACGTTGCGACTCTTTTATTTTGTATTACCAATCATCTCTTTCGTTATCATTAAATATATAATTTCCTAGGTCGTATATCGAATGTGGAATTATGGAAACTGGTTGTATATTCGGTGGATAGCGAGGAGCCTGACAAACTTTGTGAAGCTATATTGCAATTGACTGGGGGTAAGCGCATATTTGAAATTGTTTTCATATCACATTAAAGGTTACAAAGATTTTTCAGATATTGCCTAGCATATAGATAAACGCAGTTTCCCCATATTAGTTTTTGCAAGAAAGGGAAATTATGTAATCAATTCAAACCTTGCTTCAAAATTCCTTAAATTCAGGGACAAAAAAAAATCCTACGCACATGCGAAATCTACAGTATTTTTAGAAAATGTTAACCAAGCAATTCGGATATTTTGTTTCTCATGCAATAATGACAGACTTTATATAGGTGTATTTGACAGATTTATTACCATAAGGTACTCTAATTTGTATTTATTCATATTTCACAAAATGTTCAAGAATATAGTAACATTTACATTGATTAAAAAAGTAGAAAGCGTAATGAAAAGATTTAGATCCAGAACAAAAAGAAATGAAAAAATGAACAAAGGTCTATTGAGGAGCTTATTACTTGAAAAAATGTAAACCGCTGATTAAATAAAAATGCCGTAAACATCATATGCTTTCATCCTGTCTTGCACCGGGGTAAGGGGCACGTTTTAATATCTTATCATATTTAACATCTCTTTGAAGATACACAATATTGATAATGTATAGAGTGCTATATATTTAAGTACCATTGCATCCAGAATTAGAGATCGATTTTATTTCTAATGGTCGATACACAACCATCATTGATCTCTGGGTGAGGAACCTGTTTCCTTTTTTAAATGACATAGTGGTGGTTTAGTGGTGGTTATTTTGACCTGACTGCTAAGAAAGCATAAAAGCTTGTTACTAAGCAGCCAGAGGACCGACGGCTTTAGGTCCTCTCCGAGGGACCTGGTAATGAGGATTAATTCCTTACCACAGGGTACTAGCGCATCGACTTGGCTTCGAACCCTGGTCGCCGGATTACGAGACCACTGCTCTACCAACTGAGCTATCGCGCCTCCTTTTCAAGCCATTGTAATACATTAGGTTGTTACGGCTTCCTGTTTTGACTCATAATGTGCAATTGCAGGAATTTCCTGACCCCTCCAACCAAATATGAACAAATGTATTGATATACTTGGCGAACTTTCTTAATGATATATATTTAAAGGAAAGGGCAACTTGTATGATTATATCAAATTTGATATTAACCAATTTCGCACTCTTTTTTCTTGTTACGAATTTCCCCTTCTTTTCTGCCCTTAATCGATTGACGTGTATCATCACTCTTGAGTTAAAACAATACGGCCTCTTTCTTATTTTATTCGAAATCAAGTATAGTTTATTTGGTATTGTTTTGGGTTTTTTTTTTCAACGCAGACATGTTCACCCCAGAATACGGCCCAAGTAACTCAAATGACGTTCGTATGGAAAAGCAAAAACTAGCATATTTCCAGAGTCTCTGCCACTGGAAAGATACCCGTGCTCCTACAGAACAAATGGATAAACTCTTTGAAGCTTGCTCGCAGGCGAAAATGGGGGAAACTGTAAAAAAACTAAAAGGTATTCTTTATTCTAAAATGTATGTAACATTAAATTAGAGAACAAGATAATTTGTTTTCTTTTTCATGTGTCATATAGTACGATTGATCTATTTGGTACTAGACAAATATCGTCGTCAAATTGCCATACCCTAACTTCATAAGATGCATGTAATTAATTGTCTAAACTCATATTTGACGCCGTAAGGAAACTTTCTCTTTCTTTCCACACGAACGAAGTGAATTAAATTGTTAATCTTTGATGAGTTCCACCTTTAAAAAAAATTAATTTACTGAGAAATCCATTGTATAAAATATATAAACCAACAACGTTGTTTAATCTTCCTCACCAGCTTTCCGTGACAAAGTGTCTGAGGGGGTTTCCGAATATGATTTAAAACATATTTTGTGGCAGATTGGCAAGAAGTCATCTAAGCATATCACTACGCTTCTCGATAGATTACCGAAGTCTCCCTTCAATCAGGAATCAAGCGTACCTAAATACGTTGACCGTGCTTATCATGAGTTACAGATATGGACAAAGGGAAACCATGCTATCAACCCAGCCGTGATGTTAAGTCTACAATCGGATGATTTGTGCGATGAAGACATGTACTTTTGTACAGGTAGAGTATTTACCAGTCTATATTTACATTAAGTACAGATATATTAAAGCAATGTAATGTATACATGGTATTCATACATACAAGCACACACACACACACACAAAGATACATATGCGTGTATATGTGTGTATAGCTTTATTAACAACACAAAAGTACAAACTTTGAAAGTATCCTCCAAAATTAAAGTTATAGGTCCACGACATCTGCATGATTTCTTTCTAGTGGAATTATGTGCGAGGGTATATCTAATCGGAAGGCACTTAACATTTTGACATTATATTCCGCTTGGGTGAGCACTACTGGATACTTTCGGAAGAAGAAAAACTCACAAAAGTATTCATTGTTGAAATGGAGTAAACATCATATCAATCATCACCTGCACTTGCCCTGTTTACTATCAATAATTGATTTGAACCATTAACTTACTGATCTTTAACTTTACATCTGCAGTCATGCACCATTTCCCTTCCTTCACACACACCACACATCCGCGCGTGCACGCACAGATCATTGCAGATTATTGTCTTTTCTGCACTCAATTTCCATTTTTGTCTTCAGTATTGTTGCAGAATGTAATGCAATACAGAAGATCTACACAAATTGTTTGATTTCCATAAAAAAAGATGTAATCTAATTTAAAAAATAAAAAATGTGTATCCTTTGTTTGTCACACCTCTTCTGTCTTACTTTCACAATGCGTTACTATCTGGAGCATTTGGAAAACATGCAGTGTAAGGCATGTGGATATCTTTCACATCTAGGTTGAATTGCAGAGAACAAAGTATATTTTCTTTGTCAGTAATATACTCCCTTTCCCTTTCCTAAATTTATAATCCACCATCCAACTCCTTGTTTCTCGGATGTCGTGACTTTTAAGGTGATTGGGAAATTTAAAGAAGCAAACATGTAAATCTTAGTATATCTTCCTGTCCATGCATTCAGTAATCCGAACACTATACAGAAAAATAATGAGTAATGACGCAGACTGATGAACTGTGCTAGAAAACATCACCTGCAATGATGGGCGGGATAGTGGTGAAAGGGTAATGGCGCATATTATTAAGTATTTGGCGCAAATGTACTGAAGGCGAAAAGCGAAGTTAATCATTGTAACTATCGGGTCTCTTCTCCAGGTATAGTGAAGAGTGATCCTAACGTTCAAAGGTTGTGACTCTCTTCTTTACAGGTCCCCATCCGAGGGAAGGGGTGTATCCAGCATTGGGTGAAGCTAGTGTACCTTTAAAGGGCCAGGAAAAAATCAGTGAAACTCGCTTTGGGGGAACAAGGAATGGGCTGCCCAGATACATATACTGAACCCGTGTCAAAGGGGGATGGGGGATACTATGGATATGCCAATAGGGGGATGCAAAGCTTGTTAGGGTTACATATCAAATAGTTGTTCATCTCAATTATTGATACTAAACAGAACATAAGCACTAACTAGCTGATTTGCTCTTTGATCCAATCAAAAGCTGAAACATAATTGTGCAAACCATTTTTTGTGAGTTTTTTTAAAATCAGCCAGTGCTCACTTAATCGTAAAGTATTGTTGATATTTTTAGCGCCACCCGATTAAATCGACCCTCAATAATAATTGCATAATACATCACACTCATGCAGATTTCATGAAATTATAATTTAAATGAATAATTTAAAAGTGTGTATTTGTTTATACTCACATTACGATATATATAAATATACGAAATGATTGAATAATAGTTTCGTAGTTTCAATCGAAATTTCCCATTACTGTCATCCCTTTTGGGATTTTTTTGCCATAGATGAATTAAAGAAAGAAATTAAGGTAATTCTCTGAAGAGAAATATCAGACAATTAAATATTGAGTTGACCGCCACTAAACAAACATTTTTTTCTTTCTATATGCACCCGATAAATCATGAATATATTTTTCATCCTCATAACTTTGGTATTCCAAGGGTAAAGTTTATTCACCCCTCTCTTCATCAATGAGACAAAGCAATAATGTGGGGTTCGAGATTAATGAACAGAGAAAGAGCTGTCAGAAAAAAGGTCATACATGCAAATAATGAATTAAAATGTTAAAATTAAAACAACATTGATTAGGTATGTACTGAAAATGGACGTTTATAGTAAATGAAAAACAGAATTAATCCTCCCCCCTTCCAAATTTTTGCGAGGGGTACATGTCCGCTGGAGCCTTTATCTGAGAATAATTTAAGGGGAGATTAAGGGATCTTGCACTAACTATCTGCATGTGCTTTACGAGAAAAAAACTTGGGGGCTTGAAGATTTTATTGAAGGGAGGGGGGTTATTCCCCTAAACTCCCCACTGCCTCATGAGCTCATATCCCTCGGTACAGTTTGTACTGCGGACGCTTGTAGACCAAATCATTGCTTATTTGCTATGTTTTCGGTTGGACGAGCAGCGTTCTATTAAGAAGGCAGTTTTCGCGACGCGGGAGTCGCACTCAGAGCGAAAATGTCCGCATAGCGTCCAAACATACGATGGTATTCAGCTGTATTAACGTCGGAAGTCGAGCTAGTATGGGGTGGCAAGCTCATTTAAATATCCCGTAGTCAGCACTTGCGACGCCGTGCGAAAAGTCCCTAGGTTCGTCTATTGGACGGTTTTAACAGAGGTGTCCAGTGGAAAGAAAAGTTAAACCCCCGGCCCTCCACTCAGTGTTATTTAGGGTACGCTTATGCCTGTTCCCTCCCTTTAGAGAGAGCGAGAGAGAAGAAGAAAAAAACCTGTTTTAAAGAAATCTCCGGGTGAAAAGTCAAATACCCCCCCTTTTTTACAATTCTCGGGCCGGACTTTGTCGCGCAAAAAGTACCCCTTAAACGGAGATTTTGGGAACACGAATGCGATCCCTCCGACCCAGGGAGTGGGGGGGGGGGGGGGGGGGGGGGTTAAAACTCAGACTAAATTTGTTTTGTCAACAAAAAGTTTTGACCGCGCGTCTGGATTATTATTGAATTAGTAGAATAAGGACCAATAAGAAGATGTGCTCATGCACTTCTCTCAATAATGAGGGCAAGCCTATTGATGTCGTCATCATATAATAGAGGATATTAAAGATATTGTCTATTGTGAGTGTAAAAAGTGCATATTGTTTTACTTGAGCATTGTGTCTGCTATCGTTTTGAACAGTGATTTGTTATAATTGTCCGTCTATTTGGTTTGTTGAATGTGTATCTGGTCGGACAATCAGGTTCTTAGGGCAATATTGTTGAAGATATTCTTTTATTTAGACGAAAATGCTTTCAAGTTTATGAATTAAATATAACTGAATTATTAAGCATACATACAGGATAAAAACGATCGAGAAATGGGGATTATGAACAAGATTGGATAGAAGAGGAACAAGTGACACGGGACAAAAATACAATTTCTGTTAAAGGACTTATTTTTACTTTAAAAAATGGATTTATTAGTAAATAATTGCATGATGTGGAGAACAACAGATCTACAACTATAATGGTTGTGTATGCTTCATTTATTCATAATTGCAGTGTCTGAAGAGGATAAGAGTCCATTAGAAGGCGACATTAAGCTACATGTTTGTAAAGTTTCCAAAGCCCACTGCCAGAAAATAATTAGCATCATTACCACGAAGGGTAAATCTAAACTTAATGAAGAAACAAAAGTCGACGGGGTCATCGCTGAAAATGAAACGGATCTCTTCAGCACCTATCAGATGATAAAGGAATGGCTTGACAGGCAGGAATGCAGTAATTACGAGAAGAGGATTACACTTCGAAAGGCAGTGGAAGAAGCCAAAAAAGCATCTACATCTAATGGTAAGGCTTGTGAAGAAGAAGAAGAAGACGGACAGGAAGAAGAAGTGAATCGATTTTGCTACTTTACCCGAGAGGACTAAAATAACAGATTTTATATAGTAATTAAACTTTTCGGATAGGGAAAATTAATTAAGACACGAAACTTGTTGATTTCGATTTTGAAATTGAAATAAAGCTGATGCACGAATATGAAGTGCCTAAATACGTCTGAATGTGTACAACATGTTGTTACTAAATTAGAAAATGTACCCTTTTACCTTGGAATTGCAAATAAGGAAATTTAAAAAACGTTGTTGATTAGGTGATCAACCTCCTTTGCACCCTCGCCCCCGCTCATTTGCTCTTCTCTTACCATCTCTTTCTTTTATCACAATACCCACCTAATTTACCGACTGTTTTATTTCTTTAGAAATCCATTTAGGTGGGATAAAGCAACTTGCTGCAGATAAAGGGGATGCGGAAGCAGCGTATGATCTTCTCATGAAAGACATCAAGCCCTTTGCTGCAAGTCTTGGTTTGGATGAGAGCAAACTATCAAATTACAAACAATTATCTCCTTCATCTCCAAGCACCAGGGGAACTATTGGACTCGTCGCAGATGTCAAGGCGATAAAAGGGAAAAAATGATTGTAAATTCGGTAAGTTATGAATCCGGAAGCAGGGGCGTCAGCGTGTCTCGACTAGTCCACCAATCTCAACTTCTCACACCCCCCCCCCCCCCACACTCAACTTAATTGTCAATATTCCCATCGAGGTTGTCAATATTCCCATCGAGGTTGCAGCAAAGTGCCCCTCTACTTCCAAGCTTGAAGGTTCTTTATGCCTGACCCTATTTAAAGTCTATATTTCTGCCCAAATAATGCCGAACCAATCATCGCCTGAGCATATCATGTCGGAGCACAGGAATAGTGGCATTGTTGTAAGTACACGACCACTGTCACCTTATAAACCATGGTACTGGTAACCAAATCGAATGGCTCGTTATGTTAGGCAACTAATCGGATGTCATTATTGTTATCGTGCGATTTTTCTTTCAAATATTTGTTTGTGATAATTTCAGGGCGCTCAGTTTGAACATTTTCATTTTTTTGTTAAGACAACTTTTATTTTGAAACAAAAAATAATTTTACGTTATGTTAATTTCTTCTCTTCTACTCAGATGTGCCCAATACTGAAACTCGAATATAATCTTGATGAATATACTCTTCCTAATCTTCAAGGATACGGGGATCTAGTAGAAGAAGGCAGACCAACCCTGGTTTAATAAATAATTGTTTAGACTTAGATGTTATATTCGTATATGAAACCAAATATAGTGAGAAGTTAAAAACAGTATAATTTAAGAGGTTTTCATGTGTAAGTGCTTTTCCATGCAGTATCTCTACTATGGTGAAATGATCTAATGCAATTTTAATCAGTGAAAGACGACAAATCCATGTAAAATATTTCTGTCTTCATTCTCTCACTAAGATCATTCCAACTGAAGTTACAAAACAAACTATGAAGATGTTCTCAGTAGGTTTCAATCCTGGATTTTCACATTTTGAGGTTTATTCGGCTTACAACACGGTACACCCTTAAATAGCAATTTCAAAACTCTTTCAAGGGGCCCCGAAATTTGGAATATAAATTCAAAATTTGTACAGCAACATTTGTACTAAATGTACAGATTATTTTCCTATTGATTTTACAGTAAAAAAGTTCCTAGTAACAAACATTTCCTAAGCTGGGCGCAACCGACCTTTATGTGTCAATCTTGAAATAGCTCAATATCCATATGAATAGAGGTAGCTGGTTTTCCGATCATATTTACTTTTGTAGAAATTAATCTACCGATAATTATATTTGCCACATTATATCCCGTGCAGGTTCCATGATACCATACGATATTTTGCAATACATTCATTTGCTTAACTGCTTAAAAGAAGTAAAAACAAAGTATAAATGGATTAAGTAATAGAGCACTTTTGGAGAAAGGTGGAATTTAAATCTATTTCGGTTAAATGATTGTTTCTAGCTGAATATAGATCGACTGGTGTTGGATTTTCTTCCGTATGGACACGTGATATTCCTCTCAACCAAATTATTGACCTATTTCAAGTACTATTATACCTATGCCTGGATGGTTATCTTTTTTTATCTCGTTCAGAAATTACCTATATATATACATTAAATTGTTGCAAAATAATTTTAAAATACACTTTGAACAGAACATGTCATTTTAATTTACATTCTTTTGTAGGTAAGTTTGTTATTCTATATATAAGCGTATTCAAACCAATCATTTTATTTCGTATTCATTGTTATCATATATCATTTGAACAGATACTTTGAAAAGAACATGTAATTTTGATATATTCTTTTGTAGGTAACTTTGTTATTCTCTATATTAAAGCGTATTCAAACCAATCATTTTGTCTCGTATTAATTTTTAACACATATGACCGTCATTAAGTTGCGCAATACATTTCTTTTATAACGGCGTGTATCTAAGCAATTCTAAAATAATTCCATAACTGACATTAAAGATAAACTTGAGTTCTGGTAATGCGATTGCATTGTGAAAGAAAAGGTGTGGAATGGATCAGAAAAGTTGATCATATAGCATGTAAGTAATGGTGTGTAATGCAAGGTTCTGGAGTCATCAAAATCATCATAAATTTGGCAGAGTTTTGGTAAAGTAACAATCACTTACACAGAAAGATGTATATGGGACAACACACATGGTGTCGGGGCTAGTACTACCCAAATTTCCTTATCTTTCTATGCTCATTACTCAGCCAGTATACATTTTCTTCCAAAATTGTTTGGCACATGACATTTATTTGTAATCTTGAACATTCAGTGTAAGTTTCGTTAGATTCTGTGAGAATTCATTTTCTTTTTTTACCAAAACTCAAGTTTATCTTTAATGTCTGCTTAATAATAACTCATTTTTATTTTCAGTATATCTTCATGTTTCTACTCATTATATCAGTTATTACTTCATCAACGACGCCATGTCTGTTTGTATAATTATTGTCAATTAGTCTTTGGATATTTTCGAATATTACATTCCTACTTATTATAACAATTAGTGCTTTCGTAGTTTCTGTCATGCATAGTCCAATGGTTGCACGTCCTCTATATAACTGTGTGATGGAAGCTCAGTCAGTGAGAGATATCTTCCATTATCCATTCTATTATGACTATATGACATTGTGTAGTAGTTGTTGATATTATGATTATTTTCGTAGTACTAGTGTGGTCACTTTAATAGCCTATTACCGCACTCCTCATTATACCGGACAACCCGTAAATGGCCGTATATCGTTGGAATTTGAATGTTATGCATCAAAAGGTCAAGATATTTGGTCGAGTTGACCTGTAAGACATACGTGCACAAGAACTCATGTTACGTATTTCCTTCTATGACGGTGTGACAAAAGTTCGCGCGTAACCTTAATTCGCGGACAGTTCCCTATCTAAACAAAAATCAGTAACATTTCGAATATATGATATACGAATGGAAATAAGAATTTAAAATTACTCAGAGTCAAAAGTTACTTTGGAAATGGGATTGAGAATATGAAAATATTGACAAAAGATCGTCAAATTTGATGTAATTTGTGTTCACTTACCGACAAGGGTCTAGGAATCTTCATATCGAGAGATGTCATCAAAATTGTGAAGAAAATGATATAACAACCGATTGGGTGAAATTTTGCCTTGCAAATTATACGATTAGCTATTGCTTGATTTGTGTCAATAAATCAGTTGGACTCGTCGCAGATTATACATTGGTAAGCAGGGATGGCAGCCTGTCTTGACTAATCCGCCTTTCCTTACTTCTCACACCAAACGTTTAGAAATATAAATAAAAAAGAAGGACATGTAAAATTAATAACAGGAAGCTTCTCTATGTTTGTGCGTTGTAGGGGTGTAAGCAAGTACTAAGTGTATAGCTACATTTCGGAGCTAAATTATCAATATTCCCTTCCATCCCCTCCATGCTTGAAGGGTTCCGACATGCCTGACCCTTACCCTATATCTTTGCCCAAATAATGCCGGGCCAATTATCACCTCTGAGTCACCATATCATGTCTGAGCACCGGAATAGCGGTGTTATTCTTACCACATGGCCACTATCGCCATATAAACCAGCTGGTAACCAAATATAAAGTCCCGTTATGTGAGGCAACCAATCAGATGTCGTTTTCATTATCGAGCGATTTGTCATTCATCACTACATGTACCTTTGTATCACATTTAGTTTTCTATCCCAAATCTTCCGACTATGGTTATGGGTAGAATAGATGTACATGTACATGTATTTTGATCATATTTGCTTTGGTAGACATTAATAGAATGATAGTTACATTTGCCACTTTCATATACATTCATGTATGTAAAGATGGAAATTATATCCAGTGCAGGTTCCATAGTACTATACAATATTTACAATATATTTATTTGGTTAAAGATACAGGTGAGTTCTGGTAATGCGATTGCATTGTGAATGAAAAGGTGTGGAATGGATTAGAAAAGGTTGATCATGTAGCATGTAATTATTGGTGTGCACTGCAAGGTTCTGGAGTCATCAAAACCATAATAAATTTGGCCCAGTCTTGGTAAAGTAACATGCACTGTACACAGAAAGATGCATATGGGACTACACAAATGGTGTCGGGGCTAGTACTACCTTATTTTCTTATCTTTCTATGCTCATTACTCATACAGTATACATTTTCTTCCAAAATTGTTTTGCACATGACATTTATTCGTTATCATGAACATTCAGTGTAAGTTTCGTTTGATTATGTGAGAATTAATTTTCTTTTTTTTAACCAGAACTCACGTTTATCTTTAACTGCTCAAAAGAAGTATACAAAGTGTTCATGGATTACGAAATAAAGAACACTTAGACAAATGTGGGAGTTACATTTATTTCGGTTAAATGATTGTTGGAGATGGATCAACTGGCGTTGCAATTTCTTGCTGTGGGTCTGTGATATTCCTCTCATCCACATTTTTATTTTCATTTCATTTTTATTTTTTCATTTCCAACAAAATATAATACATAATAACGAATACAATGTGAAATGTATACAAAACATAGTTACATTTGTAATAAACAAATCTTAATAATAATTTATACATTTTAGAAAGACAAAACATGAATTTTAAAATTTACCTACATTTATATTTTGAGGAAATGGAGAGGTCCACTGAAAAGCAGAGCTTGTAAATTGTGGACCCCTCATTAACGGCCTTCGCTATTTCAAGTATTTTACCTATACCTGGATGTTTTTTGTCTTCATATTGTATCAGAAATATCCTATCTGATAATTACACGTACATCAAATTGTTTTAAAATTACTTCAAAATACACTTTGATTAGAAAAATTAATTTTGTTATTTACATTCTTTTTTATTTAGCGTTGTTATTCTCAAAGTATAAAGCATATTTAAAAAAAAAAATTGCCTCGCATTCATTTTATCACATATGACCTCCGTTAAAGGGAAAGTTGAGTTCTGTTTTCAGACCGTAAATGCCTTCAAAGTGCATGGTATTGCTCTTATTTTTATCTATGACATTTCTAGTGTCCTTTTAGAACCTTTAATTGCTATGAAGATCATTTTAGACCCCAAAATGTGTTAAATTTAGCCAATACGATCATTCCATTTCCTAAAAATACGGTGACCGTTAATTAATGGGCCAGCTGGTTGTGCGTAATATGTGAGGTCTGATATTTTACCAAGTTTGTCAATGTATTTTTTATGACATGAAGAATGCGATGCATATCTATATTTATATTTTAATATCTCTAATGTTCACCTTATAATATTCATATTTGTCTTGCAATGTATCTTTGTATTTTATCAGCATGTACATAATTGTTTTCCCTCTCTGTCCATCTGTCCCCTTTCTCCCCTCTCTCCCTCTCTCTCTCTCTCTCTCTCTTTCTCTCTCTTTCTTTCTCTCTCTCCTGCTTTCCCATCTCTCTTTCTTTTTTAACTCAAATTTTTAAATTGAAATATTGTATAAGATTAATGTTATATAGTATATACACGCTCTTCATAATTATGTAGATTGTAGTGTGACATCTTGAAATGTATACTTGCTTTTTTCCAGCAATTTACTCATGTGCAATTGAGTTACTTTTTACTGTGATATCTCTTGAAATGTATAATTGTCTTCACCAACAATGTTTTATTCATGCATAATTCAGTTACTTGTAACTGCGATACATGGAAATGAACCAATAAATACCATTTATCTAATATAACCAACACGAAAATGCCAACTAAAAATCTAACGTCGGCATTGGCTGAAATACGACGTAAAAGGAGCTATTTTGATTTTTCAATGGCTTTTTCAAATTATTCAATATTTGTCGTGGTACACAAGTTTTAAAAATCGTTATATTTATGAATATTTCAGCCGTCTCTAAACCGATTTTGATCAAACAAAGATGATTTTGTCGTTTAAATATTATGTTCTTTCAAATTTGACACTCAGATTTTCATTATCTCACAAAAAAAATATTTTGGTTAGCGCCCTCTGCAACAGAACTCAACTATCCCTTTAAGTTCGAGTTTATCATGATTGATCATTACATCACTCATGGCAACACATACGCAATGGCAATGCGCAATACTTATTTTGACAACAGAGTTTATTTTAGCAACTCAAAACTGATTCCATACCTGTCATGTCTGCTTTCATTTGTTTTTTTTTCTCAGTATTTCTACACATTTATACACATTATATCAGTTATTACTTCATCAACGTCACCAAATCTATTTGTATGATTATTGTCATTAAGTCTTTAAATATTTTCGAATTGTACTTTCCTTTATTTTATAACATGTAGTGCTTTTGTATTTTCAGACATGCATAGTTCACTTGTTACTCGTTCTCTATATAACTGTGCGATATTAAATACAAATTGCGAATGAGTCCTAAAGACGGAAGTTCAGTCAGTGAGAGATATCTTGCATTGTCCATTTTTGTTTAAAGCATCTGAGTATATCCTTGTAAATTGATTGAAGGATTGTTGGTAACATGATATTCAATCAAAAATTTATCGAACGACTACGTCATTCAGCGTGCATTTTTGTTTCTATTCGCGGTGCATTTTTATTCTATTCAGCCTGCACTTTTGTTTAATATCTACTTAGATGTTATATACAACAAATAATGAGTGTTTTTCATTCGTTATTTCAAAACTGACTAAATGAAATTGTGTAGTAGTTGTTGTTATAACTGTTTTTTATTATTTTTGTAGGAGTATTAGAGTTACTTACCCTAATGTCGGACGCCTCTCAAAATCGGTCAACCCGTCAATGGCCGTGTATCTTCGGAACTAGAATTCCCATTACGTATTTCCTTCTATGCTAGTGTGACCATAATTCGCGCGTGACCTTAATTCGCGGACAGTTTCCTATCTTAACAAATTGGTAAGGTTTGGAAAATCTGATTCTACAAATGAATAGAGGAACCTACAAATAATCACAGTCTAAAGTTTCTTTGAATTGGGTTTGAAATTACGAAAATATTGACAAATGATCGGTTGATTTTGCTGTCTTTAGCGTCTGTTTCGAAAACTATGAACCGGGAATTTTCAAAAGAAGTTGTTATCAAAATCATATTTATACTAACTTTGCTAGTTTGCAAGTTTATAAATTCGTCGAAAAAGTTGTTATGTAAACAAATATTAGGAATGTCATATCCCTGATTTCTCATAATTCTACATATACATAAATACATTTAGTTCGATGCTGCTTGTAAGTGTCGGCTTGCATGGTGATGTAGATATACAGTAGGCTTGCGGGTGCACCATGTGAGAGAAAGAGAGAGGATTGAGGAGTCCCGAGCGTGTGTAGTCCTGAAAAGGACCGTTTGTGTAGTCTTGAAAAAGAATGTTGGTTATCTTTCTTAGCTTATAGTTCTAAGGAGAACTATAGCGCTTGGAGAGGATGAGTGGCGGGAGTGGCTCGACGTTTCGAACAGGTTGACTATCCGTCGTCAGGATATTCAACCTGTTAACGTGATCACACAAATCCTTTATTGTATACTGCCATCTGCGATATTCATGTTTCGCCTTCAGAAAAAACAGCTCCCTGTGTCATTTTTTATTCCGCTTTAATCGAATGAAGATATCATGCACTCCTTCCCTACAAGACAATCTGCTAATTTCCATTTGTGAAATCCAAATACTGTTCTGGCCTTTAAATCCATTCGCCACGCTGGCCTAGATTTACGGAATTCTCTTCCCATTGGTACCCGTACTATTTCAACAAATCGGTCAAAACTTGTCTTATTTCACATTACATGTATATTGCATAACATAAATTTCAATTCTATGTTACCGTATTGAATATGTATATTCATCACCTATTTTTGCCATGTCATTGTATGAACTTTGAAATAACTATGGTATTAAGCTTTATCTTAGCATTTAAATAAAAGTAGCCGCATACCAATTGTTCAATTTTTTGCCATTGAAGCACTGCTGTCACTGTAATCATAAGTTAAAGAGATGTATACACTTCAAGCGCAATCTTACGTTGTACCTCTTCTACATTTGCTATGTCAATCTCACCGACATTCTGGTGTACACATTGTATTATTCATTGTAATTTGAAAAAACATAACCGCTATTTTCCAAATGTTCATATTGTTACTGATTATTATAGTATGAAAAATGCAGAAAAAAATAAATCAATAAATCGACAACATCAAATCAATAAATCTATTCTTGAGCTTTTCTATGTTAGCAAAGCAATTTCCCGTGATTTCATTTACGTTGGACCAATAAAAGGAATGAATGAATGAAAGATGAATGAGTGATTTAGTAAGCATTTTTGTGTATACAAGAACAAAATTATTTCCTTTGATTCTGAATAAGTAAAATCTGAATAGAAATCTTAGCTACAGCTAGTTTTAGGAAGCGCCTGCTAACAATAATTTTTTTCTTGCCGGCAATTTCTTTGATGAAATATGTTTTACCTAGTAAAAGCATATGTTCAATTAATGATCAAATCCTTGGCCTAGCCAGGGCCGGCCAATATGCTTGGCCTAAGAACTATAGCTCAAGCAATATTATCTTATCTATTTGCCCCTCTCCCTCCCAAGTTGGTAATACAATAAACCCGTACATGCCGCGTTTCTTGAAAAACATTATATTCAAAGGTTGAAAGTACAAGCTCCATCGAGATACTGACAATTTATAACCTTATAATGTGTAAACACTTTGCCATGGCAAGCATTGTGTACACATGGCCCAGGTGTGGATCTACGGGGGGGGGGGGGTAGGAGGTTTACCCCCCCCCCCCCCCCCCCCCGCTTGGACTGCCAAGTAAAATGTGATGTGCATAAAAAAGCCATCATGTGTCCAGACCCACACAGTATTAGTAGATGCCAGGAAAACATCACTTACGGGGGTTCAAAATAGCACCAAAAAAAAAGAATTTCCTCACCGCTTTGCGGCTCGTGGACGATGCTCCACGATGTATTTGGGTTACCCCCCCCCCCCCCCCCCCCTATTGAAAAAAAGCTGATTTTGATTAAGGGTGATGATTATATAATAAATCGGTATTCGATCCTCAATATTTCAAGAACCCCTTAAAACATCCTTTCGAGGAACGGGTCTTACGCCACTATGACCAGATTGTGTATTTTACGAGTTCAGTTCCAAAATATGCTATACCTACTTGTTAGTAAGTGTATATATTGATGCATCCAAAAAGATGATCTTCCTAGACAAAAAGAAAAAATCATACCTCAAAAACATGAGCTCGAATCAAAACTTGCTTCATCCCTAAAATCAAGGCCTGCTTCGATTGCTACTTATTTGGGACACTGTCTTGAAATCTCATCATGTTTATAACACGCAAATTGTATGACATTATCTTCTTTATCTCGAGAAAATAAGGAGAACGAATTTATTATTTTGTTAAGATGATCGGGTTGTGATGTCAGTTTGATATAATTAGTTTGCCTGCAGAGCTGATTATTTATGGTGGTTGGCCTACGTGCTTACTTTTGATACTATCTCTTCGAAGGGCAAGTTGCAGGTCGTCTAGTGCATATATGGTCCGGTGACTCAGCTCTCATAATTACCTTATCTTATCCGCACGTGTTTAATTGCCACAATGCATTAGTATGATATAGTAATCTATATCTCCCGGAGTAAACATGATGCCCTAATTTTGGGACGGGCAAAGTTTCATTTTGTGCCGTTCAATTGGCAAAGAAAGAAACGTTATGGAGGTTAAAGGTTTAAACATGTACATTACAATTAGTTCATCTTCCATGGCGCTTATCTTTCTTAACCACGAGGCAGGTTTAGTGTCGTTGAATTAACAATCAGACAATGACCTTAATAAAAAACTTTTTAGGAAAATGGAAAGATTATGGGAAGGGATATGATGGAATTTCATCCAGATGAGTTATGATGCCCGATATTTTCCCTTTTGAAAGTAAATTGTGTGATATATTAGAACTATTAGATTAGGTAAAAAGTCATATGTCAAACTCTCAATATGTGTTAAAAATGCAAACAAGTTTGAATTTCGATAGACATTAAAGCATAATATATAGACAATGCTTTTCGAAAGATAGGTGTGCTATAATACAACAAATCTTTTAATTTTCTCACCTGATAAAAGAATATTCAGTATTAGAGAAATGGAAAAAAATCGTACTTTTGATTTTACACATTTTTGTCAAATGCTAGGATAAAATGGTTATTAAAGTTTTTGTCGACGTCGTGTAAAGCCCTCGACCACCCCTCTTCTCTCTCTGTCTCTTTTTCTCTCTCTCTCTCTAGCGACGTCCGTGTTAGTACTCGTTACATGGGGCTTTGATTATACATAATTACACACACGCATAAATATATATATATATACATATTATGTATTGAATAGGCTGGTTGCATGAAACTTCAAAAAAAAATAGAAACATAAAATGAGCTTTGTGTCAAATCCATGATGTAGACAGAAAAACACAGGCCTGTCTTGATTCCTGTTGCTATCTAATTATCTAATCTTTCGACAGAGTTTTGTTGACCTAGTGGAAAACAATCGTTTTTTCACCACGTTAGCATGGCATCCAAACAAATACTAGATTAACTTTGATTGTCAACTTGTGCTAGTGTGATCGAAAGTCGTCAAAATTAAGAAAGAAAGGCGAGTTAAAGTTCGGTGTGATGGGGGCTTCATCCAGACACTGCCTTTAAATCTTATCATGTTTATAAAAGGCAAATAGTATGAGTTAATCTTGTTTATCTCGATACAATAATTAGAAGTGGAGTGTTTTGTTTTAGATGATGGTTGTGATGTAAGTCTGATAAAATTAGTATGCCCGCAGAGCTAAAGATTTGTAGTGGTGGTTGGCTTACGTGTTAACCTTTGATATTTTGTGAACTTTACTATCACTCCGACGAGAGGTTTGCACGTCGTCACGTGCCTATACAGTGCGTCCCAGAAAAAACGAAACCGAGAATTATCGATGTTTTATCATAACTTAGTTAAGTTTATGATCAATAAATGACACATATTTGGAAAGCTTAAATGCAACTCATATGATGCATATTTTACGCATGAGTGATTAAATCAATTTGAAGAGAGGAAACCAAAAAGTCATTTGGCGGACTTTATCTGAATTTTAAAAAGAAAATCACATTTCTAGAAAGATGAGTTTCTGCCCTTTCATATGACACCTCAATCAGGAAAAAAGAGCTAGGAATAACAAAATTCTGTTTGTTTATTTAAAGTAGTGCTTGCATTTCCATAATTTTATCAAACGAATTCATTTCAATTCGTTTTCACTGGCCGCCTGCCGTAGCAACAAACGGAATTAACAAAGACTTAACTCCGTTTCGTTGACAATCATCCGTACACGAAAGACTCTATGCATGGCTAATTGTCAACGAAACGGAGTTAATCATTTGTTCTATTCTGCTTGTTGGTACGGCATGCAGCCAGTGAAAATGAATTCGTTTGATAAAATTATGGAAATACAAGTACTACTTTAAACAAATAGAACTTTGTTATTCCTATCTCATTTTTCCTGATTGAGGTGTCATATGAAAAAGTAGAAACTGAACTTTCTAGAAATGTGATTTTCTCTTTAAAATTCAGATACCGTCCGCCAAATGACTTTTTGGTTTCCTCTCTTCAAATTTAGTTTAAACACTCATGCGTGAAATATGCACCATATGAGTTGCATCACATGAAAGAAGAGGATCTAAGCTTTCTAAATATGTGTCATTTATTAATCATAAATTGAACTAAGTTATGATAAAACATCGATGATTCTCGGTTTCATTGTTTCTGGGACGCACTGTATAGTTAGGTGACTCAGCTCTCATGATTACCTTATCTTATCCGCAAGTGTTTAATTGCCATAAGTTAGTAGTATGATATAGTAATCTCTATTCCCCGGAGTAAACATAATACCCTAATTTGGGACGGGCAAAGTTTCATTTTTTGTCTATTAATCCTTAAAGATAAAGATCAGTTATGGTTATGCGATTGCATTGCGAAAGAAACGTTGTGGAATCGATCAGAAAAGGTTAATCATCTAGCATATAAGTAGGTATAGCACACCAAAAATAATTACAACAAACACATGTTATTTCATGGTTGCAAATGATCAAGCTTTATGAAAGCTTAAAAAAAAAAAAAAAACAGAATTGAAATCGGTCAATGCGTTGTGATTTTATACCAATTTTTTGATATCGCAAAATTACCGAAAAACCTGCCAGAAATGGTCAAATTGTAAAAAATGGCATAATTCGACAAAGTTGACAACTTAATTCATCACTTTCTTGGACACAAATAATAAATTAAATTATCAGACACTAAAATATCATCTTTGTGGTAAAAAAAAAAAAAAAAAATTCATATATCTATTACCGTTTTGAAAACAGAAGCCAACAAAATAAGTCATTTTTGTCATTTTTGCCATTTTTGCGAATCTGCAGATATAAAAAAGTTGTGAAAATAACTAAGTCCGCCTAATTAATATGCGCATATGTAATCAAATCAAAACCGAACACGATACATCAGTGAAACCTATGTATTTTAGACAGGTATGGAAATATATTTCATTTGAAATAAAATAAAATCATGAATATTCATCAAATATGCAAATTAGGTCATTTCAGCTAATTATATATTCGCGCACTCATTATGCAAATTAGGAAAGTCAAACTGTTCATTTATGGGGCATTTTTTAAATCAAATATTCATAGATCATATTTACACCAAATATTTACCTTGGATCACCGTCACAGCTATTTCCTCATGTGTTTCACAAATTATTTAGAAAAACCGATCAAACGATAAGAATTTGTAGTTTTTCAGCTACATCACAGTTTATTTTTCTGTTTTTTTAAATGTCAGATTTGAGAATTTATGACGATTTTCCGAGAAACCATTCAACAGGCCACAACATTCCACTGGGACTGAATTAAAAAAAAAAAAAAATTGATGATGCCAGTACAGTTGTGGCTACCTTGATTGTAAATAACAAATTGATTCAATGAGTAAAACACATGAGGAATTTGCATTTTTGTAGGGTAGTTTTATACATTGAGGTGCATTTTTTCACCACGCAGAATAGCAGCGCGAGTCAATGGGCGATCAGCGGGCCATGTCACACATGGCTAAAAAGACAATATTCTAATTAAAAAATTAACATATTTCCCTCATGCCTATAACAATGAAACTACACATAATCGTAAAGGTATGCTTGAAATATATGTGAAATAAAAATTTAAAAATAGTTTTTTTTTATTTTTTATAAATACATTTACAAAAATTGCTATTTCTACCAACTGACTGCTGTTGTGTGTGTGTGTTCGCGGGGCAGACTGTTTGCACAGGCAGTGTGATCACCCTAATATAAGTATTGGTGTGTACTGCAAGGTTCTGGAATCATCAAAATGATAAGAAATTTGGCACAGTCTTGGTAAAGTTACAAGCACTGTACACAGAGAGATGTATATGGGACTACGTGACACGTGCGTTATATCTTTCAGGCCCAAATAGATTTAATATTATACCAAATATATCAATTAGTAGGCGGTTTCTCAGCAAAAATTGGTATCATTAAGTATTATTCAAAACATATTCTATCACATGATTGGTAATAAACGCTTCCATTTCAATTTTTTGACAGGGGGACGTTTCCAAAACTGGTCTTTACCTTTAAAGTAAGAAACATTATTGAGGTTAAAGGTTCAAACATGTAGATTGCAATTGGTTTATCTTCCATGGCGCTTATCTCTCTTAATCACGAGGCAGGTTTAGTGTCGTTGAATGTAGCGTTTATATTAGGGAATACAACATCTACGACCAAATATCCACAAGGGTGACTGCTCATTAAATTGAGATCATGCATATGTTTAAAAGGAAGTGGTTCAATCTGCAATTTAATAAATATGTAAAACAATCAATATACAAGTTGAAAAAATATAGGTACATAGGTAGCAACTTCTTTTACAACTATGTTCGTTATACATGAAAGTATTTTGAATAACATCTCTCAAAACGTAGGCGTGTATAATCTTTCAAATGAATATGAACTAAAAGACAGAGTAATATCTCAATTAAGGCCAAAATATAATGCTATAAATTAGGATTAAATCTCTAACTTTGTATTCGAACTAATGTTGTTCTTCATAGAACATGTTTTGCATTTTGCATGAAAGGGACTTTCCTAATCTTCAAATAAAATAATCATTTGTTAAATTGTACACCTCAAAGCATGTTCAAGTCTTTTTTTGTTGTTGTACTAAGTATATATATCTAAATATAATACTATAAGTTCTCATCCTAAGTACAATGTTTTCATTTGTTCGGAAAATCTAAAATAGCATTTATAGTCAGACAATGACCTTAATAAAAAACTTATTCGAAAATGGAAAGAATATGGGAAGGAATATGATGGAATTTCATCCAGATGAGTTATGATTCCCGATATTTTCTCTTTTGAAAGAAAATTGTGTGATATATCAAAACTACATGTAGATTAGGTAAAAAGTCAATTGTCAAACTCCTAATATGTGTTAAAAATGCAAACAAGTTTGAATTTTGATAGAAATTAAAGCATAAGATATAATAATAATAACATTTAATTTTTATATATGAAGATATGAAGATATGAAGACAATGCTATTTTTAAAGATAGGTGTGCTATAATACAACAAATCTCTTAATCTTCTGACCTGATCAAAGAATATTCAGTAAGACAAATGGAAACATTTCGTACTTTTGATTTTAAAAAATGTTGTCAAATGCTAGGATAAAATGGTTATTTAACTTTATGTCGACGTAGTGTAAAGCCCTCGACCACCACTCTTCTCTCTCTGTCTCTCTCTCTCTCACTAGCGACGTCCGTGTTAGTACTATTTACATGGGGATATTATATATACATAATTACACACACTAAAGGCGTCATTAGAGGGACATTTGGAGTGACAAAATGAGTCATTGAGTAAACATTTTCATTAGGAGGACAATTTGGTGTCCTCCCAACGTTTTTTAAGTTTTATTTCTCATGGAAGGCCCAATTTTGTTATATATCTCTGTCTATATATGTAAATTTACTATTAAAAAGGCGTCATTGGAGGGAAATTCGGAGTGAAAACATGAGTCATTAGGTAGACTTTAGGGTTAGGGTTAGGGTTCGGTTCAGGGTTAGGTTTAGGTTTAGGTTTTAGGGTTAGGGTTAGGATTTTTATGATGTCCACATAATGTACCATTTAGGGTTATACCGTATATATATACTGTGTGAGTCAAAAAAAAAGTTTACACCTAGAATATTGCTAATTATTTTAAAAACCATCAATAAACAGTAAATTATTATACATCTTATAAAAGAGTGTTTTATCGCAAATCATTTGGTATTATTTTTTGTGTGGTATGTTTTCACGCTTGGATGTAGAGGAGGCATTGTTTGCGAGAGTGCAAAATCGACTTGCGCCAAAGTGAGGCCTACAGTATGTTTTATGTTGGGATTAGCGGAGTGAGAGAATGAATTGAATGTATCGAATGAAATGCATTGCATATGAGTTTTGCAGAAGCAAAGTCACACACACAAACACACACAAACACAAATGTTCGTTTATATTTGATATTCGTTATTTGATATGTGTGTCATGAATAATTTTGTAAGGGATGTTATTTGGATCTGCAAAGACCGATTGTTTTATTCAAACATCACGTAATCAACTTTGGCGCACGTCGATTTTTGCATTCTCGCGAGCAATGCCTCCTGTTTATCTAAGCGTGAACACAAACCACACAAAATGATACTAAATAATTCGGGATAAAACACTCTTTCATAAGATGTATAATAATTTACTGTTCATAGATAATTGTTAAGATAATTAACAATTTTCTAGGTGTAAACTTGTTTTTGACTCACACTGTATATGCACATTATGTATTGAATAGGCTGGTTGCATTAAACTTCAAAAAACATTAGAAACATCAAATGAGCTTCGTGTCAAATCCATTATGTAGAAAGACAAAAATAGTTCTGTTTGCATGCTGTATTCCTGTTGTTAGCTAATTATCTGATCTTCCGACAGAGTTTTGTTAACCTAGTGGAAAACAATCGTTTTTTATTTTACCCCGTTAGAATGGCTTCCAAAGAAATAATAGATTAATTTTCATTGTCACCTTGTGCTAGCTTGATCAGAATTCGTCCAAATTAAGAGAGAAGGGAGAGTTAAAGCATTTACATAACGGCACCACTTTCTGCTTAGCAGAATACAAGGTGAACAAAACAGACACTCTCCTCTGAAAGAAGGAAACTAAGAATATGAAATAATGAAGAACCAAAACAAATCTAGGGGTGAAACATTGGACTGCCAACCCTTCCTTTTCAGAACCCCAAGAGGGCCAAAGTAATACCTGTGCGGAAAAAAATCAGAACAGATAATGGGAAATTCATTCCCCACGCACACCCCTTTTGAGTTATACGCTAACATTCGGAGTGATGAACGCACCGGTATACAAATGTTTGGGGTTCATTAATATTTTCCATCAGAAAAATTGACCTTTTTAAAAACGAGTGCCCCATGCCAGGTCCCCAACTGGGCTGTCAAATAGCCAGTAAGACATTGGTTGCCGTTGAAATGCATGCTGAGATTGCGAGACGAACTGAACATGATACCTAAATGGCTGCAAAAAAAAATGTTATTTAATTGCCTCAGGTGGGATTATACAAAGTCTATAGAGTAGTAATGGGATTTGGTTTGGTACATTGTATAGGCAAAATTTGCATCCCTGATGTGACTCCTGAATGATGTTTCTTACAACCAGACAGATTCACGGTTAATGGAATACTAGACTTATATGTAAAGTTACCATGGTAAAGCCCTATTCAAATTAGATATAAGACCCTTTTCACATTTTAATTCAATTATTGCTTATTACAAATATCTATACATGCGTTGCTTTTGGTATAAACATGTGTTTATAAAACAAATAAATAACAAAACAATAAACAGTATTCTGATGGTTTTGAAACATAATAAATGTTTTCTACCAACTTAGCAAATAATAAATGTTTTCTACCAACTTAGCAAATAATTTATTATTATTTAAAAGGAGAAATATATCAGATTTGTTAACGTAACTCAAAGAAAATATTTCGTTTGTAGTTGTCATAGAGATCAATTTTCAAGAGTAAACCTTGTACGTAAAAGGCTATTCGTTTCTATGTTCTTTGTCTTCAATAATGTAAAGGGAAACTTATTTTTGGCTAAAATTGTATATCCAAATGAAAATAATTTATACCAAATGAACGGTGGAGCGTTCTGCACGTCCCTTTAAATATTACTCGTGTATTTTTGAGACTGACATTTCAATCTTGTTGGGATTATGTCAACTTTTCTGAGGGTTCAAGAGACTTACATTGTTAGTTTTCTAGGCTGTCCGTATAATCCTAGCTAGATTTCTTTCATTTTGTTCAAATATTTGTCTTTGCCATAGTAAGATTATAACAGTCAGTCAGACGGACAGAGGTATCACAGAATAGTGATGGGTTGTGTGTGGGGGAGGATGGGGGGGGGGGACTGTCCATTCCAACATTTGGCACTGATTGTTCTGTTAATATTTGTTTATTATGGTATTTTAATATTTTATAGCTATAGATTTTAGTAATTTAGTCACAGTAGTTCTTGAGATACCGAGGATCGAACATCGGCTTCCTGATATCATCCCCCATGTCCCCCCCTCATAATACTAAAATAAACCGACACTTGCCGCGTTTCTTCAAGAAAACGAAGGATGAAAGTACAAGCTCCATCGAGATTATTAACACGTAATACTTTATCATATGTAAACACTATGAATTGGCAAGCATTATGTACACACGGCCAAACGAAAACAAACACTTAGCAACGACGCTCCTCAAGTCGAAACAAACACTTTGTGATAGGGAAGTTCAAATTCTTTTTCGATATTATTTTGCATCATAGTATAAACGCAGGAAAATTGGAAAAATGTATACATTAATGTTTAGGATAATCCGATAAAAGGTATTACGTTCTGATTTTGTTTGAGAGTGATGATTACATAATGAGCACGATAAGCGATCCTCAATATCTAAAGAACCCTATTTTTGTTAACATCGTGTCTGGAACCGGGTATAGGGAGAGGGTAAGGGGGAAAACCCCTAATTGAGGGGGGGGGGGCATTTTGTATTTTTGTTATTAAACTGCTTTTTTTTTGCTTAATTATATATTTTTTGTCACCGAATAAGAAAGTCTCCTTCATAAACACAATATTGAATCAAGACCTGCTTATATATATTGTTGACTGTACAGTATTAATAGTTATTCAACATTGGCTGCCCTTGAGTAGTTTTGTTTATATATATTGCATTCAGCCCTCGAATATTGAACAAGTCAAATACGAGTGCAATATCTATGCTAGGTAAATGCAACATATTTCATACACCACGAAGGAAACCCTTTATTTTCATTAGTATATATTCAAAATAATATAAAATGATTTAAAATATCAATTTACTTAGTGAATTCCACTAGAGATGCACTATTTAAAACAAGAGGTGCCATATGGTAAGTTTCCAATCCATCATAGTCTCGACTAGTCTCAAAGCAAAGTTTGGCAAGCCAAATTTAAAGATGATCCAAGTTTGTAATATGGTTAAACGCAATACTAGCAACGCACTTTGCATTATTTACATTTGTTGTGTTCAAAGTTAATTTAGATGGTATACTATTGTTGCAAAGGTTGAAGCATGCATCCACATTCAGCTCTTGCTCATGCACGCGCGTGAATAAATATTACGCCCAACGTGCATTATTGCTTATCAATGCGAAAGCTGATGAGTCATACAATGTTTGGATAAGACTAGATACGTTATCATTTGGCATTGACTTTGAAATCTCCGTTTACTATATACGACACTTACCAATGGTGGGACGTTTTTGCCGATTATTAAAAATAGAGGTTTTCATTTGAAGCGTAATAACACCACGCGACCGATCACTTTCGAGGTCTCGCTGAACCTGAGGAACACAATACCATAGGATACTTGACGAATCCTCTGTTGAAGAAGAGACGCGATGGTTGAATTACGACAGGGAAGAATTCTTACAACTTTAAGTGTATTTTTCATAAGCTGCTCAGTAGTCGTTGGTAAGTAAGATAATTAAAAACGATTACAGGTTCAGTTTTAAATTCGTGTAAAGGTTTAGGATCTAAGAACCCTTCAATGGCACAACCGTGTGAGTAAAAAAAAAGGTTTACACTGAGAAAATTGTTATTTATTTTAAAAGTCATCTATAAGCAAACGGTTATTATACATGTTCTGAAAGAGTGTTATATCCCGAATCGTTTGGTATCATGTGTGTGTGTGTGGTATGTGTTCACGCTTGGATTAACAGGAGGCGTTGTTTGCCAGAGTGCAAAATTCGACTTGCGCAAAAGTACACATGCGCACAAATGTTCTTTGATACTTGACATCTGATTTTTGATATGCGTGGCATAATTAATTCAATTCAAAAGACTTTATTTCCGTTAAAAAACAAACAAATATATACATGTGATAAAGTACAGACCGTTTAAAATACACAAATCATGAGCATTATGTTAAATTAATTTAAACAAACTGTGAAAATGAGTAGAAGGAAAAGGGAGCACCTGTAGGAAGCTTATGCTAGCTTGTAGATTCAGGCGTCCAAATAAATAAAATAATTACACAAATATAATAACATAATAATGAGTATGGCGCATGGATTTGTTCTACCCCTCCCTCCCTCCCACCCCACCCCTCCCCCCTCCCCCCCCCCCCCCCGCCACCACCACCTCCCCCTCCCCCTTCTTTCTCTCCTATGATTAACTACAAATAATATTTTATTTTGAAATAGGTATTAAACTAAAACAAATTAAAGGGATAATAGATGTATTTTAAGATTTTTCTTGAATGAGTTTAAGTAAACATTTTGTGTGAGAGAGGATGGAAAAGAATTCCATACTGTGGCCCCCGTATATCTTACCGATTGTTGCATGTACTGTTTATCAATTTTCCAAATGTGTAACTTTAGACTATTTCGAGTATTATATTTATACATTTTAGAGTTAGTTTGGAACATAGTGGAAAGAGATGATGGTGCATTACCTTTAATACATTTGAATACAAACACAGCATTTTGATATTTATTTAAGCTATAAATATTGAGGGTATTTAACTTTCTAAATAAAGGTTTAGAATGTGCCAAATACAATATCGTAGACAACGCAAATGAACTAAAAATAAGGGTTTTAACTTTAAGGACTTGTATTTGCCCACACAATGTTACCATATGACAAATAAGAGAGAATGAGTGCATTATAAATCATAAACAATACATTTCCTGGTAAATAATACTTCAGCTTTGACAATAATCCTGTAGTTTTACTTATCTTTGTAGAGATCATGGCAATATGGGATTTCCATGACAGTGTTTCATCTATGAGAATACCTAGAAATTGAATATTTGAGACTTTTTCAATAATTGTTTGATCAATATATAATGGTGGAACTTGATTTTTCAACAACAAAAAAGTGTAATCAGGAAACTGTACAAGTTTTAAGGAATGAGAAGAGTTGCATAAGTCATTTATATATAAAAGGAAAAATAGGGCCCTAAATTTGACCCTTGTGGAATTCCAGATTTAATCAGTAATTTGGTAGAACTGTATCCATTATATTCAGTAAATTGGTACCTTTGTGAAAAATAACTCTTAATCCAATTCAACGCAATACCTCTGATACCATAATTCACGAATTTCTTAAAGATAATGGACAAATCAATGGTATCAAACGCCTTACTCAGGTCCATAAAGACACCAAATATAAACTCTTTTGAATACAAGGCATTAACAATGATATCATGAACAGATATTAAAGCATGGTCAGTAGAATAATGGGTTCAAAATCCAAATTTATTATCATGTAATATATGGTGTTTAGATACAAAATTCTATATACGATCATAGACTAATCTCCCCATGATTTTTGAGAAGCATGACAAAAGTGATATAGGACGATAATTACCAATAGTGTGCTTATCCTCCTTTTTAAAGATTGGGATAATTTTGGATACTTTTAGTTGTGAGGGTACTATTCCCATTTGAAGAGAGAGATTACAAACATAAGCTAAAGGTTTTGTAATAACATATCTGACATACTTGACAATATCTGGACTAATATCGTCCCATCCACACGACTTTCCAATTTTAAAAGAGTACATTATTTTCAAGATCTCATCTTCATTAATAGGTTTCAAAAATAAACTTTCCTTTATCGGAGGTATCATAAAAGAGGAGAAATTTAAATCTTTACAAGATTTGGTCCAATATTGTTAAAATAATCGTTAAAAACACTGGATATCAATTGCGGATCATTTAGTGTTCTTCCTTCGTATATATAAGTGTTGTGGTAAGATGGGTTTTCGTTTTTTAAATATATTATTAATCAATCGCCATGTTTTCTTGAGGTCAGTTCTACAATCATTAAACCTTTGATACAAATACATTTTTGTTGCCTTTCTCAATTCAGATGACACTTTGTTTCTAATCTTCTTATATTTGTCTTCATTTTCATATGTAGGATTACAACAAAACCTTTTATAAAGTTTGTTCTTCAATCTTATTTTTGTCAACAAGTTTAATGATACCCATAACTTTTTGTTTTTATTTTTCTTATTACTCCTAACAAAAATAAAAGATTCATTATAATGACTTTGAACATTTGAGAAGAAAAAAAATCATAGTCAACATTGGGATCTTTACTTCTATAAACATCTGTCCATTCTTCAGAAGATAACTTGCAGAAAAATGACTTCTTTGTGTTATCATTGATTTGTCTTATTTTCTTTCCCTTATCATACTCATGACATGTTTGGGCATTATTCAGTATTACCAAAACTGGCAAGTGGTCTGATACATCAGAGTATATGATACCAGCATTTACATTTGAAGTATAAGAATTAATAAAAATATTGTCTATAAGTGATGCAGTAGTTTTTGTAAGTCTGGTTTGTTTGTTGATCATAGGTGTTAAACCATTAGCATATACGTTGTTCAAAAAAGTATTAATCCTTGTATCACTAGAGGACTTCAGGAGGTCTAAATTAAAGTCACCCATTATAATATAGATGCTTGTTCTCTTTAGTTAAACATTGTAAAATATCATTAAAATAGGTATTAAAGTCCACTACACTTGAGCTCGGTGGCCTATATATAACCAATATTACAATATTTTTTTCCACGACACACTGTTATTTTAATTGCAAAACACTCTTAATTAGATGTTATAACATTTAAATCATTTCGTATTAAATATGTTAGAGTACTAGAGACAAGAAAACCTAATTCCCCTCCTCGACATGTTTTTCGGTCTAAATGTATAAACTCATAACCTTGAATACTAAATACAGGTAGACTACATGAGTGGTCTGATATCTACGTTCAGTTAACCCAACCACAGAAAAAGGGTAATTTAAAGAACTGATTAATTGTTCAACATCATATGAGTTTTTATTTAAGCTTCGACAGTTAATGTGAAGCAAGCTAAAATCTCGACGACCATCTTTATAATATTTATGAGTAAAATTTTCTGGAAGTTTATACTGACATTCCTGACATAGTTGAGCAAAATATACATCTGGATCCCGTCCATTGTTGGTATCTTCTTCGGTTATATTTGAAGATTGGGTAATGTGTGAAATTATTTCGACTTTGCTAAAATCGTGACTAACAGGAAGCACATTCTCTTTAAATTAAACACCATCAGTAATGTCAGTAAAGGGGAAAATGTCACGTAGACAGAAACAACATATCCAATCAGGATTACTTGAATGATTTTAACCTGCCAATAAAACTATTTCACAATTGCTTGTATGACGTTTTAAACAGCATGTGAAACATATACCAGCATCTCCTTGACAATTACATTTAAAATCATCCACCATCTGGGTGCAGGTCATTTACATATTGGTCACAGTAGACTATCCTACTATAAAAATCCATCCTTAAATAACCTACATGCATTTTGAGAGAGAAATATCTATTTATCCCACATCTAAGTACATCATATTAGAAATAATAACCATACCATAATACCATACAAAAGTGAAACCAAATGATTCAGAATAAAACACTCTTTCATAAGATGTATAATAATTCACTGTTCATAGATGATTTTTAAGATTAGCAATGTTCTAGATGTAAACTTTTATTTGACTCACACTGTACAATGATTATAGTAATTTGGCAATTTAAATTTATATACTGCTGTTGCTGCTGCTACTGCTACTACTACTACTACTACTACTACTATTACAACTACCACAAATAGAGTTACTAATAATACCACTTCTATGTGTATAGCTAATTTCTAGCCTAGCACGTAGTAACCATGGTTACGTGTATGATCTCGCCCTATAATAATATGTCTATGTACATGTGAACATACTCTATTGAATGGCTCGGTTGCTAGGTTAAACGCACCTGTATGGTCTCACGGCGAATAATAAATTATTTGTATTTAGTCTATAGGGATTTGCATTAACCTAAAAGTGGAATTTTGTACCTTTCCACAAAAACTCAGCAATATAATATTAAAGGTAAAGACCAGTAATGGAAACGCCCCAATTTCAAAAAATGAAATGGAAGCTCTTATTACCAATCATGTGAAAGAATATGTTTTGAATAATACATGATGATACAAAATTTGCCGGGAAACCGCCTACTAATTGATATATTTGGTAAATTAGTTTAGCTATTGGTGTGTGAGAGATAAACACGCACGTGTCGCGCACGTGTGCGTAGTACCATATACATCTTTCTATGTACAGTGATTTTAACTTTATGAAGACTGGGCCAAATTTCATATCATTTTGATGATTCCAGGACCTTGCAGTACACCTATGATAGAAGATCAATCTTTTCTGATCGATTCTACAACGTTTCTTTCACAATGCAATCGCATGACCATAACTGGTCTTTATCTTTAATGCTATCATATGGCTAAGAATGTGTATTTATCTCTCACAACGTTCTTCACCTTTTCAAGTGTACAATTGCCATTTGTAGATTGATATATCGACTATTTTGAGGGTGACATCATCATATGTGAATATGATATGTACATGTGTATCTATTGGATCAGTGTTTCTGTATATTGCTCAAAATACATGTACTTCCAGGCCTATATCTCTGTGTTCGTTCTGCTGATATTGCTCATACCGATTATTTTAGTTTGTTATATGGGAAGATTTTAGCTTCATGAATAATTAAGGTATAACAAAAACACAATTTTTAAAAACTACATTTTAACGTGAAAATAAGAACATGTACATTTCTGGTAAAATACAAATGTACCATGCACCTGCATTGAGTTTATGAACTATTTACATTATAGATATCGATACAATAATTTGGAGTAACATGTATATGATTTAAAGTAACATATACACAAATTAGTATTTGTATCTATGTTTGTCCTTGTAAAGTGTATTATTGCAAGGATAAGTTGTGTTATTTATCAAAATATTGAACAAAGCCCTATTTTGCCAACCTTAAAAAAGCCTCTGAAGTAGCATAGTAAAAGATTGAATCCATTTTGAACACATTAGGCTATCTCCAAAAAATTGTTTACGAAAATCCTCAAGGAGCAGACATTGGAACGAGTAATGGAACTCGTCCCCCAACATGACCTTAAGAACAATATTCACAGATTCTCTCATATCCAGACACGTCAGAGTACCGCTCTGTGACTGCAGGTAATTTGTAATCTATGCACTTAAAATGACAGAAGAATCTCCTGTCAGTAGGATTTACACTAAGAAAGTACTGGTCAAAATTAAGGTTATAATTCAATATCCTGAAAGCTATGCGCTGTGAGTTAGAATTCAGCTCACTGTGCAAGTCTTGATTACTAAAATCCACATATGGAAACGTTTGCTTGTAATTGTCTCATAAAAGAAGTTGATCACAAACTGACTCCCACACGGTGTTGAGTGCACAGGGGTCACAGGCCACTGGCCTCATCGGGCAGGTAGTTCCATTATGTGAATGGGTAAATTAACTATTACAAAATGAGGGGACACATTACATTGTACAATAGGGACACACATTGTTTTTATTGTGCAGAACAAACTTTTATTGACTTACTTATTGCATGAAACTATAAAACCAAAATGCATTTTGTATTCTAACAATTGGAGTACAAAGAATAATAACAGGTGAATGAAATGCATAAACACCACAAACACCTGGGGAGGAAGCATTCATAAATTTGAATACATATAGTTGATAAACGACTCCGATGAAACTATAAAACCAAAATGAAATTTGCGTTCTGGCAATTGGAGTACAAAGAATGATAGCAGGTGAATGAAATGCTTCAACAGCATGCAACACAAACACCTGGGAAGCTAGGAAGCATCCATACATTTAAATAATTTAGTTGATAATTGACTCCGCATGTGTACGTTTGGTGGAGCAGAAAGCAGTGTATTCTTAACAACACGAACCCATTTAACAGAATGTCGGAACGTAAATTAAATTTGGCGCGGTTGGAAAATGCATCTTTCTACCCTGCGACTTTAATGGTACGATCCAGTAAATTAAAACAGTAAAATGGCTCTTATTTTAAAATTACTCATTAAATAAAACCCAAAACTTCAGTGATATCAGAAAAAATATGTTAAATCTTACTAATAGTAAAAAGAAGATGTATAAACATTGTGAAAGTGTCGCATTTTACGATAAAAGACGCCGATTTAGCGAAGATGACGTCATTAGTGCGCTTGCATCAGGGAATTCAAGGTCAAAAGGTCAATTCATACACTGATAAGTTATTGGTCGAGGCTTTTTGTTTCCTTTATTCCGACAAAATTATACAATCAATCAAAACAAGTTTAATACCAAAAGAAAGCTAACGATTAGTATTTTCATTAACCGCTTGCCCCAAAGTCGCTTGACCACAGTAAAACGAGTGAGAGCTTGCGAGAGCGGCCAAAGTGCGATTGAAACTCGCTATTTGCTCTTCTCCAACGCAAAAAGAGACGACATTGTGCTGGATAAATGTATTTTTTCCGACAAAAGTACAGAAAATTTGCATATGGTCTTTTTATATTATACTTTATGAAATGTTACCCGAGTGACTTCCGGGCGCCCCAATGCTGGAAAGAAACGCACATTTTAGAAAACTTCACTTTTTCATGGAAAAATGCTATTTTGTTCTATGCACGCAAGTCAGATCGAGCGGATGATACAACGTTTCCATATACCACCTCTTTCTTCTGATTTTCTTGAAATTGAATATTGTTAATATATTTACTGCTTGATTATCCCAAATTTTATTAAAACCCAGATTCTCAAGAACCCTTTTATCTTTTGAATCCAAGACATGACACGGATTTAATTAATAATGACAAATTAAATGTATACAACAGATGTGCTAATTTTCACTCTTTTTCGTGTAACATTAAAGCATCGACATACGATTAGCAATAATTTATAACCCCCTCCTAGTTCTTCGTAAGCCCATGCAACTTACAGTATTATTATGAACGCATAATAATCTCTTGCAAAAATTTCAAATAAAACGAAACAATTTGAGAAAGTTTTTTAAACCGCGAAACATCACTGCCTTACAATGAAATCGGCAATATGAATTGATCAATCAATTTAAGCTATATATCAAGAGGGAGACACACATGATCCCGTTTCATTTCCATGAAATAAAAGGCGTGTGTGACTTGACAAATCTGTTCATCAATGGTTTTCTTTAAGCATTCTTATCAGTATACGTTGTACCTATATACCTATAATCATAGTTTACACTAAATTCATCCCGACCAAAAACAAAAGTTGTAGTGAGCACTATTTTTTTTGGTGGCCGGGGGGGCACGTGCCCCCTGTGCCCCCTAGGTCCGCCCCTGTTATCATCCATGTATTACTTTATAAAAGAATAACAAGCGAAGAAGTAGGCTTAGTCTCGCGATTCACACATTGTTATGCTCCTGAAAAACTGACAGTAAGTCATTAAATAGTCCTGACATAGTTCTAGGGGAACGTTATCCTCCCACTTAAGTTCAAACTCCTTACTCGTCGTAGCCAATTATGAAGATGCCTCTTTAAATCTTTCTTTGAAAATCGTAACTGTGACTATTACTACTACAAGTGCTACTACTATTAACACTAATAAATATAGTAATGATAATGTTAACAATAATACTACTAATAATAATTATAATGTTGACTAGACATTGATTTTTTTTACGGTGACGAACAAGGTGATCTCCGTAGCTAGAGTAAGCCACTTAAAGCTATAGACCAGTTTTGGGAACGCCCCCTGTCCAAAAATGAAATGGAAGCTCTTATTACCAATCATGTAAAAGAAAATGTTTTGACTAATACGTGATGATATAAATTTTGCTGGGAAACCGCCTACTAATTGATATATTTGGTAAGTCATCATATCAATCCGGCCTGGATAGATATCGCGAATACACTTCAACATTAAACATTTGGGCATATATTTCTCCTTTTTTTAGAATTTAAATTGAAGTACTGCCATCTAAACCTCTGAAGGCAATATTGAAACAATATCGAATGGATATTTTGCACCCCAAACCCTTGAACCGCAATTTTACCACTACCGGTCCATATCTAAATGGAAATTAAAATTTCGGAATTTTGACTTCGATCTCGTCTTCTGATAATTTTTAGAGTTAGTTCGTTCATGTCTCCTTAGATCAAGATTAATTTTTCTTGATCTTCGAAGTAGTTGCTCCATTCGGCCGTGTCAGACACGTTGCCCCGGGGGCGCATATTCTTTATTTACACGGCAGCGAGGGGAATTTCTCGATGAATTCCAATGAAACCGCTCGCGAAGAGTCTACACTAGACCAAATCCGAGTCAAGTATCTAGCAGTGCAATGTATTATAAAGGGAATTGTACTTAACATTTAGATCTAGAGAAGGAAACGAAGAAAGGCATCAAAAGGAAAACAAGAAAACAAAATAGTCTTGATGTCTTCTGCATTAAATAGATGTTTTATGCAATATTAAACAGAGACGGCAGTATGATATTATATGCGACACCGTGGCACAAAGTGTGTTATAAAAGAAAGATAAATTAAACTTAAATAAAACTTGAAGAGAGCGTGAACATAATGCCCTCGGCCACGTACCAACAACACACAGAACATCGACAACACTTATTCAGTACATCATCATTGTACACGCACTACAGACTAGGCTCTCCGCGAGCGGTTTCATTGGAATTAATCGATTTTTCCCCTCGCTGCCGTGTAATTAAAAAATACGCGCCCCGGGGTGCAAGATAGGACTCTTATACCGTGCCCCCATTTAAAACAATTATACAATAACAATTAACATTACATTTAATTCAAAGAATGAAGCGATTAATATAACTCTCATGTTACGAGGACAACATATTATATATATCATGAATCAATTCATTTTGGTCGATCCGGGTTGATGGCACAAACACGACACTACTGGACAGAGATCCTAATAATTACAGAGCTTGGTGTTGTTGCTCTGTTCGCCAGCAGTTTAAGGATATGGAATCCCGCTCTACATTACTCACAAGAGTTCTAACAAGCCAAGCTTATACAGAGCCTATGATAAGTAAGTTGTGCTCAAGCCTTTTCTTAAGTCAAAGCAGACCGGGAGCCAAATATTTGAAAAAGCGGCTCCCGGTCCTTAATTTTTTTAGAGAACCGGGAGCCGTTTTCCAGGACCAGGAGCCGTTTTCAAAATTGATGAAATGTGTATTCTTTTTAATTATTTGTTAACCGTTACCTGTTATTTATTCATTACCCATTTTCATTAGTGTATCAGTAGGCCTACACTATAAAGTAAGCCTGTAAGTTGGGGCTTTGATCGGATCGGAAGATCAAAACGACAGTACCAAAGAATTACCTTTTTTATGAGGGCTTTTTTCAGATTTTCCCTTATAAAAATAACCCCCCTTAATTTTTTTTGCGGTGGTTATTTTGGAGCTCATGGGGCCTTTTTTTAAAGGCTTTTTTAAATTATTTTAAATTGATTTTACCTGCTTAAATTCCAAGCAGAGGCAAACATACATACAAATGTAATATACAATGTCATGTAGAGTATTGCAGACATTCAGATACCCAGGATTTATTCACTTTGAGTTAAACAGGTGGTTTACTGTATGATTTACACATTACTAAAACTAAAACTTGTTAAAATGAGGGTTTTGTTCAACTTTTTGGATTTCATAACAAAATATTATCATTGACACGCAGGCTAGGATTTTTTTATTTTTATGGGGGCTACTTTTCCCATTGCCTAAAAAAACAAAAAAGGGGCAACTTTAAGAAAAGTGGGGGCTACTTTTGAAAAAAGGGGGGGGGGGGGTTACTTTCTTAAGGGTGCTATTTTCTTATCTTAGCCATATTGTAAGCTGTAACAATAAGTTGTGTTTTTCCTTAGTCATCATACTGCTAGCGACAAAATTGGAACGCAATATGTTATTTAGTCTTTTTTTTTTGGCCCCAATTTTTTTATCATGCCATTTAAAATTGTGTTATTTATAACTTAAAATCTGTTGTCCCACATACCGATTTATTTGTTATAACGAAACATGCAAAATCATGGCCGGATTTTTTTTCTTCCCCGTATAGACCCTAGACTCTAATTCTAAAGGCAAAGGCAAAGTCAGTTTCATTTCGTAGACAGAAATCATGCATCAATGACAATGGGCCTGGCATCGTATATAAATAATATAATTTAAATAAACAGTTGTAAGACAATTTCTGAGGTATAGGAACATCATTAATATATTTATTTACGGGTTTTTTTATAACAAAATTCAATTTCTGTCTACGAAACAAGCTTTATACCGATTATACAGGAAAAATCCGGCATTAGATTTTGCATGTTTTGTTATAACACATAAATCGGTATGTGGGACAACAGTACAAATATTCACTCACATTTAAATTTAAATGGTTTTAAGTAAAAAATAACACAATTTTAAACGGAATCACATAATTTTCAATGGGATTGTATTGTCCATGATACAAATTTAGGTCAGAAAAAAGACTAAATAAACATATTACGTACCAATTTGGTCGCTAGCAGTTCAGCACTGACGATTGCAAATACTTATTTGGTTCATTTTAGAGGCGCGCGCGCCTCTGGAGCTGAGCTAGTTCTGTGTATTGAATGTGTGCAAACTGCGGATTCATAACGTGCACGAAACTACTATGTACTCCGTATTTCCATCAGAGGCCGGGCGGCTTGGCGGCCGGGAGCCTTGGGTTGGGGGATACCGCAAGCGGTGTGTAGATATAGTATACAAATATTGACTGCTCATGAGGATGATGGTGGGAACTATCACTCCCAAGGTGGTGTTCACACCGGTCCTTCTATCGCCGAGGGGGTGATAGAAGGGCCGGTGTGAACACCACCGAGGGAGTGGTAGTTCCCACCATCATCCGATTACAGAGCAGTCCATATTTGTTTTATATACCTCATCCTTTTTATTGATTCATGATTAGGTCTAGCTGTAGGTCTAGATCTAGCACTAAAAAACAGGAAACTAGATCAAGAGGAATTACTCACCAGAATAAGAAAAATCCAACATCAAGTCCAAGGCAAGAGTATTAAATTCCTACGCGCTGCGCGTAACCGCGCGATTGCGGTAGCCTAGCAACTCAAAAAAAATCTGTGCGCAACTAAGTTGCGGGAGGGGTTAGGGGTCCTATCCCGGGGTTTGATAGTAGCTATCAAACCCTCTGACGTAATGATACTTGATAGATCGAAATGCTCCTTGACATGTGATATAGTTTTGACCAATCAGTGAATGACAATCTATGTATGAGGTATATAACAACAGTTGGTACGCTGCAATCACAAAACTTTTTAAATGTTGATGGAAGTTTCTAGTTTGAACAGAGATTTCACTTAGACTCATCAATATATTCATTTATCAATTTTCAATAGTCAGATTTGTGAATATTTAGTGCCGGCCATGTGAAAGTTCCTGAAATGGGAAATGTTACTTCTCCCAAACCGGGCGCCAAAAATAAAAGACGACCGGCGCCCGGTACTCATTTTCCCCGGCTTACCGGGCGCCAAAAGTCAGGGACCGTGGGGTAAAAATCGCCCGGCGCCCGATTAGGCAGGGGGGGGGGGGGGGGGGGTTCGGCTGAGTCGTTGCGAATTTTTTTGGACAAAAAAAATATAATTATATGTCCCCTTACCCCCCCCCCCCCCCCCCCCCCCCGCTTATTCGGCGGCTGGCTGAGTCGTTGCGAATTTTTTGGGACCAAATTTCAAAATGTTTAACCCCCCCCCCCCCTTGAAAAAATCCTGCGTACGCCACTGTGTCCATGTACCACCCACCCGATCGATCCACGAACAATCATTATTATTCTAACAAAATTAAGAAATTAAAATAAATTAAAAAAATTGACTTCATATCGGCACCAACAAAAATGGTTACCATCTAAAATGTCATAATTATAATAAAAATCTATGCAAATTTATCAAGCAACAAAATGAATAATATGTTCAGGAAAAGGATATGTGCACTTGACTGAAAGAGAAGTAGACAATCCACAGAGTCTCATATTACACGGTTGCTCATAAAGTTGGAATATTTTTTTTATCCCAATTTATGGAATTATTTTGACAATGATTTATTCCTAATAGATGTAGATAATAGTATACATTTTTAGATTTTATTTAATAATAATTTGCCAGTGTTTGTTTTGCGTGACTGCTAGAGCATGTGTATGCTACATTGTTTATCAACTAGGGGACCTACGCCCTTAAGTCATATATGCCAGTAATGAGGATTAATGCCCCACAAAAGGGCACTAATATAGCACATCGACACGGTTTTGATCCTGGGGCCTCACAGTTACGAGGCCATTGCTTTGCCACCGAACCATGACTATACGCAGCGGGGGCAAGGGTAGAGGTCAGTTCCCACAAATAAAAACAAACAAAGAAAATGCAATAAATTATCAATAATTCATCGAATTTCTCCCTGGTCCCCAACAGAAAAAAATGTATGGCTAAATCATCAACTGAGCTCTCAAATAATATAAGAAATAGAGGATCATGGGGAACAACAGGCACCGATTTGGGGAAGCTTTCTATATAGAGGGAGCATGTAGCTACAAGTAGTGCATCGGGGCTTTAACATACATAAGTATATATAACATTAGAGCACAAAAGGAATTCACAAAATATAATAATATATAATATGGTAATCGGTTTGAAATTTGAACGTTTTTAGATGCAATATTTAGACTATAACATAATATTAAACAATTCTTTGTTTAATAACACGAATTTCATACTTCATTTCTTTATGAAATGTTAATGAATGTGTATGAAAATGCATCTAACTCGCATAAATTGAAATGAAATATTAATGATGAAAATTATCATTACAAGTGAGAAAAAAAATGCATTGTGGGAAATACATCCCACCAGAGTAAATTTAAGTTTTTAAAACACCCAGAAAATCCCTTCCATCTATTCGTTTAGTCATACATTATGTAAATCAAATATGTGCTGTATCATGAATAGGCACTTGAATGAAACGCTTTGTTATTATATCATGAATTTCCAGAGAGTGACGACAACACAACCGTGGAACCTTGTACTGAAAAATGCAACTATGATGTTATAAGGATTCTTCTCTTTGTCATATCCGGAAGTAAGTACTCATTTTTATCTGATATCAATAATATTTATAGTTGCAGCAGGAAAGTAGATTGGTCGGAGTACGGTAGGATATGATTTATTAATCAATTAGATTCATATTTTTAGTAGAGGTACAGTATGAGGTGATGGGTATAAGATATGTACTGAATAATGCTAAAAAATACCCAGGTGGCAGAGCGGGCTTTGGGATGATAAAACAGTTTGTTTCGTATCAAAGTGTATCAAAATTGTCAAAATTGTCAAAATGTTTCCATAACGTGTTCAGGGGATCTCCCTGCGGAACATCTAGGTCCACTAGCCTGAATTATGCCGCTGTCGTGTACAAATATATGATTAATTTATATTTTCTCCTAACCACCTTTTTTGTTTTGCGCACTCCTCAACATATATTAGGATTATCACATTATAATACGTCCTCTACAAAGATAAGACTCTCCTTAAAAAAAAAAAAAAGTTGTAATTTGTTTTTATGTTGGAAAAAATGGGAAATTCGCCAGGCACTACGTCATATCGACAGTGACTATTATTTTAACTAAATCGTGACTTTCTTATTTTTATCCGTTCGTATAAAAACCATCACCGGTCAGCTTCTCTAACTTTCATGCTTTCTCTTCTCGTAGATTGTTATTGAGTTTGGATTTCCGTGTAACATAATGCTTCGTAAGCAAAGATACCATCTTTGTTCTATCGTTGACTATTATTTGACTTTTTTCTTCTTCTTCCTCTCTGAGATTTAGTCGGTTGTGAGAATCCATGCTCTCGAATACATTTTCCCTAACTAAGAAAGCAATCTTGCAAGGTAGAATATTATTTTTTATGAAGAATGTTCTGCAGGGAAAAGGTAAGGTATGCCTTCGTTTACGTAATGAAAATAATCTTCTATTCGATAATTTGTTTAGAGCTATTTAATTAGTGAATTTCATTTTAAATAGGAAACCAATTCGATTTTAAATAGCTAATTATCAACTTAATACTGGACAATGAGCAATTTTGAACACTCTGATGACTTCCCTTTCCCCGAAACACAAGTTGTCTATAATAAAATATTTTGAAATGTTATGGTGTACTCTATAATCGATAATCGGTCAAGTTCATACAAATCATTGCAATTACTTTTTTTTTTTTTTTTTTTTAAACTTCATCTGGCATTTTCCTTGCATTTCCCTAACTTTACCTCAGAAGCAATTGGCCTCAATGTTATACCCAGGCTGAAAAAAAAATCAAAGTAGACCAGTTGTGTGTAAAATTCGAAAATGAAGATTAGCGTCGTGTAAAGCTTGAAAGAGTACAATATGCCTACTAATAAAAAGCATCGAAATTAATAGATTTTGCTTTGTTGCATCTATGAACTTGGCCAGTTACACTAGATGACTGAGGCAATAAAATATATAAATTAGAATTCCACAATAAAACTGTAAGACAGATATACATACGGGAAGATTAACGTACACATTTCCAACTCAAACCCACAATCATTGGATTGTGACTTATTCTATTTATTTTCGTTTCAAATAGTTTTCATCGTATCACTTGCTGGAGTTATTATCTACTGCATTAGAAGATACCTGCGTAGGGCAACATATGGTAAGTTACTTATATGCCTTTCACTAGGGTTTTAATGTTAGATTTGCGTTTAGGGTAAGGGAAAGGTATAGTGTTCAGTCTAAATTTGAGGTTAAGAACTTGAATGAAAATTGATCGCGAGGCAATTGGTTCTGGTGCATTTGTCACATAGCCCTCAATCCCAACGGAGTTTTGTGGCTAAATACTCTAGACACCCATATCCAAAGCATGTTTACTTTTTTTTTCCTCCAGGCAAATTCAAGTTCAGCCCTGTTAGTTAGCTTTGTATCTATGTTTTAAAACCTCGTGTCCGAGACTAAATATAACAATCCGGTGACAAGTAGGGTTCTGGTCAGGCGACTGCATTGTGAAACAGTCTGTCTGGAGCGATTTAGAAAAGGTTGCTTCTGTAGCAGAAGGTAATCGGTTTATAATGTCAAATTGAACAAAAAATGGACTCAGTCTCACTGAACGTCTTATTCATGTACTGCACACACCTGAAATATCATTTCTTATTTAAGGCATTGGAAGAGCCAACATTTTTTCCCTTATTATATTATTTCACACTGACATAGCACTAATGGAAAAGCTCACAAATTATTCATCACTTTTCCCAGAACTCCACATCTTCTCTGTAAGATATTAAACAATAGCTCCAAGATACAGTAGAAAAAATATAAAGTAGCAATTAAACACTATACACGTGTACAAACACTTGTCGCAGGTTAAAGTCCGTTGTCAGTTGGTCTCATATTGCATATTTTGTAAGAGTTTTTAAACAGAGATATTTTCCTAAATAAAACTATATAATTTGTTTCCATTTTTTTTTAATGGATTAAAAAAAAAATCCGGCATTTTAAAAACAAGTTTGATTTAGGTCTCTTATAATTTTGTTCATGGTCTAAAATGCAATTGGTATATTTATATACATATAATATTTGAGATTATTCTAATGAAGAAATAATTGAGAATTGTTTAGAATAATAAATAATGAAAACCTTTAACTTTTTTTTAATTCACCCTTTACAATGAATATGATGAATTTCACCTGCGCTTATGAAAGATTACGGCTCGATGATTTACTGAGATCAAAATCACAAAATCAATGGCAGATAATTGACTAATGGCATAATTATACAAATAAGTTCATTCTAAACCTGTGTATGCAAGGAGTAGCAATAAAAAACGCAAAGAAACGTTAAAAGTGTAAGTAGAAAAGTGATATTTGCAACATGAGCAACACTGATTCTCATCAACAATCTTCTCCTTGACAGTTTCTCTTGTTTTAATTTATACTTCCTCCATTAGGTATTTTTGGTTATATCTACTTATCTCCCCATTTCGATATATATTATCTTGCATTGTCGATTGTGATAAAATACAGAGACAACCTCCAGTGTACACATGTTTGCATTCATAATAATAATAATAATAAAATTACATGTATAAAGCGTATTTTCATAAGATACAAAGCGCATACAACAAAAAGCTTTAACACAACATTGTCATACTAAGCTAACATTAATTACAAACAGAGAGGAACATTAAGAGAAAGAGGTGCTTGAAAACCTGGAGAGTAGGGCAATTTTTTTAATACAGGGGTAAGAAGGTCCAGGTTTATGGGGTAATAACTGAAAAGGCCCTATCACCTATTTGTTTACTTGTTCGCGGGACGGTAAGTGCATTACTATAGTGGACGAACGTGTGTTGTACATGGATTTGTGTGCATCGAGTTAATCACCTTGGTATGCTGGGGCTTGATTGTAGTTAGTAGGAGTAAGATTTTACCCTAGCATATATTGATAAAGATATGGATATGGATATGGATAAATTATAATGATAACGATTAGTAATTTTGTTGAAGTTTTTGCTAAAAAATTATCATCTGTATTATCTTTTGGGATTCAACATCAAAAGAAAACACCCAGAACTAATGTATATATATGTTTGCTTTAAAAAGTTATATTTCAAAATAGGCGCTAATTCCCGAAAATTCTTCCCATTCCAGGATTTTACACAATTTTTGACCTCTCTCCTGCCATTTTGGCCATATTAACCCAGAAGATTACTGAAACAAATTTGTTATCTCAGTGTGCAACGATTTTTGTCTTGCATTGGATTTAATTCAGTCCTAATTCATGCTTGCGAAAATTTCATAGACTAATCCTACCTAAAGTGTGACCTCATGCGCGACGTTCTAGTCGTATTTTTTCAATTTTTGGCCCAAAGTTACTACTTGTGTCATATTTAGGGTCAAACATCAGCTCCATTCTTTTATTACGAATATATCGATTTACGGATTTCGACAGCCAAATTATATGACAAAACATGTGCTGATTCCTTAACAGTCGGTCTCCTTGAATAAATTCACAATGTTTGACCACAATTGAATCTTCCCCGTCATAGATTCTGTTTTATTTAAAGCAAAAACAAAATCAACCCTGCTCACTTAAATTTCTAGTTAGTTACAGAAATCTTGTAAATGGTCTTTTTGGGTCAAAATGACCAAATAGGTCCGAACAATGTAAATTAATTCAATGAAGTCTTGCCCTGTTTTTCGACAAAGTCAATACAATATTTGGGGGGGCAAAAAAAGTACCAAAATAAAACCGTTTTTCTATCATCAGGGCCCTTAAAAAAAAAATCGAACAGGCCTATCAAACTTTTTTGCCGAAAATAACGATTGGGAAAGATTACCCCTGACCCCTGCCCCCCCCCCCCCCCCTCCAAAGTGGGCAAAATGACAAAAATGTCGTGAGTAAGATTAACAAGCGGTGCTTCAAACAAGGTCTCCTCGTCTTTCTTTATTCGACATTGTACTGTTAGGATTATCGGAAAATCGCGTTAAAAAGAGCCATACTTAAGCTTTTCGTCATGCACTCATCAGAGTAAAACGCAAAAATGAACAGAAAGCCAAAATCGAACAATATAAACGGAAACTAAAAGGAACAATGTGCAAAATATAACGAGCTGTGATTTGCTGTCTAAAGTAACGGTAAATGAGGCTTATTGTCAGCCGGTTATTACGGAATAATCGCTAAAATAATACGAGCGTCCGAATAGGGTCGGTCAACCGAATATTTGTGGCTTCGAGCATGCGCAGATGAGTAAAGTTTCTCGCTCGGCTGAGAGCTTTCAACCAAGATTAACAATATTTTCATCGAAATCTTGGTTGTTCAGCAAGTGCTGAGCGATGGCAGAGTTGGCGTTGTCTGCCGTACGAAAGTTTCCCTGTTTGCCTGAGCGTAGCGGCTGTAAATGCGTGCCGGTCTGGCGGTTCTGAATGAAGGAAGGAACGTGCTGTTTTACTCGATCTGCCAGTCTCTGAGTTGTACGCCCTATGTACACAGTTAAAATTTTTGTGAACAAGTTGTTTAAAAGTTTAAGCAACCTCGGATTAACGGGTGACCTGATCTGAGAGTTGTTTAAAATGTTTAAGCATCTCGAGTTGTTGAAAGTTTTAACACTTAGTTGATCAACATTTGAACAACTTGTTTAAAATCACAATTGTTTAGACGGTTGTTTAAAAAGGAGCTATTGTTCAGTGGGGGTTGTTTACACCAACTGGGTTGTTTAAAGAAATTTGTTTAAAAAGGAGCTGTTGTTCAGTGGGGGTTGTTTACAACAAAAGGGTTGTATAATGGGGTATAATTTGGGTTTGATACTCTGAATAAGTGCACCAGCACTACTTCTGGTTCTCTATATAGGTATATGAAGACTAACAATATGGTAGGGTAATTCTGCAATTCATGAATTAGCGCCAAAACAGTGCCCATTTTGCATGAGCGCGCATGCACGCACGTATAAACTGCATATAATTAGGGATGCATGCAATCTCTATGGCAAGGAATTTAGCACACGTTATAACCGAGTGCGCGATCAGTGCCGCACTGCATGTCGCGACGATTTTAAGTCTACCTATTTTCTGACATTTGCGTACAGATACTGGAAATTTTAACTGTGAACTTATGCTATAAGTGAAAAACTTCAAATTGGTTAATAGAAAAGTGATTTCAATTAAGCCATTACATCCCCAGTAACTTAGAAGCGCGTCGGTAGCTTGGTCAGCCATGATAAGAAATAAAGCTTTTAGCCAACGCTCACTTTACTGGCACGTGACACATGACGTCATATGTAAACAACACTGTCTACAAGCTCTCGTATAGTAAATATAGCAGTCATTAAATTTTAAACAGCTCAACTGTTGTTTAAGATAGTGTACAAGTAAGTGAACATCACTTTTTTTAGCAGCGTTTTTACTGTGTACCGAGCTTTACATCGGCACTTAAATTCATAAATCGCTATTTATATTTTATTACATGTGATTTCTGGAAAACTTGAAACTTGAAACTTTATAAGACACTTTGGGAATAAGCGCAAAATTTGACCCTCCTTCGCCAAAAATAGTATTGTAAGATTAGAGTAAGTAATGGTTAAAGATTTTAGGCAAGATACAATTTTTCCACGAAGCCAGGGAAGATCATTAATGAGAGGGGAGACATGGACAAGTTTTGGTTTACAATGAATGAACCGTGCTGCTTTTATTTTGGAGGAGTTATCGGGAGATAAGATTGTCTAGCGGTATACACTGGAGTGTGAGTTACAATAATCTAGACAAGACAAAACAAAAGATCTGACTGCTGGGTGAAAATAATCTTTATAAAGTTCCTTATTCTGAGGTTATTTTAGTGGAAATTCACTTATTTTGATAGGCATTTGAAATACGATCTGACATATTCATATAATTGTCAAAGGACAAACCTTATAATTTTACAAACAGGTAAAATTATGAAACGAACGTCAATCCTAAGCTAGACATGTTGCAATTGATGATAGTGCTTTGGAGATGCCGTAATCATAAATTCTGTATTGTCCAGTTTAAGACTGAACATCAGACATACAGGCCCGAATTCACAAGGAGGTTTGTCGACAAACCTAGGTTTATGTGCGTCATATGACGCGTTTCGACGCGTTTTTACAAACCTTGTCTGTAAAAACGCGTCGAAACGCGTCATATGAAGCTCATAAACCTAGGTTTGTCGACAAACCTCCTTTGTGAATTCGGGCCACAGTGTTGAAATTTGCGCAACTCTTTGTTGATTCATTACTATGTCTTTATTTACAAATAAAGCTTGTGCACGGACTCGCCGAAAAGCAATCTTTTTTGAACGAGTGCGAGTTTAATAAGGAATTTTATCGCACGTAGGGCGATATAAATGGTTTACATTCTTCAGTGACAGCACGCGTAAGGGGTGGCGTCTCTATTGTGATGACCTTTTGCGGCACCTGGAGAGAAAACAATAACATGCCGACGCCCTTTGTGTCAGCGGTATCTTTCATGTGCGCGTAGCTATAAACGGAAACAGTGCGCGGTATGTTTCGAATCTATATATGGAATTGTGTTAGCCGGGATGTATTGGGTTCCCACGGTGCTAGCGTGAGAAACCTCATTATCCTTGCATATTTGAAGGGGATGGAAGTAGACATTGGTCGGTCGCAAATTAATTGCGATTCTTTTTCTTGACCGAACTTCTCTATGCCGAGCGAAGATGGGCCGTCCCGGGCTGGGGCAAAGTCGATGGTGGTACCGATCACGGGGTTGTCATAGATTAAAGATAAACTCCAGTTCTGGTAAAAAAAAAAAAAATTCTTACAGAATCAAACGAAAGTTACACTAAATGTTAAAGATTACAAATAAATGACATGTGCCAAACAATTTTGGAAGAAAATGTATACTGGCTGAGTAATGAGCATAGAAAGACAACGAAATCAGATAGTACTAGCCCCGACACCATGTGTATTGTCCCATATATAGCTTTCTGTGTACAGTGCTTGTTACCTTACCAAGACTCGGTCAAATTTATTATGATTTTGATGACTCCAGAACCTTGCAGAGCACACCAATACTTACATGCTACATGATCAACTGTTTCTGATCCTTTCCACACCTTTTATTTCACAATGCAATCGCAATACTAGTACTAAAGTTTATCTTTAACTATGACAACTTTTCGTCCAAGTTCCCCAGGATATGAATTGCATTATTTTAATTTGCGATTGTATCTTGCACAGCTCAATTGGTTTCCGGTGGGGCCCCGATGATAAGAGGATATGATATCTTAAACTATGACAACTTTTCGTCCAAGTTCCCCAGGATATGAATTGCATTATTTTAATTGGCGATTGTATCTTGCACAGCTCAATTGGTTTCCGGTGGGGCCCCGATGATAAGAGGCATTCCGTCCTGTCGTTTGTTTGTAACCTGTACCCGCCTGTAAATTAGGCATCCGTTCGCCAGTAAAATACAGGGACCTGTTTGCCTTCTTTTTATGCAGAGGGGTGTTATACGTATATCCTGTACTCGCAGTTGCAAATGAGAAAGTAATACTGTTCGCCTGTTTAATGCAGGGAACAGTGTCGCCTTTTTACGGGCTGTGGGGGGTTGTACACAAGTCTCGTCTGTTGGTGGCCTCGATGCAAAGAGTACTTTGGATTGGACATGGTAGCTCCATGCTCCAGTGTTTTCAGGTGCAGATAATGTTATAAATTGATCAAAAAATTCGAAAGTAATAGCCGGCTCCTTCCCTGGAGCGGATTGGAGCAGTGTAACATTTAAAGTAAAAATATTATATATTCAGTTGGTAAAGTTTGTGTCGTAGTTGTTGCTATTGTCATGATGTTGATATTCAGGGTAACAAGATTCCATCCTCTATTAAATCTCAAGTACCCGCAAAAGCGAATTCCGTTTCATTTGTTACTGTGAATGTAAATACAATAGCATGCAATACAATACACCGGACTACTAAATCGTGGAGCTCTTCAGCAGTTTCCTCCAAAGTACAATCTCAGTAGCAGGTAACTTTGTTAAGCTCGATGAAATGACTGACCAAATTGGAAATACTCCTGGTGGCGTCACTATCTCTCTCAACTAGCTGCGGTTTGCCATGTTTATGATTTTAGCGTTATATTTAATCACCAAGATGGCGCCATCCAGTTTCATCATCTTCGCTGAAGGTTGGTGCTACTTAAATCGACATAAATTTCTTTTGCAGACAGGAAGAGGAAGAGGGTTTTGGCGTTAAACAGAGGAATATAAAGATAATCATGATAATTGGGTTTTGTCACGTCACTCTTCGAATATATGTTGAAACGAATTTTCATTCGCTTTTGTATCTTTAGATCCCTTTCCGAGTCACACATTCGGCCATCTAACAGAGGAAAATTTCACAAAAGGTAATGATGAGCTTGCTTTATTTATCCAACGAAATCCTCATGAGAATTAAGTATAGAGTATTATATTTATTATAAGATGGGTAGAAGAATCCCTGCAATCTGATTAGTCAATTACCATGTAATTATTTTTACTAGATGCACGCGATATCGGCGATCGATACAACCGATATCCTTTTTAACAAAAATAGTTCTCATTTTGTATTTGTTTTTATTTGTTTTAATAAAAAAAAAATATATAATTTTTTTTTTTAATGATTCTTTTGATAATTTTTCTTTGGGTGATAATTATTTGTTTTTCGTATTTTTTGATAATTATAATGGCCCGTATTCTGAAGTCATGTCTAACTCCTGTTTAACTAAACAGTTGTCTAAGTCCTGTCTAAGTCCCGTCAAACTTTAGACTCAAAGTCGTGTCTAACTTTTTTCGTATTCTGAAGTCGTGTTTAAATAAAGTTAAACACGAAGTCCTGTCTAAGTCCTGTTTAACTTTAGACAACTGCGAGGGGTTGTTTAAGTCCTGTTTAAGGGCGCGATTCTGCTGCTTTTCAACGTCTACGGTACACTCTACTTGCTGACCCCGAACTTGCGGGGAGAACGATGGTACGTGCATCCTATAAAATTTCAAATACATTTTGCAGGATTTTTTCTCGTGTAGCCTGATTTTTTTTCTCGATAATATTAACTATTCTTATCTAATGGTGACATCTTGGAAATTCCATAATCTATAATAAACTAACCATTCTGTTGGAGAAGTTTCTTTGCTGGTTCTTCCGAGCACAGAGGCACTGATAAGTGATATTATTAGTGCGTTTGTGTACAGTGTACGTGTAGTACACGTACGTCACAGTGCAATACATGCATGCAGTCTAGTCATTACGTCACGATCACATCACCATGGTACCAGCACGCGCACAGCTAGGCACGCGCACAGCTAGCTGTGCGCGTTAATTTATTTATCCGGTGCGTGCACGCATGCGCATTGGGTCTATCGTCAGAATTAACGCCTACTGGGCATGCGCAGAAGTCGTGACTGAAAGTTAAACAAGACTTGCGCAGAACTTAAACAGTTGTTTAGTTAAACACACTTAGATAGGACTTAAACAGTTGTTTAGTTAGACGAGACTTAGACACGATTTCAGAATACGAAATTTAGTTAAACCGGACTTAGACACGACCTCGCGTCTAAGTCCTGTTTAAGTCTTGTCTAACTAAACAGTTGTTTAACTTTAGTCGTGGCTAAGTTAGACAAGACTTCAGAATACGGGCCAATCTGTTAACCAAAAAAAAATCTATAATTTTTTTTTTTTTTTTTTTTTTGGATTTCATGATAAGTTAAAAATCATGCGTCAGGTAAAAAAAAAAAATCATGCGTTCGATTAAAAAAATTACCGGACGCATGATTTTGCCAAATCTGAAAAATTACAAAATTTCGTATTTTTGACAATTTTTGGGGCCCCATCTTATAAAACAGATGATGCACAGGTTTAATTCGTGGGTCGGTGGAATTGTGTGCACGCGGTACCTTTGAATTTGGTCTAAAACACACTCGGCTGCGCCTCGTGGGTTCAAACCATTCAAAGGTACCTTGTGCACACAATCCCTACCGACGCACTCAAACCTGTACATCATTTGTATACTGAAACAGGATTTCCATGTTGTCAGTATTTCATGTGTTTTATATACAGTGCACAGAGCCCGTCCTAGGTTGATGAAAATTTAGTATGCTGTATTCGTTGTTAATCCTCTATTTTTGTATTACCAATAATCTTTTTCGATATCATTAAATATTTAATTCCCTAGGTCGTATATCGAATGTGGAATTATGGAAGCTGGTGGAATATTCCGATAAAATCAAGGAGAATGACAAACTGTCTGAAGCTATAAGGCAATTGACTCCGGGTACACATGGTAAATTGCTCATTTCAAATTAAGTTTATATCATATTGAAGGCTTACATAATTTGTTCAGATATTGCCTAGAATATAGGTCCACATAATTTGACCGTAAAATTGTTTTGTAAGTAAGGAGAATTATTGGAATGTATGTAATCAATTTAAACCTTGCGTTATACTTCCCTAAACTCAGGGACAACAAAACTTTACTACATACATGTGAAATATACAGTCTTTTTACATTTATTGTTATTTTTCATGCTATAATGACTGACTTTATAGGTGTATTTTAACAGATTTATCACCATAATGTACTCTATTTTGTATTTATTCATATTCCATAAATTGTTCAAGATTATGAATCATATTTACAAAGCGTAATGAAAAGATTTAGATCAAACAAAAGGGTCTACTGAGGAGCTTATAGCTTGAAGAATGTAAACCCCTGACTAAATAAAGATGCCGTAAACATCCTATGATTTCATCCAGCCTTGCATCTGGGTAAGGTGCACTTTTTATTATCTTATTATACTCACAATATATTTGCATATAGAGAACATTTATAGTGACTAGAATGCTATATATTAAAAATACCATTGATTCCCGAATAAGACATTAATTTACTTTAATGGTCGATACACAATCATCCTTATGACATTGTAATATATTGGGTTCCATAGAGTCTTGAGATCGAATATGGGCTACCTGTTTTGACTTACAATGCTACTTATAATAATAATAAATAATAACTAGACTTTAATTCGTCACTTCGACGAATTAGGTGATACGTATGATAATGGTTTACATAACGAATAATGCATTACACGATATATTATTTTATAAAATGCTTTTCCTATTTTGATCTATCCATATGTCAAGTTTAAATTGCGTCCCCTTGATCAGGGATCTAGGAAAGATAGATTGAAACAATATATGACCTTTGACCCTGTGCAGTAACCAGTTACACCATTGACTCTAATTTACATCATGAAGAACACATTTTGACGATTTTATCTTATTCAAAGAAATGAAAATGTAATTGATAAATGATTATCATCATTATGATAATGATGATCATGATGATAATAATCATGATCATGATCATGAGCGCGATCCTGACATCTTATTAAAAAAAATGAGGGTTAATTTAGATAGCATATAGTCTCAGCGACAACATACTCAAAAATCAACACAATCCAAGCAGAAATAACGGCGATAAAGCTCGTAAAAGACAGGAATGTAGAATCCAGATTTGAGAAAAAGTCATCTCCCATAGGGATTACACGCAAAAAGTAATGGATCAAGTGAAAATAGGGTAATAATAAAGTAAAAAGGGTTGTTTATTACATTATTTGCGAATCTACGTGTTTTAATAATCAAAGGAGATGGTACAGTGAAAGGTCAAAAAATAAAGTGAAGACACATATTGTTGGAGACACCCGGACTCGAACCATGGATCTCGAGGATGGAAGTCAAGTGCGTTACCGATATACCAAAACATTTCCCATAGCGATTACACGTAAACGGGAAATGGAATTCTCAAATCCTACTTTGCAAGTGAAATATGAGCATAATCCCGGCATCTGATCGAAAAATGAAAGGCACACGTGTGATAGATTATTGTCTCAGCTACAACATATTCGAAGCTCAGCAAAAACTAAGCTAAGACAACGGAGATTTTGCTCGCGAAAGACAGGAGTGTAGAATCCAGTTTTGAGAAAAAGTCATGTCCCATAGAGAATACACGCAAAATGTAAAAAATTGACAGGCCTCCTTTAATTGCAAGATTACGCCATGATGCCTTTGTTAAAATGAAAAATTGTGGACACTGCATTTGTAGAAAATTGTCTCAGCTAGAACATATTAAAATTTGAAACAAAATAAATCAATATTTACAGAGAAACAATCAGTTTTCCAAAAATATGCTTACGTCATAATGTGCAAATTAAATTTTTTAGTTCGGAGGCCATTATGATGACGTCATGATTTAATTGAGGGTCAAATGAGACATGAAATCATATCTCCGACTCATAATCTATCTAAATATGAAAAAATATTGGGAGTTCCTATCTATTCTGAAGAGTTACAATGAATTTTGTATAGGCATGATTTTGCCCATGTATTGTGGATAAAGATAACGCAGATCCGCGCGCGCTGTCAACTTTGGCGGACGCTCATTGCGTTATTAAAAGAAGAACAAGTTATCAAAATGCTTGGAAAAATGTGCCAAATATGATGATAAAGAAAATTCGGCGGTTCTATGTTGCAAAATGCTAGTACGCGCAAAAAACGCGCGCGCATGCGCCTGAGAGCGATTTGTTATCAAATGCTCTATATGGCCTGAAACGTATGCAAAAAAAATTTGGGATGATTTAGAGCATTTTAAATTTTTGCGCGCGCGTAAACGCGCGGATGAGCGCGCACGCGCGCATTTGTGCACGTTTATTGACCTGAAATTGACCGGACGGATATTGATCTTAATCGTGATAATTATGAATGAGAAATACTTTTCCATTATGAAGATATGATCATTAGTTGATTTTCACAAAATGGCGCCTGGATGACGTCACGATGATTTTGAGTCTTTGAAAAGTCACGCAGTTCTAAGTTAGACTAAGATCTATCATCATTGAAAGTTTCATGACAATGGCGTCAGTCAGTCTTGAGATATCCTGCGAACAAATTCGAGGAAGAATAATAATAATAACTAGACTTTAATTCGTCACTTAGACGATTTAGGTGATACGTATGATAATGGTTTACATAACGAATAATGCATTACACGATATATTATTTTATAAAATGCTTTTCCTATTTTGATCTATCCATATGTCAAGTTTAAATTGCGTCCCCTTGATCAGGGATCTAGGAAAGATAGATTGAAACAATATATGACCTTTGACCCTGTGCAGTAACCAGTTACACATTTGACTCTAATTTACATCATGAAGAACACCTTTTGACGATTTTATCTTATTCAAAGAAATGAAAATGTAATTGATAAATGATTATCATCATTATGATAATGATGATCATGATGATCATGATCATGATCATGAGCGCGATCATGACATCTTATTGAAAAAATGAGGGTTGATTTAGATAGCATATAGTCTCAGCTACAACATACTCAAAAATCAACAAAATCCAAGCAGAAATAACGGCGATATTGCTCGCAAAAGACAGGAATGTAGACTCCAGATTTGAGAAAAAGTCATCTCCCATAGGGATTACACGCAAAAAGTAATGGATTAAGTGAAAATAGGGTAATAATAAAGTAAAAAGGGTTATTTATGACATTATTTGCGATTCTACGTGTTTAAATAATCAAAGGAGATGGTACAGTGAAGGTCAAAAGGAAAAAAAAGTGAAGCAAAAAATTGTTGGAGACACCCGGACTCGAACCAGGGATCTCGAGGTTGGAAGTCAAGTGCGTTACCGATATACCAAAACATCTCCCATAGCGATTACACGTAAACGGGAAATGGAATTCTGAAATCCTACTTTGCAAGTGAAATATGAGCATGATCCCGGCATCTAATCGAAAAATAAAGGACACACTTGTGATAGCTTATTGTCTCAGCTACAACATATTCAAAGCTCAGCGAAAATGAAGCTAAAACAACGGAGATTTTGCTCGCGAAAGACAGGAGTGTAGAATCCAGTTTTGAGAAAAAGTCATGTCCCATAGAGAATACACGCAAAATGTGAAAAATTGACATGCCTCCTTTAATCGCAAAAATACACCATGATACTTTTGTCAAAAATAAAAATTGTGAATACTGCATTTGTAGAAAATTGTCTCAGCTAGAACATATCAAAATTTAAAAGAAAATTGATCGATATTTACAGAGATACAATCAATTTTCCAAAAATATGCTGACGTCATAATATGCAAATTGAAATTTTGAGTTTGGAGGCCATTATGATGACGTCATAAGTTAATTGAGGATCAAATGAGACATGAAATCATATCTCCGACTCATAATCTATCCAAATATGAAAAAATATTAGGAGTTTTTATCTATTATAAAGAGTTACAATTAATTTTATATAGGCATGTTTTTGCCAATGTATTGTGGATAAAGATAACGCAAATCCGCGCGTGCTGTCAACTTTGACGGACGCTCATTGCGTTAATAAAAGGTGAACAAATTATCAAAATGCTTGGAAAAATGTACCAAATATGATGACAGAAAAAAATCGGCGATTCTATGTTGCAAAATGCCAGTACGCGCGAAAACGCGCGCGCATGGGCGTGTGCGTAATTTTTTTATTAAATGCTCCATATGGCCTGAAACGTATGTAAAAAAAATTTGGGATGATTTGGAGCATTTTAAAAAATTTCGCGCGCGTAAACGCGCGGACAAAAGCGTACGCGCATTTTTGCGCGCATTTTTTGACCTGAAATTGACCAGACGGATATTGATCATGTTCATGATAAATATGAATGAAAAATTACTATCCGTTATGAAGATATGATCATTAGTTGATTTTCACAAAATGGCGCCTGGATGACGTCACGATAATTTTGAGTATTTGAAAAGTCACGCAGTTCTAAGTTAGACTAAGATCTATCATCGTTGAAAGTTTCATGACAATGGCTTAATTCAGTCTTGAGATATCCTGCGAACAAAATCGAGGAAGAATAATAAAAAAAATAATAAAAATCTTGACGAAATCAATAGGTGATACGTAGACTTCGTTACGTATCACCTAACTAGACTTTAATTCGTCACTTTGACGATTTAGGTGATACGTGCAATTTTGTATTTTGACTTCTAAGGCCATTATGATGACGTCAAGATGTATTGAATGGCCAAATGAGATATGAAATCATATCTCTGACTCATACTCTATCTAAATATGAAAAAAATTGCAGTCCTTATTCATCCCGATGTACTTTTTATAGGCATGTTTTTGCCCATATATGCTATGTAATACATGAGCTTGCGCGCACGGATATTTTTCTTGAACGGCCGCTCATTCCGTTATTAATAGTGATAAAAAGATGAACATGGTATCAAATTGTTCAGAAAAATATGAGGAATATCCTGTCAAAACAAATATACAAGGAATTATTTTTCGTTCGGCCGTGACAAACGAAAACGTGCAAAAATGCGTGTTTTGCGCGATTTTTTATGAAATGCTTATAATGGCCTGAAACGTATGCAAAAAAAAAATTAAACGATTTTGAGCAATTTAAAATTTTACGCGCACGTTAACGCGCGCACGTACGCGTACGCGCAGTCTTGCGCGCATTTATTGACCTGAAATTGACCGGACAGATATTGATCTTAATCCTGATAATTATAAATGAGAAATTCTTTTCCGTTATGAAGATATGATCATAAGTTGATTTTCACAAAATGGCGCCTGGATGACGTCACGATAATTTTGACTCTCTAAAAAGTCACGCAGTTCTAAGTTAGAATAAGATCTATCATCATGGCAAGTTTCATGATAATGGCTTTATTCAGTCTTGAGATATCCTGCGAACAAATTCGAGGAAGAATAATAATAATAAATAAATAAATAATAAAAATCTTGACGAAATCAAAAGGTGATACGTATATTTCATACGTATCACCTAATTATCTTTTAAAGTCCATTCCAAATTTTATTAAGTTAAACCGAAAATTGAAATTCTTTTTGCCCAATTGATCGTGAGCCCAGCAGCCACTGATCAGCGTCAGATCGACGTTGCTCTATCCTTTATTGCTGAACGACAACCCCAATCAAACGTACACAAATTCATTGATATAAATGGTGAACTTTCTTAAAAGGACATGTTAAAGGAGAGGGCAACTTGAATGATTATATTGTAACGGGCCCGTTAATGCTTCGGTGAAAACAAGTTCAGAAACAAAATTAAAACGAAAGAAGCTCGGATATACAGTTGAAGTCCACTTTAATAATTATAAAAGTCAGCCGAAGCTGCAGTAGTTACAAACGAAGAGTAATTATTTCAGAACAATTAAAATGAGCTTATTCTTTCAGAGGCTAGGCGGCCCTATAGACAGTAAAACTAGCAGCACATCCTAAACATGATAACGGAATGAAATACAACTCAAATAAACTGACCTACAAAATCCCGCACATGGCATTTAAATATTGCGGCACCCGACGAGGCTTAGATATCACATGATATTGCCAACCAACCAGGAGGACCCTTACGAAGCCAACCAATTACAAGATGGGATATATAAAATTACCCTTAGGTCATCCGACCAATTAAGAGAGGAGTTATACATTTAATTAATTATAACCAATGACAAAGCATAATAGATAGAGTGACTTGAACTAGTCACCGACAAAAATGGGAGGAGTCTATCTGTTCGCGAGAATGTCAGGTCCCCGAAAAGACAGTCTATTGTCTAACGTCTTTATCGGAAATGAACACCTGTACATCTTAAAGCATGAATTTATTTCCAGGGGTTGTTTATCCGTTCCCGGCATACTAATGGAACATAATTAATGCTATTTGACTTTTAGATGTATACCAAGTCAAACTAATAACCGTACAATTAATTAACCCACCCCGACTCTTCTACCCTTTAGGTCAACGTGTTGCCTAAATCAGCGTAACACTACAATATCATATTTGATATAAACCAGTTTCGCATTCTGGAATATTCCTTTTTTTTTCTTGTTACGAATTCCCATTCTTTTCTGTCCATAATCGATAGACATGTAACATCAATATTGACTTAAAATAACACAGACTCCTATTTATTATATTATTTTATTCGGAACTAAACAAGAACTGTATAATTATTTTGGTATTGTTTTGTTTTCAACACAGGCATTTCCACCCCAGGAAACGGCACATGTAGCACAGATTACGATCGTAAACTAACAGATTTCCAACGTCTCTGCAGCTGGAAAAAGACCTGTACTGGTACAGAACAAATGGATAAACTCTTTGAAGCTTGCTGGCAGGCCAGAATGGGGGAAACTGTTAGGAAATTAAGAGGTATTCTTAATTCTAAAATGTATATATAAAATTAAATTAAAGAACAAGATACATTTTTCTTTCCACAATTCATATGATACGATTGATCTATTATTGTAGATAGTATAATCTCATCGTGAAACTGCCAAACACTAACCTCATAAGATTAATGTCATTTATTGTGTAAACTCATGATTGATGTAAGTATGATTTCCCTTTCTTTCCACACAGACAAGGTGATTTATATTTGTAATCTTAGACGAGTTACACCTTTAACAGAAATCTAATACGCTAATAAAATCATTGTATAAGAAATTATGCCAACAACATTGCGTTATCCTTCTCATCAGATTTCCGTTACGATGTGTCTGAGGGAGTTTCCGAATATGATTTAAAACATATCTTGTGGCAGATTGGCAAGAATTCATCTGAGAATATCACTACGCTTCTCAATAGATTATCGAAGTCTATCTTCGATCAGGAACCAAGCGTACCTGAAAACGTTCGCCGTGCACTTCCTGAGTTAAAGATATGGACAGAGGGAAACCATGCTATCAACCCAGCCGTGATGTTAAGTCTAAAATCGGATGATTTGTGCGATGAAGACATGTACTTTTGTACAGGTAGAGTATTTACCAGTTTATATTTACATTAAGTACAGATATATTAAAGCAATATATACATGGTATTCATACATACAAACACACACACACACACACACACACACACCCACACGCACATACATATATATATGTGTGTGTGTGTGTATAGCTTTATTAACAACACAAAAGTACACACTTTGAAAGTATCCTCAAACATTAAAGTTATAGGTCCACGACATCTGCATTATTTCTATCTAGTGGAATTATATGCGAGGGTATATCTAATCGGAAGGCACTTAAAGTTTTGACATTATATTCCGCTTAAGTGAGCACTACTGGATACTTTGAAGAAGAAAAACTCGCAAAAATGTTCATTGTTGAATTGGAGCAAAAATGATATCAATCATCACCTGCACTTGCTCTGTTAAATATCGATAAATGATTTGAACCATTAGTTGATCTTTTACTTTACATCTGCAGTCATGCACCTTCCTCTTCCTATACACACGCACATCCGTGAACGTACAGATCATTGCACTCAATTTCCATTTTTGTCTTCAGTATTGTTGCAGAATGTAATGCAATGTTTGATTTCCATAAAAAAGATGTAATCTAATTTAAAAATAAATAATGTGTAGCCTTTGTTTGTCACACATCTTCTATCTTAATTTCACAATGCGTTACTATCTGGAGCATGTGGAAACATGCAGTGTAAGGCATGTGGATATCTTTCACATACATGGTAAATTGCAGAAAATATATTATCTTTGTGAATAATATATTCCCTCTCCCTTTCCTAAATATCTAATTCACCATCCAACTCCTTTTTTTCGGTTGTCGTGAATTTTAAGGTGAATGTGAACATGTATATCTTAGAATAGTTTCATGTCTATGCATTCAATAATCCAAACACTATACAGAAAAAGAAGACAAATGAGTAATGACGCAGACTGATGAGCTGTGCTAGAAAACATTATCTGCAACGATGGGCGTGGTAGTGGTGATAGGGCAATGGCGCATATTATTAAGTGTTTGGCGTCACCTGTGCATGCCTGGAAGGCGAAAAGCGAACTTAATCATTGTAGCCCTCGGTTCTCTTATCCTGGTATAACTGATTATCCCTTCTCTTATACAAATAGTGAAGGGTGTTCGTACGGTGCAAAGGTGGTGACTCTCCTTTACACAGCCCCCCCCCCCCCCATTTAACGTCCTATCCGAGGGAAGGCTTATATCCAGCATTGTATAAAGCTAGTAAGGTGCTTAAAGAGCCAGGAAAAATTCAACTTGGACAAAGTATTGTATAGACAGTGGTGGATCCAAGGTTCTCAGGCGGGTGGGAGAAGGTAATAAGTGTAAGAACTGGTAATAAGTTCTCTCCTTCCTCCTCCCCCTTCCTAATTGTTTTTTTTTGTGTGAAGGGGGGGGGGGCATTTGGCATTTGACCCGGTTTCTCCTAGATCCGCGACTGACGATACTGAGTAAGAGAGATGAATGGACAGAGAAAGGAAATTTCACACATGTACAAAAGGAATTCAAATGTGAAATTAACACAACACTGATTAGGATCTGGACAGTAAAGTAGAAGTGTAGAGTAAATGAAACGAAAGAAATTAAAACAACACTGATTAGGGTCTGGACAGTAAAGTAGAAGTGTATAGTAAATGAAACGAAACAAAAAAGCAAATCAATCCTCCCCCTTCCTAAATGGGGGGGGGGGGGTTATTCCCACCCACACTTCTAGAACCGCTACTGATCCCCCCCCCCCCCCTCCCCATCCCTCCCTCATGAGCTCATATCCCGTGGTATAGCTTGTACTGCGCACGTGCAGTATATCTACCCGTTGCTTATTTGCGTTTTTAAGGGAGGTGTACCGTGGCAAAGCTATGGTCACAATTTAGAGCGGCGCCCGACCGATTTGCAGCCTGTTCGGTCGCCGCTCGAATTTAGGCATCGCCCAATGATTGCCCCAGCGATGCCTGGGCGGTGCGCTGTCGATTTCCCGTTGGTCACCGGTCGATTTTAGGTCAAAACTGGGCGAAATCGGGGAGCCTCTCCGCGCGGTGTCCCGGGAGTGACCGACTGATGACCAACCGATTCCCGGGCGATCTCCCACCGGCCACCGGCTGATTTTAAAGAAATGGGAGAAGTCAATCAGGCTGTACAGCCCCAGCAATGCCTGGGCGGTACCCTTTCGATTTCCCGTCAGTCGCAGATCGATTTTAGGTGAAAAACTGGACGTAATCGGGGAGCTTCCCCGGCGTTCCGGCAGTGAGCGCTCGGCAGCCTTTGACCTAGCGGCTTAGATTTTTGACCTAACTCGCTTGACGGCGAACGCTCGATTATGTCGGTGCCCCGGCGGCGACCGCCCGGGCGCTGAGCGTATTTTGGGCGGCGAGTGAAAAGTGACAAGGCGCCGTCCGAATTTTAGCTCCACGCTTAAACTTCAGCTGCGACCGAGCGATGCCCTAAAAATGAGCGGTGTCCTGGCGAAATTGGCTGAAAACTCGCCGCCTGGCCGCCGAGCAGGCTACCTTTTGAGGTTGTGACCATAGCTTTAGACAAGTTGAAACTCAGTCCGAATTTCTTTTGTCCAGAATGAGGTTAGACCGGGCTTCTGGATTATATTATTTAGAAGAACATGTGCTTCTCTCAATAATGAGGGCAAGCTTAATAATGTAGTCATCTTTTAATAGAGGATAGTAGAGATATTTTCGATTGTGAGTATAAAAAGTGCATGTTGAGTATTGTGGCAGTCTGCTATTTTCTAATCTTTCATTTTGGCCGTGTATTTGCCGCTTTAAATGAGCACCTGTTCGGATATCCAGGTTCATAAGGAAATGAAGCGACTCTGTTATTAGTTCAAAGCTGGTCAAGCCCAATTCGTATTGAAGAAAATGCCTTTAGTTTGCTTATGCAAATTGTTTACTTAGCGAACTTGTCATACAACAATTTTGTTCAGACAAAATAATGGATGGTTTTCAGACCGAGTGACACGGGACTTAAAAATACAATTTTTGTAGAGGGACTTATTTATATTAAAAAACGGTATATGATTGAATAATTGCACGATGTAGAGAACTACATATCTACGATAATAAATTATTTTATATGCCTTATTTATCCATAACTACAGTGTCTGAAGGAGAAAAGCGTCCATTGGAAAAGGCCGAGATCAAGCAACATGTTCGTGATGTTTCTACAGCCCACTGCCAGAAAATAATTAGCATCATTTCCACGAAGTGTAAATCTAAACGTTATAAAGAAGAAAAAGTCGTCAGCACGATCATCAATGAAAACGAAACGGATCTTTTCAATACCTATCAGATGATAGAGGAATGGTTTGACGAGCAGGAGTGCAGTAATTACGATAAGAGAATTAGACTTCAAAACGCAGTAGACGGTGCCCAAAAAGCTTCTACATCTAATGGTAAGGTTTGTGAAGAAAAAGAAGACGGACAGGAAGAAGAATAAATATAGTAAGAAAGAAAAGGAAATGATGTGACTTAGCTTTTTTACCCAGCAGGATTAGAATAACACATTTTTTCTACTAAATTTTCCGGATAATGCAAATTAATTACCCGGTATGTCTAAATGCGTTCAGCATGGTCTTAATGATGTGAAAAGTATTTTACCTAGGAAATTTAAATGAGGAAATCATACAATTTTGCTGATAAGACAATCAACCTCTTTTGAACCCGCCCCTGCTTATTTTCTTCTTCTTTTTCTATCTCGTTCTCTTTCGCAAAATACCCTCCTAATAATAGTTGATCTACCTTTGCCACACTCCACCCAGGTGAAGTAAAGGGGTACCTGGTACGAATTTATTCCTTGAAATGCAAGAGCGCCGTATGGCAGACGTGCTGAAGCCAGGGTTATAATCGGGAGCGCCAGGAGGGTGAAATCTGACTGACATGAGCGCTATACAAGAACCCATTATTATTTATTTATTTATTTATCGACTGTTTCATCTCTTTAGAAATTTGTTTAGGAGAGATAGATACACTTGCTTCAAGTAAGGGGAATGCTAAAGCAGCGTATGAACTTCTCATGAAAGACATCAAGCCCTTTGCTGCAAAGCTTCGTTTGGATGAAAGCAAACTCACCAAGTACAAACAATTATCTAGCTCGTCTGTAAGCCACAGGGGAACAATTGGACTCGTCGCAGATGTCAGGTCGAAAAAAGGAAAAAGATTATTGTAGATTTGGTAAGTTTTAGAAGCAGGGGCGACAGCGTGTCTCGACTATTGCACCTTTTCTAACTTGTTACACTTTCTTACACACAGAAACTTATGTATAATATATATACATAAGTTATGTATGTATAACTTATTTTATCCTACTTTTCCTGACGGCTTATTCATCATGTGTATAACATATACAAGTATATATATATATATATACACTTTTACACGCATATATATATATATTGTATATACACTGTTGGTCATAATGGTGGAATATTTATTTTTACCCCAGTTTAGGGAAGGATTAAAAAAAAAAAAAATTCTAATAGATCTAGATAATGGCATACATTCTCAGATTTTATTGAATATTAATTTGCGAATGTTTGTTTTGCGTGACTGCTTAATCATAATGTTACTATGCTAATCAGCTAAGGGACCTACGTCCTTAAGTCATAATTGACAGTAATGAGAATTAATGCCTCACAAAAGGGCACTAATATATAGCTGATCGACACGATTTTTATCCTGGGGCCTCACAGTAACGAGGCCATTGCATAGCCCCTGAATCATGACTGTACGCAGTGTTTGCTAGGGTACGCGGCCCCTTCCACAAATCCCCCAAAACGAAGAAAATGCAATAAATTGTCAAAAATTCATTGCATTTCCCCCGGCCCCCAACAGGAAAAATTCCTCTGTAGGGCCATGCATTATGGTTCAAGGCATGGCCACACAGAGGAATTTTTCCTGTTGGGGGCCGGGGGAAAATGCAATGAATTTTTGATAATTTAGTGCATTTTCTTCGTTTTGGGGGATTTGTGGAAGGGGCCGCGAACCCTAGCAAACACTGCGTACAGTCATGATTCAGGGGCTAAGCAATGGCCTCGTTACTGTGAGACCCCAGGATAAAAATCGTGTCGATCAGCTCTATTAGTGCCCTTTTGTGAGGCATTAATCCTCATTACTGTCAATTATGATTTAAGGACGTAGGTTCCCTAGCTGATTAGCATAGTAGCACACATATGATTTAGCAGTCACGCAAAACAAACACTCGCAAATTAATATTTAATACAATCTGAGAATGTATGCCATTATCTAGATCTATTAGAAATAAATAATTTTTTAAAATCCTTCCCTAAACTGGGGTAAAAATAAATATTCCACCATTATGACCAGCAGTGTATATATATATGTTAGAACATCATTATTTTTGTTGTCACTTTGATCATTATTATTATTATTACCTAAATATATGGTGCAGTGGTTAGTGCATTGACTTTGTTAGCCAGTGACTTGGATTTGATTCCCGGCGGAGACTTTTTCAAAATGTGCACAAAGGTATGTTTACAGGATTGCCGAGAAATAAAACATTCAAACCGAGCATTTAGAAATACCAATAAAATAAGAAGGAAATGTTTTATCAATAACAGGAATTCTGTCTCTGTGTTTGCGTTGTGTTTTTTTTTTAGCAAGTAGTAAGGGTAACTACATTAAGGAGATGAATTGTCAATATTCTCTTCGAGGTGGTAGCAGAATGCCCGCCTCCCAAGCTTGACTCTAACCCTATATTTTTCCAAATAATGCCGGGGCAATTATCCCCTGAGCATATCATGTCGGAGCACCGGAATAGTGGTATTATTCTAACCACATGACCATTCTCACCTTATAAACTAGCTGGTAAGGAAAGATGATGTCCCATTATGTCAGGCAACGAATCGGATGTTGTTATCATTATCGCGCGATTTGTCTTTCATATACTGTATTGATATTTGTTAAGCTTTCAGTTTGAAAACTGTCAATTTTTTTATTTTTGATAATTATTTTAATAAAATAATTTTTACTTTATATTCTTTTGTTCTATTCTTCTCAGATGTGCCCAATACTGGAAACCGATTATCGTCTTGAGGCATATACTCTTCCTAATCTAGTATAATAAGACAGGCCAACCCTGTCTTAATAAAGGAGTGTTGAGACCTAGATGTCATAAACCAATACTGTGAGAAGATGAAATAAGTATAATTCAAGACGTTTTCATGTGTAATTGCTTTTCCATACAACATCTCGACAAATCCTTTCTGTATTCATTCTATCACTAAGATCACTCCAACTGAAGTAACAAAACAAACTATGAAGATGTTCTAAGTAGGTTTCCATGATAAGTATTTACACTTAGAGGTTTTCGGTTTAAACACCCCCCCCCCCCCCCCCCAAAAAAAAAAAATAAATAAATAAATAAATAAAAAAAAAATAGCAATTTCAAAACCCTTTTAATTTCAATTTTGATATAGCTCAATATCTAACTTTCATAACATTTTTATCACTACAAATACCTTTGTATGACATCTATATAATTATTTGTTTTAGCATAAATCTTCCAACAGAGCTAGCTGGTATTCCGATCATATTTACTTTGGTAGAAATTAATCTACTTGTAGTTACATTTGCCACCTTCATATGCATTCATTCTTGTACAAATGGAAATTATATCCCGTGCAGGTTTCATAATACTATACGATATTTTACAATATATTTATTTGCTTAGCTGCTTAAAATAAGTATACAACGTTTACATGGATTAAGTAATAGAGAATGGTGAACATTGAATTTGTTGGGGTGAAATTATTATTTCTGGCTTGAGATGGACAGACTGGCGTTGCAGTTTCTTGCGTATAGACCTGTGAAATCCCTTAAACTACATTATTGTAATGACCTTCGCTATTTCAAGTACTATACCAATACCTGGATTTTTCTTTCATTTCGTATCAGAAATTACCTATATGATAAGTTTTATGTACATTAAAGGGATCCGGTAACTTTGTCTCAGATTCAGAAACAAAATTCTGGATTTATCTCATGATGCATTGATAATTATAAACCTTTAGGTCAGTCAGGAACCCCATGACTTTTACAAGCCGATCGCCTGTCTGAATATCAAGATATTTATGATTGGAATTACAAATTTTGAAAACCGTTCGCCTGACGGTTTTCATAACACTACAGTCCATTGGGGAAAACGAGTATGGTAAAACCGGTCACTCAAAGATATTTACTTTTTTAAGGCACTTTTTGATCATTTTGAAGCGCAATTTGTTTAGGGCTTCAATATTACACCATATCACAGACACTGATAACACGTAGGGCCGTGTATCTCAGATTTAACATTGTTAAACGATCCCTTTAAAATGTTGCAAAATAATTTCAAAATATAGTTATAATAAAGCATGTCATTTTCTTTCGTATTTTTTTTTTTATGTAACTTCGTTTTATCATTCATTTTATCACAAATGATCTTCTTTAAGTTCCAGTTGATCATGATTGATCATTGCATCACTCATGGCCAGGGGCGTAAATCCCGGGGGGATGGGGAGGCTGCATCCCCCCTGGCTTGAAGTAGGGGGGATGGCCTGTACAAACATCCCCCCTGATATCATCCCCCCTGAAAAAAATGCTTATTCAGCGGTCGGCTGAGTCGTTGCGTTTTTTTGGAGACCAAAAAAAAAAAAAAAAAGTGTCCTCTTACCCCCCCCCCCCCCCCACCCCCCCCCCCCCCCGCTTATTCAGCGGTCGGCTGAGTCGTTGCGAAATTTTCGGCCCGATTTATAAATGTTAACCCCCCCCCCCCCCCCCCCCTTGAAAAAATCCTGCGTACGCGCCTGGCGTGTAGTATGTGATGGCTATCGCCGATCATCCCCCCCCCCCCCCCCACTCCTCGGTACGGATTTACGCCCCTGCTCATGGCAACACCTGCGCATTTGTAATGCGCAATACTTATTTGGTGTTTTTTCTAAGCAACTCAAATATAACTCCATATTAAAACTGATATTTATTTATGCGTAATATTAATATTTGATTTGTCTTTTCAGTATTTTTACATATTTCAACTCATTATAACAGTTATTACTTCATCAACGACACCATGTCTGTTTGTATGATTATTGTTATTCAGCCATTGAATATTTCCGAATTGTACTTTCCTACTTATTATAACAGCAAGTGCTTTTGAAGTTGTTATCATGCATAGTTCAATGGTTGCAAGTTATAACTGTGTGATGTTGAATTCACATTGCGAAGGAGTCCTAAATGAACTAAATACATTCATGAAGAATTATGAGAAATCAGGGATCGAATATCACATTCCTAATATTTTGTTAAATCTCCGCTTCTCTCAATATGAAGATTTCTAGATAATAATTTCAACGTTTTCGAAACAGACGCAAAAGTCAGGAAAAATTGCCCATCTGTTCAATATTTTCATAATTTGAAACATAATACCAAGGGAAATGTTGTATTTAAGTAGTAGGTTCCTCATTATTTTGGTGGTAACAAATTTTCGAAATTTTACCGATATCATCAATTGGTTTGTATCAGCAATGCAAATACATGTGCAATGTTAACTATTTGAGATTTTCTCAGTAAGCATAACATTTCCCCAGTGTGTAATGTACGTTAGACCAATAAAATGAATGAATGAAAGAATGAAAGATGATTAAATGATTTAGTAAGCATTATTTTGTATACAAGAACAAAAAATTAAATTTGAATAGAAATCTTGGCTATATCTAAGTGGTTTGTTTCTTCAATGTAAAATAATGGATGGTGGTGTGACCAAAGTTCGCGTTATAACACTGAAAGCACTAATATAACAGGAGAACGATACGCGATGTCTGTGTGGGACTGAGACAACGAAATCTTTGAGCACCGTCGACTCCAACTCCAAAGGTCAAAATTCGACATAAAAATGTGAATAAGCTAGCCTTTTCACGATTTTTATCATAACAAATTGTGTTTCTTTATATGAAATTCAGTTTATTAGAGGGATTGACTCCGAAAAATAATGATGAAATTCAAATTTCTTACGTAAAAAGTCGGAACCTGGGCGCCTGCTTCCACCGTATCTGTGTTTGTGAATTTTAATGAATCTATGGGGTTCGTAAGAATACACATTTAAAAGGGGAAAGTGGAGAGACAAAGAGAGAAAAGAGCGAGAACTCGTGTATGGCTGACATATAAAAAGGAGACAAATGATAAACTTTTTTAAGCAAACAAATGACATGCAGATAGGGACTACATTGTCATTAACACATAAACAATGTATTTTATTTGCAAATATTAACAAGGTTATTTTTTCGGGCAAAATTTCAATGATATAGAGAAATTATTTTCTTTTTCAAAGTTTCAATATAACGTTCGGCTTCTGATTGAAACTATGCCTCTTTTCGGTATGTTTACATATATCAAGCCCATCACAAGAGGGCAGTAAATATCATGAGCGAACTTGGGTCACACTTTTTGACAGAAGTCGATAGTGGTAAGCCTTCCGATATTCTCGTCTTATCATTTGTTTGAAGTAAATACAGCATTGAAATGTTATATAATCTGATTATATCATAAATTGCGATTCTTATGACGTATGGAACACGATATATGTTGATCTGGATGTTTTGTAATGTGCAAGAAAAAAATAATATCTGCGAACTTTGGTCATCCCTTCATACAATGTTAACTATTTGAGATTTTCTCTATGAGCATAATATTTCCCCAGTGTGTAATGTACGTTGAACCAATACAATGAATGAATGAAAGAATGAAAGATGATTGAATAATTTAGTTAGCATCATTTTGTATACAAGAACAAAACAAAATTTCCTTTGATTCTGAATAACTAAAGTTTGAATAGAAATATTAGCTATATATGACTTAGGAAGCGATTGTTAACGAGGAAACAAGTTTAGATTTGTAGTGCTGGCAATTATTTCGATGGAATATGTTTTACTTTGTAAAAACATAGGCCTATGTTCAATAAATGTTCAAACCCTTGGACTTGCCAGGGTCCGATAATTTGCTTGGCCTAAGAGCTTTAGCTTAAGCAAAGCTAACGGTTAACTCAGTTGGTCAAAAAGGGGGCAGTTAAAAACGAAAACATTAATATACATGTTTCTTTCTCACAGGTTTCACGGAAAACCGCTGCACAGTAGGCGTCCCCTTCTCCTTAACAAAAAAAAAATAGATCTAGCATAAAAGCTATTTTTCATGTCATGGTTGGCCTTAATTTTAATATGGTGTGGAAATCAACATTCCAATTTAATGGACCACAGTACAAATTAAAATTAAATGGAAGATTTAACTTGTGCTTCAAAAAGTGCTTGATATGGCCTATACATATAAAGTAGTCTTAAGTAGAATTGGTTTATTAAGACAAGAAGAAGTGGACTACATAAGTAAACATAATTGTGGACGAGGGGTCTTCTCTTACACAAACAAATAGATTTATCAACATGAACTGCACAATTTGGAGAAGAAAAAAAATCTCTAATATATTAAAAGAATTAATAGGAGTCAGGCGCGTATTCAGAGGGGGGGGGGGATTGGGGTTAAACCCCCCCCCCCCTTGAGCTTTTTATGTGTAGACTATGTTTTTCTGGAAACCCTCCCCTCCCCCCCCCCCCTTTTTTTGAGTGTTGATTTTTTTTTAAATAAAAAAAATAAAAAAATCCTAATGGATGACCTAAAAAAATATGACTCTTCCCCCCCCCCCCCCCCCCCCGCTTATTCAGCGGCTGGCCAAGTCGTTGCGAAGTTTTTGGCCCGATTTCAAAATGTTAAATCCCCCCCCCCCCCCTTGAAAAAAAACCTGCGTACGCCACTGATAGCTAGGGTCTAGATCTAGTAGGCCTAGGGCTAGGTCTAGATTCTAGTATAATGACAACTTGACAAGCACGCTGGACCCACACAAAATCTAAATATAAACTAAACAAATCCTAATGTTGATGTTTTTTAAATATATTTTATTAATAAGTTTCAGGTTTACATCTAAATGAATAGGATTTTGAGTTTGATTATCAATGGTCACAGATAATTTTGGCCTAAATAAAGTTGACACGCACCGCGTATGCAACTGAGCGAACGGATGGCACCGATATTGATAAGTAAAGTCATCAGAGTCCACATCTACTAAAGATTTTAACAAGAATTAATCCACTTGGATTATCAAAAAAATCATGCTTCGTAGAATAGTTTAAGGTGTAACGTTAAATTTAGATTTAAATTAAATCGGTGATTGGTGAATTAGATTCATGATGACGATCAAATCTCAAATAAAACTTGATTAGAAAGTTTGATCTTGATGCAAATGAGCACCGAAATTCCCCGGGGTGGGCCTGCCGGAACCCCGGGGCCCTAACTGGAGTACTAGGGTGAAATGACGGCAAACCGCAGTCAAACTACTTCATGACGATGAAAATCAAAGTGCAATTTCAAGAGCAATATTTTACTAGTCTTTTCCCCAAAAATCTGTTGAGAACTGTCTCCAAATGTAACGAAATTACCGTACATCACGAAGACTATTGCAGCTTTTTCAAAATTGATGACTAAATTCACTTAATCTACTCATATTTTAATCAATTACTCACCCATTCTCAATGAACTAACTCTCCTCGGTTTGTGCGAGTGTAGTAGCGTCGTGCATAAATCTGCATAATTAAAGTGACGCAATAAGGTCAAATATATTATCCGGTTTCTTAAACGATACTATCGATAAAATACATATTCATGAGGCTCATATCCAATCAAAAAGCCGCCTCGGGTGCTTATTTTGTCTTCAAATGATCCAAAAGAGGCGGAGCCTAATCCCATTCGTATGCATGGTTTCCGCGCGTGCTGCTTTCCGTCTAGTAATTATATTTAAACGTGTTTGATACAGACAATAGGGTGCAGGCGCGAGGGCGTGCATGAAGTTAGCGACTGTAATCTCAGATCCTCATTAGATCCTCAATTCGTGCAAGTAATTCACATTGTGAATTGATGATGATCACTACGAGCATTGGATATTTTTCGTTGCTCAGATCGATGACTTCATTGATAAAGGAGCCAAGTCGCATCAATCAACCATTAAATTAGGCCTGCCACAACGTCCAATTCTTGGTCCCCTTTTATATTCAATTTAATGTTAACAGTCTACGTGAATTTACTTCTGGAGGTATCATAGATATGTACGCTGACCGTCAGTGCATAATATGTTTTAAAAGACAAAATAACTGTTAGATGCTGCTTGTAAGTGTCGGCCTGCATGGTAATGTAGATATACAGTAGGCCTGCGGGTGCACCATGTGAGCGAGAGAGAGAGAGGGGATTGACGACGGATAGTCAACCCGTTCGAAACGTCGAGCCACTCCCGCCACTCATACTCCCCAAGCGCTATAGTTCTCCTTAAAACTATAAGCTAAGAAAGATAACCAACAGTCTTTTTCAAGACCACACAAACAGTCCTTTTCACGACTACACAACCTCAAGAAAAATTACCGAGAGTCCATTTCAGGACTCCTCAATCCCCTCCCTCTCTCTCTCTCTCTCACATGGTGCACCCGCAAGCATACTGTATAAAATAACTGTTGCATTGAACAGAGTCATGGCATAGATTAAGAAGAATCGTGTCGTTCTTAACGGTTAAACAAAATTGTGTCATAATAGGATCTCGTGCTAATCTCAGGAAAATTTAATCGTTCACCATTTCATTAAATGAAAATTTGATAAAGGAGTTCAATTCACCAACTGCTTAGGAGTTTTGATTGATGAAAAACTGAACTGGTCTTTAAAAAAACAATCGAAAACGTAAGTAAATTTACTCAGAAAAACATTGGCATGATAAAGAGAGCAAAGAGTTTTTTTGCCTAAACAGTCATTAACGTTGCTTTACAACAATCTAGTGTTGCCACTATGTGATTACTGCTCTGTTGTTTACAACTGAGCTGCAAAAAAAAATCAAAAAAGGTCCGCAAGAATAATATTGAACAAGTCATATGACATACCGTCAGCTGATTTGTTCACAAGTCTTAAATGGATGAGACTAGACAAACGGTTGAGTTAAGTCGCGCTATGATGGTATATAAAAGTGTTCATAATATAGCACCTTCTTATCTTCAGGTAGGCTTAATCGATCTTAATGATGTACATGAACATTATAGAAGGCAAATAGACAGTGGATGTTTACTTGTGCCAGAGTACACAATGATTTGATGAAAACGGTTTTTTCAGTTTAGTTTCTTTTATTTCACATTAACAAATACACTACATGAACAAACATAGCATATTTACAAAATTGATATTCGTGAACAATAAAGACATCTACACTGCACACGTTTGTACTGCATTTACACTAAATAATTTCGAAGTTACATGTGTAAAAATGAATTTAATAAAAAGCATATAGCTAGTAGAATTTAAGTTCCTCAGAATAATTTTGACACAATATCATTCATAATAAGCAGAGGCGGCCCAACCGGGGGGCAGGGGGGCACAGTGCCCCCCCCCCAATTTTTCAAGCACCCGAAAAGTGCCTCTTTAACTTTGTAAAAAGTGCCCCTTTTTTCATAGGAATAGTGCCCCTTTTACTTTGACAAGTGCCCATATTAATTTCTAAGAATGCCTCTTCCCCTTTTTAACTCTGATAAGTGCCCCTTTTATTTGGACACGTGCCCCTTTTCCTTCAACAAGTTCCCTTTTCCTTTGCAATAAGTGTCCAATTTCCATTCTGATAACTCGTCTTTTAACCTATATTAAGTGGCCCTTTTCGGGTACGAGAAGTGCCTCTTTTCATTTTTGATTAGTGCCCCCTTCACTTCTGATAACTGCCCTATTCAAATCTTCACACGCCTTGAGCCATAATGCATGGTCGTACAGAGGATTTGTTCATGTTTGGGACCGGGGTAAAATTCAATGAATTATTGAAAAATGATTGCATTCTCTTTGTTTTTTTTATTTGTGGGAACTGCCTCCTACCCTAGCCCCCGCCGCGTACAGTCATGTTCAGTGGCAAAGCAATGACCTCGTAACTGTGAGGCCCCAGGATCAAAACCGTGTCGATGTGCTATATTAGTGCCCCTTTGTGGCGCACTAATCCTCATTACTGTTATGTATGACTTAAGTACGTAGGTCCCCTAGTTGATAAGCATTATAGCATACACATGCTTTAACGTTCACGCAAAACAAAAACTGGCAAATTATTATTTAATACAATCTGAGAATGTATACTATTATCTATATCTATTAGTAATAAATCATTGTCGAAATAATTCCATACATTTGGGTAAAAAGGAAATGTCCTACTATATGAGCGACAGTGTACTTATGTAACTTATCAAAGGTCTTTTCAGTCTTCCGTTATGAGAATGTGCTTATAACCCCATCAAGATTGGGGTTTTCCTCTTTATAAGATGTAATTTTTCGCACTGCGATCTCACAAATATTACAATTTTGCCTGGCCCCATTCGCTCGCTGGCAAATAATATTTCAGACCATCACACCTAACTGCAAAGCATAATGCTCAATAAAGCAATATCTTGTATGGTGTATAAAGTGAAACAAATATTAAAATCATCCCTGATAATGTAATCACAACGTAGGGGTATATACCAATGTCTAAAAGATTGTATATTTTCGCTTTGAGATTTCCCTTTGTAGGTGCCCTTTTTTCCAGAAAGTGCCCTTTTTTCTTGGTGCCCCTCACTTTGGAAGTCGCTCTGCCGCCCCTGATAATAAGGTCTAATAAGTATAATAATAATAAAGCAAAGTATCAGACAAAAACAATGAAATGATATGAATGATGAATGTAAGGAAAAGGAGAAATAGGAAGCGAAGGTAAAGAATGGGGATCACAAGAAATATGAGAAGAGAAGTTTTAGAATAGAATGTTCAAGGTCGGGAGTCACAGTCTTAAATTTAGTTTGTATAGTTGTGCAATATTACACGTAAGAATTCAATAATAGCAATTTAATATGTATTTTGAAGCTGCCACAGTTTTTAAGCCGTTTGAGATTTAGATCGATGTTGCTCCAGTAGTTTGGTCCTGTGCATGAAATTGTTTTTTGGGCGAAAACTGTCCTAGTTAGAGGAAGATGATAGTTTGCTCATGTTCCATGTCGTGTTTGGTAATTGTGTATAGCGTCATTTTGTTGTAAAGAGTTCAATTAAAAAAGATTTAAAAAAGTTCAAGTGAAACATGAATATGCCGAGATTTGAAAGATATAAATCTTTAACTTTTAACAGTTTGTCTTTCGAAAATAAAGAGTCAGTATGTGAGCAATAGTTAGTATTATTTATCACTCTGAGTACACGTTTCTGTAAAAGAAGTATTCAATTTATATATGTGGTGTTTGAATTACCCCAAGCAAGAATTCCATAATTTAAATACGGCAGTATTAGGGTTGAGTAAAGAGATAATAATAATTTGTGAGGGAATTGAAGTCTAAACATGTTTATAACACCAATATTTCGTGAAACAAATCGGCAGAGTAGATCGATGTGTGTTTTCCATTATAGTTTGTGTTCAAAAAATATTCCAAGAAATGTTGTAGATTGAACACAGTCAAGTGCTGCTCCATTTATGAATACTTCACCCGGAAGTGAGTCGATGATATTGCCAAACAACATGTAATTTGATTTGTTAATATTCAAGGAGAGTTTGTTTGCCTGGACCCATTCATAAATTAAAGTAAGTTCATATAGTTAACAGTACTTAGTAGAATCTGTGGGTCACGATGAGATAAAGATATGTTATTGTCATCTGCAAATAAGATTAATGATATTAAAAGGTGGTAAATGCGCCTCTTATATCATTTACATATAGAATAAAGAGCAGCGGGCACAGTAACGACCCTTGTGATTCACCACATGTAATATGTCTGACAGTTGATTCGTAATTGATGACTGAGACAAATTGGGTCCTGTATTGCAAGTAATTCCTGAACCACTCCAAGGCCCTTACTCTCACACCATAGAGTGAGAGTGAGAGAGTTTATGTAATAAAATGTCGTGATCTATAGTGTCGAAGGCCTTGGAGAAGTCCGGGAATGTTCCAATGGTGTGTGAGTAATCATCAATTGCATGAGCGGCTTTATTTATAAATATGAGCATATAAAAAAAAATTGTTCAAAGATTTTGGAAAATGTTGTTAATAGGAATATAGGTCTGTAGTTTCCGCAGTCACGTGTATCTCCTTTTTTGTATAAGAGTATAACCTTTACTTTCTTCATATGTGAGGGAATGACACGATTTATAAGCAATAAATGAAAAATGTGAGTTAATGGGATAACAATTTCTAAGATTACATGTTTCGAAATACCGTTCGTGATTCCATCATAGCCAGGACTCTGTTTAAGTGGTAGATTGTTTACTATGTCAATTATCTCTGTTTCTTGCACTGGGATGACAAAATATGGATTTTGGATTTGGATTTTGAAGAATAGAGTAGAAGTTTTTCCTCGAGGGTGGAGTAGCTCCAGCAAGAGTTGGACCAACTCCTACAAAATAACTATTCAGATATTTTGCAATTTGAGCTGCGTCTTGAGTTGTATTATCTTGCGCGCGAAGTTCCTGTATTTTTGTTTTCGCAGGGTTTTTATTCAGTGCAAGGTTTATTATTATTATTATTATTATTTATTATGAGTTTCAAACTGATTACAAAAATATTCTTTTATCTATTTTTATATTTTTTGTATTTTTGCTCAAGGGAAGTTGATTTACTATTTTTGTATTTATAGAATAATCGTTTTTTCTGTTGATGCAAGCTATCAGCGAGTTTGTTACCCAAGGTTGACGAGGAGTTTGTTTGTAATTTTTATTTTCTGACTGACGTTGTAGTGGTATGTGTTAAATTGTGAAATAAAAGTTAGAAGAAATCTTTCAATTGATTCATTTTTGTTTTCACAGTTGGTAACATGCGGCCAGCCTTTAAAACTTTAATTTTGTTAAAATGTGTTCGTATATCCTCTGTCAATTCATTCAAGAGATTGTGTAAACAAATGTGTAATTTGTGAATAGCTCAGCCGAACATACACTACGTGCATATTCTGTAATATTAACATGATTTATTCACAAATTGCGACTTAACCAGCATTTTCCCACTGGCATTACAGTTGAACTAGGTTGTTGATATATGATTATTTTTCAAACGAGTATTCGTGGATTTAAAAAAAACTGTTCTGTAAAACGTTATGCCTTTTGATGTAAATGTGTTCTTAATTTTTGAGGGCCCCACGGAACACCCCTACTTATTGGTAAATGGGCTAACCTAAAAAAAGATTATAAATAAATAAATAGAGAGAGACATCTTAATTGTTTTCAAAATACTCACTATCATAACAAAATATAAGTAGTTTTACGATTTCTAGTACCATTAACAAATTCTAGGACAACTACTCCAAGGGCAATCACCCCCGGCCAATTACCAGCGGGACAATCCCCCCCCCCCCCTGGAAAATCCCCCCAGAAAATTACCACCAGGGAAAAATACCCCATAGGACAATTACCCCCTGGGGAAAAATACCCTAAAGGATAATTACCCAACCCCCCCCCCCTTGGATAATTACACTCCCTCCACTTCCTATAGGACAATTACCCCGCAAAACTGCTTTTATTCAAACCAACAATCATGGTGGACTTCTCCTTTTATTGAATGAACAAGGAGGTTTTTTTAGGGGGTTATATATGTCCTAGGGGATGGTTGTCCTTGTTTGTCCTTGGGGGCGGGGGTATTTGTCCTAGGGGGTAATTTTAAGGGGGTTATGTCCACGAAGGGGAGGAGGGTAATCTTCCACGGGCGTAATTGTCCTATGGGGTATTATTATTATCTTTTTATTTTTTTATTTTTTTATTTTTATTTATTATTATTATTATTATTATATTATTATTTTTTTTTTTTTTTTTTTTTTTTTAATATATTTTTTTTTTTTGGGGGGGGGGGGGCTGATTTTATGGGGGATGATTGTCCAGGAGGTAAGTTTCCTGATACGCATTAACAAAGGTCAAGCAAATATTCATGCAAAATCAATTAAAGCAGTTGACAAGGTATTTCAAAAACATTTCATAATGTTTATATCTGATATAAATATTATTTGTATATGTTTTATGAATCTACTAAATAAATACAAAATATTGACTTGGTATGGCTTTTTTATCGTTTGTTGTTAATACGAAATGGTTGAACTTATCAGAGACCGTAGCAAAATAACATGTATACATATATATATAGTTATATATGTATATATATATGTATATATATATATATATTTAAAACTGAATAATCGGATGTCCTTAATCTCTTTGACTGATATTTAGTAATTTTTACCAGTTAACTGGAGCATGTAGCAAAAGTAATTTACACACGGTAGCAACGACTTTCGCCAAACAAACTTAAAGCAATTTCAATAGCCTTGTGCGTCACCTATTACAATGTGCAAAAACGGAAATGACGTGTTACGTGATTCGAACAAAATTTCTGGTGGCAGAGGTAGCGCTCCGGGGGGGGGGGGCACACTACCCCCTTCCACTTTTTCATTCACCCCAAAAGTACATCCTTTTCCTTTTTTTTTCTTTTAAAAACTTCAGATAAGTTTATTTATTTATTTCGCATCTTTATACAGAGTAACATGTTCAGCTATAAAATCATTACAAAACGTTGTTAAAAACAATAAAATAGGCTGGTTTACAACAGGGCTCTGTTTAAAAAAAAACATAAAAATGACAATGAACAATATTATATATAGAAATGACAGGGGTAACGAAAATGTATGATGAAAAAAAGAAAAAAGATGCAGAAACCAATAAATCAAATCAAATCAAATCAAACATACCTGTTTACCACCTGTTTACAAAATTAAAATTAAAATAAAATCAAGCATAAAATGAATTTGACCTCACTGCAACCCCCTCCTCCACCTTCATTTAAAAAAAGCTATTTATTGCAAGGTTTGATAATTTTTTTGAAAATGGCTAAGGACTGGGCAGATCGACATTCATCGGACAAACAGTTCCATTCATGTACAACAAACTGGTACAAATGTCCTCCGATAAAATTGAGTTTTGCATTGAGGGATACGTAATAACAACCTGTAGGTGCTTCGTGTTACACTCTTCTTCTTTCCATGAATACGATCTTATATGACTCTGAGCATCAAGCCCACATCATGCCGCATTATATGTCCAAGCCATTTCTTCTGTCTCTCTCTAATCATTTGAATCAGCACCCGCTTTTCTTGAGCTCGATGCAACACCTCTTCATTCGAAACCCTGTCCCTCCAAGACACACCTAGTAATTTGCGCCAGCACCACATTTCGACCGCCTCCAATCGCTGCATGTCCATTTTGGTGAGTGTCCACGTCTCTGCCCCATACAACAGTACACTCCATACTAGAGACTTCACAGGACTTCACGAGATGAAAGCTAGGTATATTGAATCGTGAGCAGTCGTCACGTGGCTGCATCATCGCATGCTCATATATCTTACCTCGGCTGTGCTGTAAGGAGTATACAGGTCAAAAGCAAGGCTTCGTCGACCGCAAGCGGCGGTCATTAAACAGGCATATGCAAGGCCCCTAGCTGGGAGGTTGAATAAGAGCCCCGGAGGCGATTTTTTTTTCCGTACCACTAACGCGTCAGATTCGTCAGTTTTGTTGAATTATGCGACTTGAATGAAGACCACCAAAGCACGGAGCGAGCATATCGCAATGCAGCGCGCATATTCGAAACCATACAACTTAGCTAATATTAGCTTACGCATTACGAAGTACAGTATATTTGCAGATATAGATAGGCCCCTACTTGTCAAGTCCTTCTATTCTGAGTTGACGTTTCTGATCTGAGCTAGATGATGGATGTTGATTTTGAGCCTGAGGACTCGGATTTTGAGGACGAGCCAGCGCCGAAAGGCATTGGAATTGTCCAAAGATGTTATTATTATTATTATTATTATTGTTATTATTATCATTGTTGTTATTATGAAGATCAACAATTTCTATGCTTGTTCATAGGAATCATTCCATTTATAACATGATTCCATTTATAACATGATATTATTAGAGCTTTATTCATCAACATCACTCTAAAGAGGTTGAACTCTATTTTTTTTTTTTTGTGCTTACTTCTTTGAGGAATCTGTTCTCATAACTAGTATTTCTCATGTGCATTGACAGTATATATATATATATTTTTACAAACAGGAACTCTTTATTGATTGGTACATCTTTTCTTTAATTAATTTTCATGTATTTAGAATTATTCTATATTATCAATACACTCAAACTTAAAATATATTCTATGCTATTGTGACTGCAATTAGAATAAACTATCATCTGTATATTCTAATGAAGTTGCATGCATTTTCTCTTTTGCTGGATGTAGATAGTCCCGCTAGAAACTATTAATGCTTTCCATGCAATAGAAATTTTAAAACACTTCATGTGATTATTTTGAACCAGTAGAACCACCATATAATATATACAAATTTATCCTTTGATAAATATGCATTATGAAATTCCTGTAGTTTCTTTATATATTTCATGTCTTAGTATTTGTTTTACATGTTTGTCATGTACATTGTCATGTACATTACTTTATGACTCCTTGTGAAATAAATTTTCTAAATTCATGTACAACTGAAAAACAAAATGATCTGAGAAGACTTCTGAGACTTCTGATACAAAGTGTTGTTATGAGATTTAAAAAAAAAAAAGAACATCAATATTTCAGTGTTATTTAATACGTTTCTCTTCATATAATTTGAATTGAATTTATTTGATTTGTGGTAAAGATGAGCATTGAAGGGGTGGGATTAATAATAGCTGTGGTATTATTAGAGAATGATGATTGTGCTGAGAACTGAAGAAATACAGTTGGCGTTTGTGAGAACTGATGACAGTAGTGATATGGTAGTGACTGTAACAACTTAATAATGATGGTTGGATGATTCCAAAAGATATCAAATGAATAAGTGGGAGAAAGGAAAGATTGAGGAGAGAGAGTGTGAATGAGAGAGAGGGGGAGGTGGTGAGTGCAATTCTTTCTTTGGGTTACATCCCATCAGGGGGAAAAGGAGAGATTTTTTTTTAAATCGAAATGATATTCATAGGCCTGTGAACTGAAAGCTGTTATTAATGTTAATTCCAAATTTGTGTAGGTTTATGATTCAAACTCTATTAAGTTTATTCAATATTTGTAAGTTTGAATTTTAAATTAAAAAAACAAAATTATAAAAATGAAATGAAATAAGGAAGTTGGGACAAATTTTTGAAATTTCAGTAAACATTTCTTGATCAGTGCTCATGAATATTCAAATGAGTGAGTTATGGTGATGTTGTTGCTTCACCATCAGTCATATATCGCGATTCAATATATTTTTGTATCAAAATATACCACAATAAACATTATTTATCATTTAAAAGCACAGCTTACATTTTCACAGCTAAAATATGAGATAGGCCCCATTTGTCATTATGACAAATGTAAAGAAAATTGTGAGGTGACGACCCCGTGTATTTCAACAATTATTCATAAGTTTCCGAAAAAATTTGCACCAATCTGGAGGGAAATTTGTACTCTTTCATTTAGAGTGACGATAATTTAAGACATCCCTTGACATGTAAACGACCTAACTCCTTTCCCTTCTTCAATTCCTTAATCATAAAATTGTCGGAAATTTACATCCCTTGACATGTAAACGACCTAACTCCTTTCCCTTCTTCAATTCCTTAATCATAAAATTGTCGGAAATTTTTATAATTTTTGTTATCAGTTTCTTTTTTGCATAACTTGTTGATCATAAGGGTCTGAATGATAAAACTACACACACTACGTGACTATACGCCCTACACAGTCAGTGGAAGGTGTGCAAGACTGGAACTCAGGACACGACATTGGATTATCTAGCTAAATTAGAGTCTGTGCATGCAGACTACTCTTACAATGCAGTTAGCATGCACATAACTCCCAACCGCAACATGCACTCATCGCATGTACGTACACAGAAATGTCTGTGATCGCATAAATCGGGGCGAGCTAAGTCCACGCGCATGCGTTCTGTCTAACTATAGCGATGACGGTCTCAAATCAAGTCGCTCCGCGGAATAAAATTAGCTAATCTGACGCGTTAGTGGTACGGAAAAAAAAATCGCGCCCCGGAGATACCTCTTACGAGCTTTTTCGTCCGGACGGGGTACATGCATCTTTCATAAAATATGGCCGTAGACCATCGACGCAACGTTTGTGTGTATTTTATGAGTGTTGTAGCTGGAAGCAAGTGAAGGTTATTCTTTTTGAAACAATTGTTTAATGGAATACTTTTAGTGTATTCAGGTTAAATTGTTTCTGGCAAAGGAATACATAGGATGTTCAGGGTGCCATGTTAAAACTGTGTTTGAAACAGTCCATACCCCCCCCCCCCCCTTTCATATTTGATTTTGGCTGGTTGGGTGGAGGCTCAGGGTAATGACATACAGATACTCTGGTATTTTTGTATATTGATAGGAGGGATTACATTATGCGTGCAGCAGGTATAAGCCCGAGCATTGAAAGCTTTGTCACTTATGAATGGTTGGAATATTCCTTTATTTGAACTTGAAAAATGTTGAGATTTGTTAAAGTTTGGGTAACTTTAGTATGTAGGTTGTTTTTTTAGTGCTGTAGCTGTAAGCCAGCTTGATGCTTGGGTAGTAAGGAGGTACATTGTGTTTGTTTAGGGTAATTCTTTTTTAAATGATATTGTAAGGCAATCATTTTAGTGTATTCAAGTTAAATTATTTCTGGCAAAAACGATACTACAATTCATACATAGGTTATTCAGGGTGTCATGGTAAAACTGTGTTTCGAACAGTTCATACCCCCTTTCATATTCAATTTTAGCTGGTTGGACGGAGCCTCAGGGTAATGGCTTACAGAGTCTCCGGTATTTTAAATATTGATAGGATGGATTACATTATGTGTGGAGCAGGAATAAGCTCTAGCATTGATAGCTGTGTCACTTATGATTGGTTGCAATATTCCTCTATTTGAACTTGTTGAGATTTAACATTTTCCCCGTGTGATCGAGCGTCATTCCTGATAGTTAAACGCTTGGATATCAGGTTATGTAAGGGTTGGACATTTCCTCATTTTCCGCATTGTTTCCAGCACTATTTGCTAAGTTTTGAAAAGAATGTCCGTGGAGCAAGGTCATTACAAATTGACAAGTGTGTCATAATTTGTATTTAGAATATGTGTGAATCATATTCATATAATTATTAATATAAATAAATATATTTATGGGTGTTTATTGGTGGCGGTTTATAACATTATGGAATAAGGCAAGTTTGGGAGTATGTCTGAATTTTGGTTAGGTAATACAGCATGGCATGGTATCGCAGTTCGATATGCATGATGAATATGTGTTGGTCTAGAGGCTGCTTTCGAAAAAAGCAGGGAAGCCCATGAATGTGAAATTTTGATTCGTTTTTGGTATCAAAATGTATATAATTTAACTCTCTTTCATATGACACCAAACTCATGGTGGTTCAAGGTTTTCTTAAAATATTATTTACACAATACTATTTTGTCGTCAAAAGGGACACTTTTTGTGGGGGCGTCCCCCTAGCCACACCCACCACTTAGAACATGCCAGGCGGTCAATTTTTTATGTGGAGTTTTGCGGTCTTTACATCTGTGCACATTAAAATTGGTTTCCTTCCCAGCTAGGTTGACCCCCACTGGCTACGGTCTAGGACCCCCAGGAAATGAAGGAGGGGTCTGAAAATTTGAACCCCATCATTTTTGGCCAATTGGGACCCTTTGAAGCCAAAACAGCAACAACAAAAAAAATCAACTTTGGCACAAAAATCCTACGGGATTACATACCATACCGCACTATTGACTGAAATACGACGTAAAAAATGTATTTCGTTTCTTCCAACGATTTTTATTTCTTTTTTTCAAAATATCTAATATTTGTGATGGTACACAAGTGTTAAAAATCGTTATATTTCAGCCGTCTCTGAACAGATTTTGATCCGAAAAAGATGATTTTGTCATTTAAATATTATGTTTTTTCAAATTTGACACTCAGTTTTTCATTATCTCACACAAAAATTATTTTGTGTAGCGCCCTCTGCAACAGAACTCAACTCTCTCTTTAACTTGATTATATATGTCGGATTGTTGTCTTGCAAGCAATACGACTCTGTAATAATGGTTTTGTTGGGTTTAGTGATAAGTTATGATTAACACGATTGATTGATTGATTGATTTTTATTTGATTTGATTTGATTTATTTACCAACAGCAATACATTTTCATACATGTTATACAATAATTACATTTACAGGAAGAGAAACTATTGGTTGGTAAAAAGGGGCCAGATAATAGCACATGTGCTAGTCGAGCCTAACCCCTTAAACAGCTAAACAAAGTATTTTGGTACAAATCAGTTTAGAAAATGTAACAAAACAAAAAATAATTAATTTACTTTTACAATCGATGCTTTAAAAAAAGAAAAAAAAAGAATCAGTACTCAATAATGTCTTACAATATACAAACTAATAATGTAAAAATGAATTGTGTACACTTGATATTTCATTCATGACTTGTTCAACAAATGACTTGTAACAGAATTCCGAAACCTATTTCTAGACCTTGTCAATCTGACATCAACAGGTAATCTATTCCAAAATTCACTGCCCACAAAAGACATTGAAAATTGACCTTGTGTCGGTCTTAATTTTGGAAGACGTAATTGTCCATCTTCTTTTTGTCTTGTGGAATAGCTATGTTCTATAATGTCACAGTACTCTATCAAAATATGAGGCAAATTGCCCATGACTAGATCAAACATGAAAGTAGAAATGGATAAATCATGAAAATTATACACATTTAGGGTTCGCAATCTTTTAAACAATGGATCTGAAGGAGTTCTCCATTCACTAAATGTGATGGCACGAACTGCCATTTTCTGTGAATATAATATACTTCTTAGATTAGTCTTATAAGTGCTTCCCCACACCTCTATTCCGTAAGAAATGTGTGGTTGTATAAATGCTTTATATAATAATATCAGAGTACGGCTAGGAACAAAATGTCGCAATCTAAATAGCACTCCAACTTTCTTTCTAATACACTGATTTACAAAACAAATATGACTCTTCCCAAGACAAATGTCTATCAATGTGAACCCCAACAAAAGTGGCAACATCAACCTCTTTAATTTCCTCGCCAGCGATTTTTAGTTTACCATTTATACCTATTTTTTCCTCCTACTACATATTAACATGAAATTAGTTTTCATTGAATTAATTGTAAGTTTGTTAGCAGTGCACCACTTATATATCTTCTGTATGTTGTTATTCACTTCATTTACATCAATTTCACCCTGGTCAGCAGAAAAAGTATGAAATAGATTGGAGTCATCGGCAAACAGCCGAAAATTGAAACAATCAGTAACATTTGGCAAATCATTTATATAGATTAAAAACAGAGTTGGCCCTAATACTGATCCTTGTGGAACACCACATCTTATCTTTTTCCTTTCTGATAACGTTTGACCACACTGGAAAAACTGGAATCGGTTACTGAGGTAATCCTTAACCCATTCTAGAGGTAACCCTCGAATGCCATAACTAGATACTTTACCTAGTAATATATTATGATTAATTGTGTCAAATGCTTTTTTAAAGTCGATGAACATACCCAGAGTTACTTTTCCCTGATCTATAGATTTCAACGTTGAATTTATCAAGTTGATCAAAGACAATTTAGTGCTATATTTCTTTCGGAATCCATAGTGATGGTAATAGAATATTTTTTTTTTTTTCTAGAAATTGTATTAATCTGATATTTATCAATTTTTCTAAAACTTTACCGATGACAGGTAAAAACCGATATTGGTCTACAATTACCTGGATCTTCTCTTGGCCCTTTTTTGTGTAGGGGAGTAACCTTTGCAATCTTTATTTCATCTGGAACCTTGCCAGTTTCTAATGACAAGTGAAATATATATGCCAGTGGATGTGAAATATATGGAGCACTATCTCTAATTAATTGCACTAGCATGTTATCGTGACCACAAGCCTTTTTGGTATCAAGTAGCAGAACTTGACTCTTAATTTCAACTGCAGTTATTGGTTTCCAAAAAAGAGATTGCCCTATATTCTGCCCCAAAAAAAATCATTATATGCTACATCTGTATTCGGCAATTCATCTGCTAAATTCGGTCCAATATTTACAAAAAAGTCATTAAATCCATTCACAATATCAGATTGAGATGTAAGTTGCATATTTTCTCCATGAACCTTCTTAATTAGTCTGTCCACCTCAGTGCTTCTCGGTGATCTGTTTTTTCCAGCTAACAATTCATTGATAATGGCCCATGTTTTATTTGTATCCTTCATATTATTTTGTAACAAATCGCAATTTCTTTTTGCATTTCTTAGTAGAGTGGTCAGTGCATTTCTGTATTTTCTGTACTTATCAACAAGATCCTGTCGATGATTTGATTTTATAACTTTTGAATACATTGTATATTTTACACGAATAGATTTCATGATCCCTTGAGATATCCATGGTTTTGGGGGCAGCTTTCTTCTTTCCTAACTGCTTAGTAACCAATGGTGCATGTTTATTACAAATGTTTGACAAAGAACTACAAAAATTGAGATAAGCTGTGTTGAAATCTTTTGAATTATATACCGTTTCCCAGTTATAGGCAGCAAGATCTTCTCTAAATAAATTTATATCATATTTCTTGTAACATCTATATTGAATTATTTTTTTACTAGACTGCACTTTTGCTAAGTTCTTGAAGATTGCAAAAACTGTGAAATGATCGGACACATCAGATTGTATAATACCTGAATGAATTTCAGATATATTAATATTTGAATATATATGATCTATTAAAGTAGCAGACTCTTTTGTTACCCTTGTCGGTGATTGAATCAATTGATCCAAGCCTATACATTGTAATGATGTCGAAAACTCTTCTACTGTGTCTTCTTCACTCACAGAATTAACATTGAAGTCATCCAAAAGTACACATTTATGTTTATCTACTCTCATTTCCTGTAACACACTCAACAGATCATCTTGGAATTCCTTAACATTTGTATTAGGTTTTCTATAGATTATTCCAACTGTAACTTTTACATTATCTGTAATATCAATATGCAACCAAAGGGATTCTGCATGAATGACGCGATATTCAAGACGCGTGTACTTTAAAGATGTATTAATATATGCTCCAACTCCTCCCCCTCTTGGATCACCGGGGCGGCAATTTACTTCCAACGAATATCCTTCCAAACTGAATATTGACTTGAATATTCGACAAGCTTCCAACATACAACAATATACAATAATAACAGATCAAAAATAAGTCAGCTTGAACAGGATAACCCACGAAAGCTCGAGAGCTTATTTCCAGTGGTGTCCCTCACAGACATGTATAACATTAATAAGTTAAAATAGTAATATTTACAGACAGATAAGAAAATAAAAAAAACTACCAATTAAAGATAATAATAATAATAACAACACTAGAAATTTAATTCGTCACGAAGACGAATAAGGTGGTCTGTCTAAGTCTTATGATAGATTTGAGAATGGGAGAAGTTATATAGACATGTAAACAATGATGATCATGATGAACATGGTGATAATCATGATAGTAAAGGTGATGATGATGATAAAGATAATGTTATATGATGATAACAACGATAATGTTAATGATGATGATGATAATGATCATGATCATGATGATGTTGATGATGATCATCTTCAGACCATGATGATGATGATGATGATGGTGACATTGATGATGATGATGATGATGATGATGATATTGATGATGATGATGACGATGATGAGTATGAGCATGATCCTGACATCTGATTGAAAAAATGAGGAAATATTTAGATAGCATATAGTCTCAGCTACATTATATTAAGATTTGGTTGAAAACTGTTTTGAATAACAACCGAGACACTGGTCAAAACACATTGTCATGCAGATTCATGTTTTGAAAAAAGTGACCTCCCATAGACATAACACGCAAATATGACAAATTATGCATTGTCGCCTTTAATCGAATATTTCACTATGATGACGTCATCCAAATGAAGAATAAATGGCATATTTCTGATAGAAAATTATCTCAGCTACAACATATCAAAATCTGAGAGAAAATTGATCACAGATAAGTGAGATAATCTCAATTAAACAAAGACAAAAATGACGTCATCAACAAAATACATTTGTTTGAGTTTAGATGCCAATATGATGACTTTGTTTAACTTTGTACGAGTCAGGGTGGTATGAAATCATCTCTCCAACTCATGCTTTTTCCAACCATGATATACAAATTTGGGGTCGATGGACTATCTGAAGAGCTATTTCGATTTTTTAAATGGCATGTTTTTGATCAAATTTGTATTATATTGCCCATGGCAGCACGCGCGGAATTTGAACTTTGACGCGCGCTCACGGCCTTATGACAGGTCAAGAATGACTGAAATTAATGTAAATTGTCAATTACGGTAAGAGGAATCTAAATCATGTAAACATTTTGAATTTGACCATTTCCGCGCGCTGTGAGCGCGCACAACGCGCGCGGGGACACATACGGACGGAAAATTTTGAAATGCTTAAAATGACCTGATTCGTACTCTCGTTTAATAGTTAAGTAATTTTGAGCAATTTAAAATTTTGACGCACGCGTCCGCGCGCGTCATGACCTTTATGTGACCTTTGATGATATGACCTGTTGACCCTTGACCTGAATTATATATGATATGAATATGAATGATCTTTGCTGATGCATTATGAAGATATGATGGATATTGTGATTTCACAAAATGGCGCCTTGATGACGTCACGATAATTTGATGACCTTAAAAATGTTCCTGTCACGTCTCATGATGATAACCTATGACTGTGTAAAAATTCAGAGAAATTGGGTGGATGGATATTGAGAAATCGGTTGCACAAAAAAGTGGAGAAATAAATAAAAATAAATAATAATTAAAATACTAGAATTTAATCCGTCACGAAGACGAATAAGGTGGTCTGTCTAAGTCTTATGATAGATTTGAGAATGGGAGAAATTATATAGACATGTAAACAATGATGATCATGATGAACATGATGATGATCATGATAGTAAAGGTGATGATGATGATAATGATAATGTTATATGACGATAAAAACGATAATGTTAATGATGATCATGATCATGATGAACATGGTGATGATCATGATAGTAAAGGTGATGATGATGATGATGATAATGATAATGTTATATGATGATAAAAACGATAATGTTAATGATGATGATGATAATGATCATGATCATGATGATGTTGAAGATGATCATCTTCAGACCATGATGATGATGATGATGGTGACATTGATGATGATGATGATGATGATGAGCATGAGCATGATCATGACATCTGATTGAAAAAATGAGGAAATATTTAGATAGCAAATAGTCTCAGCTACAACATACTAAAATTTGGGAGAAAACTGTTGAATAATAACCGAGATACTGGTCAAAACACATTGAAAAGCAGATTCATGTTTAGAAAAAAGTAACCTCCCATAGACATAACACGCAAATATGACAAATTATGCATTGTCGCCTTTAATCGAATATTTAACTATGATGACGTCATCTAAATGAAAAATAAATGAAATATTTCTGATAGAGAATTATCTCAGCTACAACATATTAAAATCTGGGAGAAGATTGATCACCGATAAGTGAGATAATCTCAAATAAACAAAGACAAAAATGACGTCATCAACAAAATACATTTGTTTGAGTTTAGATGCCAATATGATGACTTTATTTCACTTTGTACGAGTCAGGGTGGTATGAAATCATATCTCCAACTCATGCTTTCTCCAACCATGATATAAAAATTGGGGGTCAATGGACTATCTGAAGAGCTATTTCGATTTTTAAAATGGCATGTTTTTGATCAAATTTGCATTATATTGCCCATAGCAGTACGCGCGGATTTTGAACTTTGACGCACGCTCACGGCCTTATGAAATATGAAGAGTGACTGAAATTAATGTAAATTGTCAATTACGTTAAGAGGAATCCAAATCATGTAAACATTTTGAATTTAACTTTTTCCGCGCGCTGTGAGCGCGCACACCGCGCGCGGGGACATGTACGGACGGAAAATTTTGAAATGCTTCAAATGACCTGATTCGTACTCTCGTTTAATAGTTAAGTGATTTTAAGCAATTTTAAATTTTGACGCGCACATACGCGCGCTTCGTGACCTTTATGTGACCTTTGATGACATGACCTGTTGACCCTTGACCTGAAGTATATGTGATATGAATATGAATGAACTTTGAGTACGCATCATGAAGATATGATGGATAATGTGATTTCACAAAATGGCGCCTGGATGACGTCACGATAACTTGATGACCTTGAAAATGTTCCTGTCACGTCTCATGATGATTACCTATGACTGTGTCAAAATTGAGGGAAATTGGGTTGATGGATATTGAGAAATCGGTTGCACAAAAAAGTGGAGAAATAAATAAAAATAAATAATAAACTAGAAATTTAATTCGTCACGAAGACGAATAAGGTGGTCTGTCTAAGTCTTATGATAGAATTGAGAATGGGAGAAGTTATATAGACATGTAAACAATGATGATCATGATGACCATGATGATGATCATTATAGTAAAGGTGATGATGATGATGATAATGATAATGTTATATGATGATAAAAACGATAATGTTAATGATGATGATGAGCATAAGCATGATCCTGACATCTGATTGAAAAAATAAGGAAATATTTAGATAGAAAATAGTCTCAGCTACAACATACTAAAATTTGGGAGAAAACTGTTGAATAACAACCGAGATACTGGTCAAAACACCTTGTCATGCAGATTCATGTTTTGAAAAAAGTGACCTCCCATAGACATAACACGCAAATATGACAAATTATGCATTGTCGCCTTTAATGGAATATTTAACTATGATGACGTCATCGAAATGAAAAATGAATGGCATATTTTTGATAGAGAATTATCTCAGCTACAACATATTAAATTCTGGGAGAAAATCGATCACCGATAAGTGAGATAATCTCAATTAAACAAAGACAAAAATTACGTCATCAACAAAATACATTTGTTTGAGTTTAGATGCCAATATGATGACTTTGTCTCACTTTGTACGAGTCAGGGTGGTATGAAATCATATCTACAACTCATGCTTTTTCCAACCATGATATAAAAATTGGGGGTCGATGGACTATCTGAAGAGCTATTTCGATTTTTAAAATGGCATGTTTTTGATGAAATTTGCATTATATTGCCTATAGCAGCACGCGCGGATTTTGAACTTTGACGCACGCTCACGGCCTTATGAAATATGAAGAGTGACTGAAATTAATGTAAATTGTCAATTAAGTTAAGAGGAATCCAAATCATGTAAACATTTTGAATTTGACCTTTTCCGCGCGCTTTGAGCGCGCACACCGCGCGCGGGGACACTTACGGACGGGAAAATTTGAAATGCTTAAAATGACCTGATTCGTACTCTCATTTAATAGTTTAGTGATTTTGAGCAATTTTAAATTTTGACGCGCACATACGCGCGCGTCATGACCTTTATGTGACCTTTGATGACATGACCTGTTGACCCTTGACCTAAAGTATATGTGATATGAATATGAATGACCTTTGCTGATGCATCATGAAGATATGATGGATAACGTGATTTCACAAAATGGCGCCTGGATGACGTCACGATAACCTAATGACCTTAAAAATGTTCCTGTCACGTCTCATGATAGTGACCTATGACTGTGCCAAAATTGAATCAAATTGACATAACCAATCTTACGTTATCCGACACACAAAAAAGTGAAGAAATAAATAAAAATAAAGAAATAATAATAATAAAGAAGAAAGAAAATTCTGACGAAATCAATAGGTGGTCTGTTGATAACAGACCACCTAATAAATAATAAATAAAGAAAGAAAGAAAATTCTGACGAAATCAATAGGTGGTCTGTTGACAACAGACCACCTAATAATAAAGAAAGAAAATTCTGACGAAATCAATAGGTGGTCTGTTGACAACAGACCACCTAATTAAACTGATGATAGAAATGATATTAAGTACAAGAAAAAAAAAGAAGAAGGAAAAGAAGAAAAAGAGGAGAAGGAAGAAGAGGAAAATAATGATGAATTTGTAGAATTTCTATAACGTACGAAAACATAAGTATATACAACATGAAAAAGTATGAACCGACAGAAGAATAAAAATTCCAATCATATAACATGTCATTCACTTCTCTTCTCTGACTGTCAAGTATTAAAATGATCATAGTTTCCTATTTCTTTTACACCATTGGGAAGGGAATTCCAATGTTTTATGGCATTGTAATAATACGAATTGCCAACACTACCTACTCTTTCTGGTAAGTTAAAGTTGAATCGTCTATTTCTTGTATTATAATCATGTACGTCAGTAACAAGATTGAAGTTGGATCGAATATAATGATTCGACCTAGTATGATATATTTTATGCACGTGATGCAATACGAGTTGTTTTGATCTTTGGTCGACTTCAAGAAAACCAGCTTTAGAAAGTTCGATGTAGCCAGCATGAGTTCTTGGACCAGAACAGTTGATAAATCTCACCATTTTGTTCTGTATAATTTTCAACTTCTTTTGATCTGACCTGTTTATGTTACTATACCATGCAGGGTTAGCATAGTCAAATAAACATTGAATAAGAGCAAAACAGAGTGTACGTCTTGCTTTTAAATCCATACAACTTTGATATCTGTACACAAATTTCAGACGAGAATTTGCTTTTTTTACAACTGATTCTACTAAAGATGAAAATGAAATTGCGCTAGCCAACTCAATGCCTAAATACTTCACAAACTCTTTTCTCTTGATTGCTTGATTATTGTGTGTCACTTTGAATTCAAATGACTTTTTAGAACTACTTTTAGAACAAAATAAAATGCTTTCTGTTTTTCCCAAGTGTAAAGAAAGCTTATTATCAGTCATCCAATCGACACACGTAGACAGCTGTTCACTGAGCTTTTCCTCAATATATTTAGGATCAGGATTTGAATAGAGTAGTACGCTGTCATCTGCGTACAATAATAGTTTGAAGACTTTTATACAAACACACATATCATTTTTCAATTGCTTCCATTAATTTCGTCATTAATTATCGTTTTGTTCTTGATTATTATTATTATTATCATCATCAATATGTTATTATCATTATCATCATCATTTTTCTCACTATTGTCGATAGTGTTATTTTGTATGGATTAACATTAATTCTATTTGTATTGTATATTTCACAGTGTTAAATTGACAAATTCAAACTGATGTAAACTTCTCCAATACCCCAATGTGGGTGACATGAGAATAAATTGTCATTGTCATTGATAACGTGTTAACAACCATATGCCTGCCAATCTATTAAGTTAAAAGTTGACCTTACATTGACATTAAAGATAAAGATCAGTTTTGGAAATGCCCCCCCCCCCCCCCCCCCCTCTCAACAAATGAAATGGAAGCTCTTATTACCAATCATGTGAAAGAATATGTTTCGACTAATACGTGATGATACAAATTTTGCTAAGAAACCGCCTACTAATTGATATATTTGGACCTGATATATACACATCATTACTTAAATGCTAGATGATCAACCTTTTCTGATCGATTCCATAACGTTTCTTTCACAATGCAATCGCATGAACATCACTGGTTATTATCTTTAACATGATTTTTTTTTTCCAACATTGTTGACAAATATAAAAATCCCATCAAAAATCTCTTGAAAAATTCTATTTTTGAAGAGATTTTTAATGACATTTGTAAAGGGAAAATTGATGAAAGACAGCCAATTATGCGGATAACTTAAATCTGGATTACTATTTTCCGGATAACTGGCCTCTGTCTGACACCGCCTATTACAGCGATTGAAGCCAGCATGCGCATGCAGTTTTCGCTCATGAGCGCGCGTGTAATTAAATATCACGCTCAGCGTGCAATATTGTAATAATATTGCACGCTGATTCTCCATCGGAGGAGTGATGTATTGTACGGAGGAATAAACAAATGCTAAGATAATTGAAGTCGATTAAATAAAGAGAATCAATTACCTGTTTTTATTATCTGGGAAAAGAGGCTGTTATGTACAATTATCTTTGAAGATAGGGAAGAAGATGCTTCCAAATATCAACCACATTGGTTTGTTTTATGTATTATAACTTGTAGTTAACTTTTTATCCTATATATACGTTTTCCTCAATTTTGTTTTTACATGGTTCTCTCTTTTTAATTTTCAGTGTAATTCTAAATTAGGGTTCACCTTTAAAGGTCGAGCTTATGCAGGATATTGCCGAGTGTATACCTTTGCACTCAAAAGGCCCAGTTTGATGGAGGTGTACGTGTGTTTTCTTGACTCGTGCCATGCCGTGCGATTGAACCAGTGTGTATAAATAGATAATGCCAGCACTTATCAATGAGAACGCTGATGAGTCATACAATGTTTGAATTAGACCAGATACGTTAATATTTGGCATTGACTTTGACATATGAGTTACCAAATATTACATTCTATATTCGACACTTACCAATGGTTGAACGTTTGTGCTGATTATTTAAAATAGAGGTTTTCATTCGAAGGGTTAGAACATCACGCGACGGATTATTGTCGAGTTTCGCTGAACCCGTTGAACACATTATAACACAGGAACCTTGACGAATCCAGTGTTGGAGAAGAAACGCCATGGTTGAATTACGACGGGGAAGCATTCTTACACTGTTAGCTGTACTTGTCATACTCTATTTAGTACGTAAAAGTAAGTAAGATACTTAGTAAGTAATAAAGGTTCACTTTTAAATTATTGAGCGTGTGTAGAAGCTAAAATACCTTCATTGCACAGTTATAATCATTATTGTATAATTATTTGGCAAATTGATTTATAATACAACTGTTGCTGCTGCTGCTGCTACTTTTACTTCTTCTACTACTCCTTATATTGCAACTCGTACAAAAACGGCTACTAATAATAATATTTCTTTTAGTATAGCTAATTTCTCGCACGTAGTAACCACGGTAACGTGTATGATCTCGCCCTATAATAATCTGTCTTTGTACATGTGGACACACTCTTTTAAATGGCTTGGTGGCCAGGTTAAACGCACATATATGGTCTAACGGCGAATAATAAAATTATTATATTAGTAAATATGAATGTTGTATTAATATAAGTGGAACTGTGTACCTTTTTCACAAAAACCCAGGAGAATAGTGTTTATGCTACCATATGGCTACGAATGTCTCATTTTGTGACACAACGTGCTTCACCTTTCCCAGTGTAAAACTGCCATTTGTAGATTGATATATTGACTATGTTGAGGGTGACGAGATCATATTTGAAAATGGGGCATACATTTGTATCTATCGAATCAGTGTTTCTGTTTATCTGTAAAGCGCTTATAGACAATAAGCGCTATATAAAAGCGGAATATTAGTATTATTATTATTTTATTGCTGAAAACACATATACTTCCACGCCTATGTCTCTGTTTTGGTTCTGCTCATATTGCTCCTAGCGATTAGTCTAGTGTATAAAATATATCACCCTATTAGGGTATGTGATTTAATAATACAAAAAATACGAAATATCCTCATCATATAAACACAATAGCAATGGCAAGATTAACGTATTTAATAAAAGAGGAATATCCAAAAATAGTGTTTTTTAAGACTACAGTAAAAGGTGAGAATAAGAACATGTCATGTACATATTTAGGTAAAATATAAACATACATATTAGATACATGTACACCAGCTTCAGTTTGTATGAAATATTTACATTAATACATGTAGAAATCAATACAATAATTTGGAGTAGCATACAGTAAGTTGAAGTGACATATACAAAGATGAATAAATGTTGTCTATGTTTTTTCCTATAAAGTGTTCCATGTCAAGAATAATTTGTAGTTTTTATCGAAATACTGAGCAACGACCTTGCAACATTTTGCTAACCTTAAACAAAGCCTCTGAAGTATTATAGTTAAAGAGTGAATCCATTTTGAACACATTTGGCTATCTCCAAAAATACTTTTTATTTGCCTGTTTACAAAAATCCTCAAAGAACGGACAGTAAAACGAGTCCAAATTTAAGTTAAAGTTAATTTGTTCCACATTTTACCAAAAACATAGACAAACTTATAAAATAAACAATTATATATATATAACTATATAGGCATGAAGAAATGGTCTAGGAACGTGAGACGTAGCTGTACTTTGCAATTTGTATTACGAGCTTTCGGCTAGTGAGGCCTTCTTCAGGTTCTGGAGTGCAAACATATACAGAAACAAATACATTGTTTGAACAAATATACATGGCATACAAACTTAATATGACTCGATCATAGTCAAGCATCATGAACATAGCAAAAATTATTACGAGAAATACTTCGGAATAAACTTTAAAATGATTATGCAATTTCAAAGGGTTTTACCTTGCTTGTGTGTTGGGCTGTCGGTGCTGTGTATGTTTTTTTTTATGTGTACGTGTAATAAGGGATGCGCGGTCATGTGTGACACGGATGTTACTGATCTATGACACAGCCGGTGTCATGACCTGTGTCTTGGGAGGGCAGAGGGAGGAAGATAGAAGGCTTCATTCAAATGCATTGGAGTGTACGGTTGCAGTACATTGACCCCACATGGTATAACAAATGCAAGGATAAAACGGGAGAATCAAAGACTAAAAATAAAATTAAAATTAAGATCGAATATACTGCGTTGAGGCAGTTTTTATCATGTGATCAAAAGTTTACTTGCATCTGATATGTCGGTGTGTTAATTGCCTTTTTGATCAACATTGATCCCATCTAGGTGTAAGGTTTTAAGTGTTGATATCCAAAAAGATTCTCTGTGGAGGATTGTGTGGCGTGATTTGTTGTGGATTAATTCGATTCCGGTGATTTGAACAATGTCTAGTGAGTGGAATGGAAGGTTGAAGTGTACTGTGTATGTTAGTATTTTGTGTTGTGTTGCCGAGTGGAAGTTCTTTATTTCGGATCGTGTGTAATTGTTGAAGCCTGTGTAGTGTAGTTTCTGTTTTGCCAACATATTGTTTGTTGCATTGAGTGCAGGTGATGCGATATATCACCCAACTGGATGTGCATTCGATGTGTGAGGTTACGGGGTATTCTTGGTAAGTCACTGTGCTTCTGAAATTGGAAGTGTTTGTTATGTGTTTGTGGATTATGCATTTTGAGATGGGCATTGGAAGAATCCATTAGGCATGGGGGTTCCGTGTTCGTTTTCGTTTTGGAGGGGGACTGGGTGTCCCGCTTTTACGAGTACGTCGAAGCCTGCGCCCTCGTCTGTACGAAGTTGTTGGATGTTTAGGAAAGACGGCTGTGGTTGTATTTCCTTGTTGTAGAAGGGGATGTGTTTTTTCATTATGCCTGGGATCTTGGCAGTGGCGGGGGAGAAGGATACCGTACAGAAGACGTTGCCCTTGTATTTTTCAGAGCGTTTTTTGTATTCAAGAAGTTCCCCTCTGTTTTTTTCTTTAGCTCTTTCTATTTGTTGTCTAACCATGTCTGGTCGGTAATTTCGGTCTTCAAAGTTTTGTTGTAGCTGTTTGAGGTGGTGATCTTCACGATCAGGTTTTGAGCAGATTCTTCAAATTCGTAGTGCTTGGCTGTATGGTATGCTTTTGAGGGAGTGGCTAGGGTGGCAGGAGGATGGCAGGATGGGTGTGTGTGAGTCCGTAGGTTTGGTGTATAGTTCTGTCTCTATTTGGCTATTGGATAGTTGAAATGAAACGTCGAGAAAGTGAGTCCTGTCATTAGATGATTCGAATGTGAATTTGATTGTTGGGTGTATATTGTTCATTTTTTCTTGCAGTTTGGATAATTTTCTGGGTGAGCCTGTCCAAAGAAAACAGATGTTGTCTATGTACCGTTTCCATGAGTTTGCCAGGGTAGGTGATTGTGTTGTGTTGGGTATTTGTTTCTCTAGGCGGCCCATGAACATATTTGCGTAGGTTGGGCAACAAGTGTACCCATTGCTGTTCCCTCAATTTGGAAATAATTCAGTTTAAGGATGAGTTGAAGTAATCGTATCAATTGATCTGTACGTGGGTTCTGTTTCTCTCTAGTGTTGGGGGCTTTCCGACAGGCTTCAATGCCTTCTCAGTGTGGTGTATTTGTGTACAGAGAAGACACGTCTGCTGTTGCCAGTACGATTCTCGGGGAGAGGGGGTAAGAGTCTTTGTTTATTGCTTGGATGTGGTTTAGAATGTGTGCTGTCTCTTTTAAGTGGGAGGGCAATTTTTCGGTGAGGGGGCGTAGGTAGAAGTCCAGGTATTTGAAGATCTGTACTGTGGGACACGAGCGGCCCTAAACAATTGGTCGGCCTGGATTGTTTGGTTTGTGGATTTTTGGAAGAAAGTAGAGGTTGGGGCAGACAATAGTCTTGGGTTTCAGACCTTTCTGTGTCTGTAGGTCTATGTCTAGTTATTTTACTACCTTTTGAACTGTGTCAAGATAGGATAGAGTGGGGTCCCGTGCAAATTCTTTGTAAGTGCTTTCGTCTGATAATTGCCGTGCCCTTTCTAATATGTATAGACATTATAACTACTGATGATCCCTTGTCTGCCGGTTTTATGACAATATCAGTGTTTGATTTCAATTTTTTAAGGGCTTGTCTTGTTGTGTTGTAGGTATCTGTACATGCGCTTATATCTGTCTCTACGTTTTCAAGAAATATATGTAGATATATGGATCATTGACTTTCGGGGTCCATGTGTTTACCGCACTTGACCGCACATCCCTCATTACAAGTACACATATATCAACTGAATAAACACACACACAGCACCGACAGCCCAACACACAACCAAGGTAAAACACTTTGAAATTGCATAATCAAGTATATTCCGGAGTATTTCTCGTACTAATTTTTGCTATGTTCATGATGCTCGACTATGATTGAGTGATATTAAAGGGATAGTTGAGTTCTGTTGCAGAGGGCGCTACACAAAATATATTTTTGTCAGATAATGAAAAACTGAGTGTCAAATTTGAAAGGACATAATATTTAAATGACAAAATCATCTCTGTTTGATCAAAATTGGTTCAAAGACGGTTGAAATATAACGATTTGTAATATTTGTGTACCACCACAAATATTAGATATTTTGAAAAATTTGAAATAACCGTTGAACAAAACGAAATAACGCCTTTTACGTCGTATTTCAGCCAATGCCGATGTTGGCTTCTTTGTTGGCATTTTCGTGTTGGTTATATTTGCACCAGCCGGCCCATGTATTGTTATTTTGTATTGAATAATTAATTAACGGTCACCGTATTTTTTTGAAAGTGGAGCTGAATTGGTATGCTCGTATTGGCTAAAATTCACACATTTTGGGGTCTAGAATTACGTTCATAGCAATTTTAGGTTCTAAAAGGGCACTAGAAATATCATAGATAAGAATATAACCATGCAATAACCATACACTTTGAAGGCATTTGCGGTCTGAAAACAGAACTCAACTATGCCTTTATATGCCATGTATATTTGTTCATACAATGTATTTGTTTTTGCATGTGTTTGCACTTCAGAACCTGAAGAAGGCCTCACAAGCCGAAAGCTCGTAATAAAATTGTAAAGTACAGCTACGTCTCACGTTCCTAGAACATTTTCTTCACGCCTACATTATCTGGAAAACCCGTTGTCATGTCAGAGTTGAGGTTTCTCGCACTTTTATATATAAATATATATATATATATATACAGTGCGTCCCAGAAAAAAAACGAAACCGAGAATTATCGATGCTTTATCATAACTTAATCGCAATTATAATTAATAAATGACACATAAATGTTAAGCTTAGATCCTCCTCTTCCATTTGATGCAACTCATATGATGCATAATTCACGCATGAGTGATTACAAACAATTTAAAGAGAGCAAACCAAAAAGTAATTTGGCTGGCAGTATCTGAATTTCAAGGAGAAAATAAAATTTCTAGAAAGTTCAATTTCTTATTTCAAAATAATCCAGGAATAACAAAGTTATGCTTGTTTGAAATAATGCTTGCTCTTTCCATAATTTGATTAAACGAGTTCGTTTTCACTGGCTGCCTGCCGTAGCAACAAACAGAGTTGACAAAAGACTTAACTCCGTTTCGTGGACGATCAGCCCTGCTCTTGATGCATGGCTGATCGTCAACGAAACGGACTACAGGTAATTTGTAATTCAAGCACATTAACCAACAGAAAAATCTCCTGTCAGTTGAATATAAATGAATCAAGTTCTGCTCAAATGTAAGCTTATATTTAAATATTATATAAACTATGCACTGTGAGTTAGAATTCAATTCACTATGCCAAATATTGATCACTAAATTCCAACAACCTATGTGTTATGATTTTTTTTTAAAATTGAACATTGTTGTATTCTCAGCTTGATTGAACAAAATATGAGTAAAACCCAAATTATCAAGAAACCCTTTCATCTTTTGATTCCAAGACGTAGATTTCATCGATGAATAATACAAAACAAAATATTAAGAATACAAGAAATTGACTAATTTTCCCTCTTTTCCATATTCTAGCCAGTACCAGAGCATCAACATTTGGTAAGTAATAATATATTCTAATCTATAAACCCCCATTTCTCCATAAACCATGCAATATTGAGTACTCTCATGAACGCACAATAATCTCTTGCAAAATTTCAAATAAAACGACTCAATTTGAAGAAGACAATCGAACCCTGAGACATCACAACCCAATTGATTGATCAATTAATTATGCAGTTGTTCCTACTGACGAAATTGTGGTCAATGGTTTTCTTATCTTGATTTGTTTTAATAGTTTTGTGCTGACGTGTTTACCTAGGGAAAAATTAAACATGAATTATAATGGGGAAAGCAAATACTAAAAGGAAACAACTATAGTTCAATGTATGTACATTGATTTTGCTTAATTTTTAATTTGTTAAAAAATCATGAGATATCCATGTCTGCAAAAGAAAAGAAAAGAAATAAAATGAATAAGGAAAACATTAGAACACGTAAGGAATTCACCAAAATAATATCATTCATGGGAATTAATTGGAAGTTTTACAGTTTTTAGATGCAATATTAAGACTATATATTCTCATTAAAGGGATAGATGAATTCTTGTTAAAGACCGCAAATGCCTTCAAAGTACATGGCTATTGTTCTTATTCTTATTTATGACATTGCTTGTGCCCTTTTAAAACCTTTAAACAAATATATAAGAAAATGAAGGTAATTTTAGACCCCAAAATGTGTAATTTAGATTGAATAAGATCATACCAATTCAGCTCAACTTAAACAAAATACCGGCTGGTGCAAATATAACCAACACGAAAATGCCAACAAAAAAGCCAACATCGGCATTGGCTGAAATACGACGTAAAAAGGCGCTATTTCGTTTTCTAACTTTAATGTTTATGGGTATTTCAGCCGTCCCTGAACCGATTTTGATCAAACAAAGATGATTTTGTCGTTCAAATTGTATATTCTTTCAAATTTGACACTCAGTTTGTCATTATCTGACAAAAAAGTGTGTGTGTAGCGCCCTCTGCAACAAAACTCAAGAAATCTTTAAAGGGACTTTGTAACATTGTTCAGATGTGAGGAAATGGTGATGAGGTAGTGACTTCAATGCTAGATGTACAATCTGAAAGTTTGAGTAAAAACGAACCATTATTAATGATACAAATTGGAAAAAAACTGATCTGATCAACTACTTAATTCTCCCAACTATATTATTACAATTTAATTACATTTTAGGTGAATTTAAATCTTTGCAAAGCAATGCATTGGCTCTATATACCATTCCAGACATTTGAGTGTTGACAGATTTTTAAAAAAACGTGTCTTATGTCTTATTTTCATGGACAAACGGTTGGAAAAATTCAAAAATGGTTGGGAGAATGTACTGTTAAATACTGTTAGAGGGCAGGCGCGTACGCAAGGGGGGGGGGGGTTTGGGGTTAACCCCCCCCCTTGAGTTTTTTGTTATGTGTATGATTTGTGTATGCTTTTTGGCAACCCCCCCCCCTTTTTTTTTTTAATTAAAAAAAAAATATATATAAAAAAATAAAATTAAACCAATGGCTGACCGAAAAAAGATGACCTCCCCCCCCCCCCCCCCCCAAAAAAAAAACGGAACAAAATGTCAAATTTTCAAAAAATCCTGCGTACGCCACTGTTAGAGGGTGTCGCACAGTGACACCTTCAAAGAAAACCGTAAATATCTTTGTGGTTTGAAGAAAAAAAATGGGATTTTGTGCATGTTAGAGGGTTAGTAAAGTAGAAGGAATATAATAAGTTACATTTCATACAAAAATTACGCACTTTTTCCATCAACCTTCAACAATGTTACCGAGTCACTTTAAAAGGATATTTTGTTAACAGAATAACCTGCATACTTCATTTCTTAATGAAATCTGTATTGATATGAATGCATATAACTCGCATAAATCGTAAGGAAATAATAATGATTTGAATATTTTAGTTCAAAATAAAAGCAAATCATACAATGTGCCCTCTCAAAATGCATCCAGATGTTCATTAAAAGACTTGCGTCGGTCGGACTATCTAAGGCCAAGATAAGGGGGGGGGACATCCCACCTGAGTTAATTTAAGTTCTTCAAACACCCGGAAAATCCATTCCATCTACTTCCTGGCTAATTTGAAGATATGTTAATCAGATTGGTTTAGAAAGACAAACCAAACGTTTGCTGTATCATGAATAGGCACTTGATTTAAACGCTTTGTTATTATTTGATGAATTTCCAGAGAGTGACGACACCAATACCGTGAAACACTGTACTGAAAAATGCAACTGTAAAGTTCTATGGCTTGTTATTGTTGTCCAATCCGGCAGTAAGTACTCACTTTTATCTTTTAGCAATTAATTATTAACTCCACGCAGCAGGTAATGTTTAAACAGAAAACTAGTTGGTCGGAGCAAGAGTAAATTCAATTTATTAGATTCATATTTTGAGTAGAGGTACAGGATAAAGTGCGAGGTATGAAATCGGTATAATGTTACAAAAAACCCGGGGGGGGGGGGACGGATTGTTAGATGTTGTCAAGAAATCTCCCTGCACAACTTTTGGGTCCACTTGTGTAAAAATATATAATTAATATCTGTTTTTATTTTCTAAGTACTTTCTTCCTTTTTCACTACTCAAAATATATTATGACTTGCATATTATTATTGTTCATTTATAAAGAAAAGACTCTCCAGTCTTTGAAAATGTACATTGTTGTTATTTTGTAATATTGGAACAAATGGGAAAGTTGTCAGGTACTACGTCATATTTACATTCCCGATTTAGCCATTTAGAAGTCCCTATACTTATAGTGATTACATTTTGTATTTAGTTGTGACTTTCTTATTTGCATCTGTTTGTGCTAAAAGCTTCACCAGTCTGCTCACGACGTTGTTTAAAAAAAAAATCATTTAGGAAAAAAAATATCATTATTTGTTCACTTTTTAAACATTTCCGATATTTTTCATATGTTCAATGCTTTCAAACACTTGTAAAATTTAGCATATGTTCGATGCTCTCAACCCAAAATATGCGTTTTGGTGGTTTAATTGCACTTTAGGAGACAACACTATTTTGCCCCAATCTCTGTCATAATACATCCATAAGTCCATCCATGTTCACTCTATAAATAATCAATGTTTTACATAACCTGCCAAGTTAAAAAAAAGAAGATAATTGCATTGACTCTTTTTGTCTTCATCTGGCATTTACCTTGCATTTCCCCGCATTTTAACTCAGAAGCAATTGGCCTCAATGTAATATCCAGGCTCAAAAAGGGTTATCAAGTAGACTGGTAGTGTGTACAATTTGAAAATGAGGATTTGCATCGCGCATGGCTTGAAAAGGTACAATTGGCCTTTCAATCAAAGGCATAGAAATGAGTCTATCTTGCTTTGTCGCATCTTTGAACTTGGCCCATTACACTAGATGACTGAGGAGATAAAAAGAATAAATTGGAATTCCACTAAATAAAATGAAATACAGATATACATACAGGCAGATGAACGTACACACTTTCAACTCAAACCCACAATCATCGGATTGTGACTTATTCTATTTATTTTCGTTTTATATAGCTAACGTAATACTGGTTGGAGTTTTGATCTACTCTAAAAGAAACATCCTTCGCATAATATTCATGCAAAGATATTCATATGGTAAGTTAATGTTGTACCTTCCTATAAGGTTGTAATGTTAGGTTTGCGTTTGGGGTCTGGTTCATGTATAGTTTTGGGTGTAAATTTGAGGTTAAAGGTATAAACCAGTTTTGGAAACACCCCCCTCTCAAAAAATGAAATGGAAGCTCTTATTACCAATCATGTGAAAGAATAAGTTTTGACTAATACGTGATGATACGAATTTTGCCGGTGACCGCCTAATAATTGATATATTTGGTAAATTATCATATCGATCCGGACTATATCGCGATCACGTATAAAGTCCCATATACAACTTTTTGTGTACAGTGCTTGTAACTTTACCAGGACTGGGCCAGATTTTTAATAATTTTGATGATTCCAGAACCTTGCAGTACGTACATGTACCAATACTTATATTCTTGATGATTAACCTTTTCTGATCGATTCCACAACGTTACTTTCACAATGCAATCGCATGACCAGAACTGGTCTACACCTTTAAGCATTTGAATGAAAATTGATCGCGAGGCAATTGCTGCTGGAGCATTTGTAACATAGCCCTCAATCCCAAAGACGAGCATTTTTGGGTGGCAAAATGAAGAACTTTAAGAGATTCAACATAATTTATCTTCATAAATCTGAATGGTTTGAGTTCCAAATATGCAGTAACTGTTGCTAAGAACTACGAAGGGACAGCTCTCAATATAAGCAGAACCCCAGGATTGAATAATTATAAATACTTTGAATACATCTGTATCTGGACAGCCACTCCATCTATTCATAGATTTCACAGGTTGTAACGTTTATCATGAAATAAGCACATTTTAGCATTTGGAAATTGTGTATTGTCACGCCACTCTTCGAATGTATTTTAAAACAAATTTTCATTCATATTTGTTTTAAATCTTTAGTATCTTTAGATCCCACTCCAAGTCAAACATCCAGCAGATCTAAAGATGATAATTTGATGAAAGGTAATGATGATCCGTTTCAATTGATCCAACGTAATCATCATGAGAAATAAGTACAGAATATTATATTTACTGAGACCCATTTTTTTTTCTTCTTCATAATTTCATGTTTCTTACATACACAATGCACAGAGCCCTTCTCTGATACAGATATGTGTCCAAAATGTAAACGTTAACATCCCTAGGTTGATGAAATGGGCAATTTACACTATTTACATTATTATGATTATATGTTTACGATCTTTCAGTGGTAGCCATTACGCACTCAAGTATAACAATAATAATAACAGTAATGATGAGAGTACCAGAAGTGTCATAGAATCGAATATAGTGTAATAAAGCATTATCATGAAGATAGTGTGGTCTCTTTTTTAATAAGGCCCATTTTCTTTTCAATTAAGAACTTTAGTAGTCTGGAAAAAAAAGTTATCATTAAAGAATAGCATCGAATATAGACATCCTAATGATGCTCGTCTTGCAGTCAACGGAGTAAATGGCAAAAAAATGAGCAGAAAGCCTAATTCAGACTACAGAGCGAAGGCTAAACGAACAAAGCGTGATAATGAATAACAGGCTGTGAATGGCTGCCGGAAAATAGACGTAATGCGGCTGTCATCGAAAGACTGGCATTAAGTCTACTTACCGGCACCCAATCACAGACCGTTATTTCTTCGCGCGACTTGTTCTTAGCTTCCCCTTTCGATGTCTGAATTCGGCTCTTTGTTCATTCTTGTGATTTTGTGTTTTTCAGTCGAACATGTGCAATTAGTTCGAAGAGTTTTTTTGAGAATTTTTTAGAATGCTATATTCGCTGCTACTCATCTATTTTGTATTACCAATCACTTCTTTCGTTATCATTCAATATTTAAATTCCTAGGTCGTATATCGAACGTGGAATTATGGAAACTGGTGGTATATTCCGATAAAAGCAAGGAGAATGACAAACTTTCTGAAGCTATAAGGCAATTGACTCCGGGTACACATGGTAACGCGTTCATTTAAAATTATGTTCATATCGCATTGAAGGCTTACATAGTTTGTTACAAAAAAAGGTCCACCAATTTGACCGTATGATTTCTTTTAAGTAATGGTGCGTTCCCACTGTCACGATTGGCGCCACGATTAAAATTGTGGTCTTAATCGTGGAGTAATCGTTGTGTTCCTAACAGATATTATCGGATCTTGAGATCAGTCGTGGCAATCGTGTTGATCGTAGGAAATTTTTGGACTGTTAAACAAATTTCTACGATCAACATGATTAATTGTCAATCTTGATCATCGCATCAGATCGTATTGGATCGTAATAAAACGCAACATATCGCATCTAATCGGGCTTCCTAATCGTGGTGATCGGGATCAACCTTGGAAAAATACAAACACCACGCTCTTTCACGGACGATCTGTTACGAGTTCCCGCGCCAATATATTTACACTTTCTCTCCTTCCCTCTCTCTCTCTCTCTTTGTATCTCTCTCTCTCTTTCTCTCTCAACCATCTAATTTGTTTCTCATTCACTTATTCTTTTTATAGTCCTTAATCATAATAACTGCTTTTCCTTTGCTCCATCAGCTTCTTAAACCTCGCACTCTCTTCTTCTTCTTCTTCTTCTTGTTAATCTCTTTCTCTCTCTCTCTCTCTCTCTCTCTCTTTCCTTCCTTCTCTCTATCTCTCTCTCTCCTTCACTCTCTCTCTCTCTCTCTCTCCTTATCAATCATGGAAAGGTAATGTAAACTTGTATTTCATTAATTTGCAGGCTTGAAATAGAAAGTTGTGGCCATACAATCAGAAGATGATAGATGCCTACTTTATTTATTTTTATAAAATTATAGACAGATATAATACAGCTGTGACAATTTTGCAGTGTGTAAACTATAGTGTCACGCTATGTACACATCTTTTAAAATGTGTTACATTATAACAAATCTTTCACATGGATTTTATTGTTTTTGTTCTTGCAATGACATGGACAATTAATGAGTTAAAATTATGTCCCTTTTATTAATCCATAAATATATGTCACATAGATTTAACAACTAAGCTGTAATGACCCTAAAATGAGTTTACATTGCTCTAAAACATTTACTTTGAAAAGTCAGTAAAAATGGAGAAAAAATATGCATCTCCAATTATATGCATCATCAATTTCCTGAATTTAACAAAAATAAAAATACAAATAAAAACATCAAATATCATCTTCTCCGATTTCCGCGTCATGCAGCTCAGCCATCCTTTCCTGCCATGCGACCGCACCTTGTGGTGAGTTATAGGAGGCCTTCACGAGTTCCCTGTGGTGCTTTGCATCTGCTGTACTAGAGTTGCGAGGTACATGATGTTGATTCACATCGAGCCAGGCCACATGGTCCCTCCATGTTCCTGGGATGACATTCTGTTTTCAGCCTCATGGTCCGCCTCTTGTGCTACAATGCCTGGATGCCTCTGCCTAAGTAGGTTTTGCAGAACCACTGCCGCCTCAACCATATCATTCACATTGTTTGGCTTCAGCTCTAGAGTCCTGAGGAGGCACCTGAATCTATTGGTCATGATACCAAAGCCGTTTTCCACCACTCTCCTCCCCCTTGAGAGTTGAAAATGCTCTCCTCCCTGGCCATCCCTCTTCTGCCGTATGATTCATGAGGTAGTTCCTGAGCGCGAAGGTGTCATCCCCCAGGATGAAAAAAGGCATGCCTTGGCGGTCATCAGAGTCGCCAAATATCTGAGCACCTCACATGTGTCCTTTTCCACTAAGCTCGATCCACACAGACTTGTAATCTGCATCCACCAGAGCTAGGAGTGGTAACGAAAAGAAGCCCTTGTAATTGTAGTACAGGCTGCAAATGTGGGGTGGCTTCTTGGTGGCAATGTGTTTGCCAACCAGGGCCCCAATGGTATGGGGGATGTTCCATCTCTGCTCAATCTGGTAGGCTACGGCTGTTCAGGATTTAGGGGTGACAGGTAGGCTAAAAACCTCATCTTTGTACACTTGCACACTTCTGGAACCATCTCTGAGATGCTGGACACTCCACACTTAAAGGCATACGCAAGAGACCGATAGTTTTCCAGTGGCAAGGTGCCTCAGTGTCACTGCCAGTTTCAGTCCAGGTGAGAGGGTTGCCTGAAAATGGTGCGTTCTCTCTCGATTCCTGGGGCCATCCTCTGCAATACTTCTTCGAATCAAAGATGGTTTCACCCGGAACTGCCTGACTGCAGCTCTCCTGTATTTATGTGGTTGGGGCTTTGGCTGGTCTGTACCGTCTGGCTGCTGCTCTTCTTCTTACTCCCGGGCAATAATACAAGCATACAATAATACTGCAAAAATACACGTTGTCATCATCCTCAACTCCTGTCATCATCAATGGTTGTAGGTTGTAGCGGTCACTCTGTAGAAGTTCAAGAAAAAATGCAGTCCATGGTTAGTCAGCCTGTATATATATCCGTCTGGCTCCAATCGTATTTCAAATCGTGATCACTCTGGACCCTTATCGTGAAAGACATCGCGACCACAATCGTATCCTGTCGCAACAGAGCGCATCGGTTCGTGGTAAATATATCGGAACGTATCCGAACGTATCTGCACGTACCCGATAGTTCCAAATCGTGGGCCTTGATCATAATGATCGTGTCACATCGAGACCCTATTGTGGACTCAATCAGGACAATCCTATTGGAACGTATATGATCGTATCTGAACGGGAGACCGGATCATATCACCTGAAATTAACCAATCGTGACTATGGGTGGGTTTCAAGCGATTTTTCGAAGCTAGAATCACAAACATGAATCACAAATCAAAACGCCGTTACAAAACACGGTTACTGCGGGAGAGCGTTCAAGCGATTTTTGTTATCAACGCTGATTCTAGCTCATTTCGAGCCCAGCCACTGCGCATCACACTGCGCAATTTGACCCAGGAAGTATAGGTCAACTTCGGCGCGCGCTTTATGGAATTGTTTACGGCCGACTGTCGGCTGCTGTTTTGAGCATAGATCGCAATAAGAAAGAGAAAGCAATAGAATGATTCAAACAAAGAATAACATAAGGAAGTACAGAAAGAGAAAGTGATAGAATGATTGAAACAAAGAATAACAGAAGACAAGGTGATAGAAGGAAGAAACAAAGAATTACTTAAGAATAGAAGGAAGAAACAAAGAATAACATAAGGAAAGACAGTAACAGAAACATAAAGAATAGATAATGAAAAAATAGAAGAGACGAAGAAAAATGGAAAAACGAAGAATAGCATAATAGAAACAAAAAGAGAAAATAATAGAAGGAAAACATTGACTAACATAACGGAACAGGCCGCGATAAAGAGTATGCTATAGTGTACGAAAATTGCATGAAAAGCAGGCGCGCGGTTTTTGCCCAAACCGGAACAGGCCACGATAATGCTGCCATAGAATCATGATTGAGATCTCCATTCGTTCAATCGAATTTTAGCGACCATGATTCTACAGAATCATGATACAAAACGCATCTTTTTCATCGTTTCATGTTTGTGTTCTTAAACACGTTTATTTTTACGACCGACGAAAAAATCGCTTGAACGCAACGTGTTTTAAACTAAACGTCTTTGAAAATCGTGATTCTAGGGTGAAAAGTGTCGATTGAACACACCCTATATCGCAACCAAGCGCACCATATCGCACCGGAACTTATCGAATCGCATCACCTCGTTTCCAAACCTGGCAATTATTGAGTTTCACGATCAGCTACGAATGGCCAATCGTGGGGTTCGTAACGGATCGCACGACACTGGAAACGCCCCATTAGGGAAATTATTGGAAACGTAAACAAATTCATTGATATAATTGTTAAGCTTTCTTATAAAGGACATGTTAAAGGGAAGGGCAACTTGGATTATATCATACTTGATATTAAGCAGTTTCGCATTCTGGAAGATTACTCTTTTTTTTTCTTGTTACGAATTTCCCATTCTTGTATGCCCTAAATCGATAAACATGTATCATCAATCTTGAGTTAAAATAACACGGACTCTTATTTATTATATAATTTTATTCTGAACTAAACAAGAACAGTATATTTTGTTATTGTTTTGTTGTCAACACAGGCATTCCAACCCCAGAACACGGCACATGTACCACAGATTACGAACGTAAACTAACAGATTTCCAACGTCTCTGCAGCTGGAAAAATACCTGTGCTGGTACAGAACAAATGGACAATCTCCTTGAAGCTTGCTCGCAGGCCAAAATGGGAGAAACTGTAGAGAAACTAAAAGGTATTCTTAATTCTAGAATGTGTGTAAGATTTAATTAGATAACAAGATTATTTTTTCTATCCACATACACTGTCGCTCATAAAAGTGGAATATTTTAGTTTTATCCCAATTCATGGAATTATTTTAAAAATTATTTAAAAATAATAGATCTAGATAATAGTATACATTCTCAGATTTTATTGAATAATAATTTGCCAATGTGTGTTTTGCAGGACTGCTAAAACATGTGTATGCTACTATGATTATTAACTAGGGAACCTATGCCCGTAGGTCATAAATGACAGTAATGAGGATTAATGCCCCACAAAAAGGCACTAATATAACACATCGACACGGTTTCGATCATGGGGCCTCACAGTTACGAGGCCATTGCTTTGTCACTGAACCATGACTGTACGCAGCGGGGGCTAGGGTAGGGGGCAGTTTCCATAAATAAAAATTAAAACAAGAAAATGCAATAATTTTTCAATAATTTATTGCATTTTACCCCGGTCCCAACATAAACAAAATCCTCTGGAGGGCCATGCATTATGACTCAAGGCATGGGCACACAGAAGATTTGTTTATGTTGGGAACCGGGGTAAAACGCAATCAATTATTGAAAATGTATTGGATTTTCTGTTTTTTATTTTATTTATGGAAAATGCCCCCCTACCCTAGCCCCCGCTGCGTACAGTCATGGTTCAGTGACAAAGCAATGGCCTTGTAACTGTGAGGCCCCAGGATCAAAACCGTGTCGATGTGTTATATTAGTGCCCTTTTGTGGGGCATTAATCCTCATTACTGTCATTTATGACTTAAGGGCATATGTCCCCTAGTTGATAAGCATTGTAGCATACACATGCTTTAGCAGTCACGCAAAACACACATTGGCAAATTATTATTCAATAAAATATGAGAATGTATACTATTATCTAGATCTTGTATTTTGAAATTATTTTTAAAATAATTCCATAAATTGGGGTCAAACAAAAATATTCGAACTATATGAGCGACAGTGTAGTATAATCTCAGCGAGAAACTGCCAAACCCTAACTTTATTAGATTAATCTTATTCATTTTAAATTCATATCTGACGTAAGTAAAATTTCTCTCTTTTTCCACACAAGCAAGGTGATATATATTTTCAATCTTAGACTAGTTCCACCTTTAACAAAATCTAATTAACTGAGAAGTTCATTGTATAAAAAATAAAACCAACAACATTTGTTTATCCTCCTCACCAGGTTTCCTTAAAAAGGTGTCTGTGGGGGTTTCCGAATATGATTTAGAACACATTTTGTGGCAGATTGGGAAGAAGTCATCTGAGAATATCACAACGCTTCTCACTAAATTAACGAAGACTCACTTCAATCAGGAATCAAGCCTATCTGAAAACGTTCGCCGTGCACTTCCTGAGTTACTGAAATGGACAAAGGGAAACCATGCTATCAACCCAGCCGTGACGTTAAGCTTACAATCGGATGATTTGTGCACTGACGACATGTACTTCTTTAAAGGTATAGTATTTACCAGTCTATATTCACGTTAAGTGCATATAAAAGCATGGTATACATGTATATTCACACACAAGCACAAATACACAGAGATGCATTATACATATATATATATATTATATATATTTATACATTTTATGAATATATATGTGTCTAGCTTAATCAACAACAACAAGAGTACACACTTTGAAAGTATTCTCAAAAATTTAAATTATAGGTACACATCTGTATGATTTCTTTTGTGTGGAATTATGTGCGAGGGTATATCTAATCGGAAGGCACTTGAGGTGTTGAAAGAACATTCCGCTTGAGTGATCTGATCACTACTGAATATTTTGAAATAAAAAAGTCGCAAAAATGTTCATCGTTGAATAGGAGCAAAAAGCATATCAACCATCACTTGCAGTTGCTCTGTTAACTATCAATAATTGATTTGAACCATTAGTTGATCTCTGACCTAACGTTTGCAGTCATGCTTCCTCCCCTCCCTACACATACATGCACATCCGCGCGTGCGCTCACACAACATTGCAGATTATTGTCTTTCCTGCACTCCATTACCATTTTTGTCTGCATCATTTTGACGGAATGCAATGTAATACAGACGATTTACACAAATTGTTTGAACTCCACAAAAAAGTGGTAATATAATTTAAAAATAAGTAATTTGTTTGTCTTTTTTTCACAATGCGTAACTATTTGAAGAATGTGAAAACATGCACTGTATATTGGCAAGTGAATATCTTTCACATCCATGTTAAATTGCAAAAATCAAAGTATGTTATGTTTGTCAATAATATATTCCTTTTCCCTTTTCTAAATATGTTCACTTTCCTCAATTTCTAATTTACCATCCAACTCATTGTTTCTCGGTTGTCGTGAATTTTAAGGTGAATTGGAAATTTCAAGAAGCAAACACATAAATATTATACGAATATTGACTGCTCATGAGGATGATGGCGGGAATTATCACTCCCAAGGTGGTGTTCATACCGGCCCTTCTATCACCGCCGAGGGGTGATAGAAGGGCCGGTATGAACACAACCGAGGGAGTGATAATTTCCTCCACCATCTGATTACAGAGCAGTCCATATTTGTTTTATATACCTTATCCTTTTCATTGATTCATGAATAGGTTTAGAAAATAATGGATAAATGAAATACAAAAAATTGCCCTCTACAAGCTACTTCATCGTATAAAGTCAAAATAACAAAGAAACAATCATTAAGCTCCATGTGTTTTACTCACTTTGTTACAATGTGATTCTCTGAAGAAAAATATCGGACGACTAAATATTGAGGCGACTACTACTTAAGAGCAAAATTTATAATCGTACCCGATAATTCATTTTTCATCCTCATAATTTGGGTATTCCAAGGGAAAAAGATATTCACCCATCTCTTTAACAATAACACAATGCAACAGCCAAAGTGAAAGGAGAAAGAGAGTGAGAAAAGGAAGGGGAGAGGTAAAAAAAAGTTGAAGGATTGTAAGAGATGGAGTCAGAGGGGGGGGGGGGGGGGTTGAATGTAGGGGTCGAGGGTAGAAAAGAGAAAGAGCACGTGTCGGATAAAGAGAGATCAGATGATGGAAAGAAGATGGTTAATATGAAAATAGAGGGGTAATAAGATAGGAGACGGAGGAAGAATTAAGAAGACAAAGTTAGAAGAAAAAGAGGGGAAAATTCATATTCAACTTGGACAAAGATTCGTATAACCAGTGGCGGATCCATGGTTTTCTAGCGGGTGGGAAAAGGTAATGATGTCGGACAATTCAATGGAAAGCAGAATAACAAAATAAAAAAATAAATATTTATACCAAAAAGGGTAACAAGGTCTGTCATTCCTCCTCCCCCATTTTTTGTGTTGTGAGTGGTGAGGGGCATTTTAATTTTGTGGGAGATTTAGAGAGATTGCACTCATTTTCGGCATGTGCTCTACGAGAAAAACTTGGGGGCCTGAATTTTTTTTTCGGGAGGGGGGTTATTCCCACAAACTCTTCTAAAACCGCTATTGATGCCCCCCCCCCCCTTTCCTCCCTCATCAGCTTATATCCCTCGATATAGCTTGTACTGCGCACGTGTAGTACATCTACTCATTGCTTATATGCTAATTGTTAGCTTGAAAGGACGTCGTTCTGTTAAATTTTGCTTCTCTGACGGTTTTGACGGAGGTGTTCCGTGGAAAGACAAGTTAAATATCAGTCTAATTTTCTTTTGTCCAAAATGAGGTTTGACAGGGCATCTGGATTAAATTATTTAGAAGAACATGTGCTCGTGTGCTTCTCTCAATAATAAGGGCAAGCTTATTAATGTAGTCATCTTTCAATAGAGGATAGTAGAGATATTGTCGATTGTGAGTATAAAAAAGTGCATGTTGAGTATTCTGTTAGTCTGATATTTTTTAATCTTTCATTTTGTCCGTATATTTGCCACTTTAAATGTGCACCTGGTTGGATATCCAGGTTCATAAAGCCAAGTTGCTACAGAGACTTTTTTATTAGGACGAAGTTGGTAAAGCCCAATTTCGGTATTGAAGAAAATGCCTATAGCCCACGCGGTTATAACACGTAGTAGTAATGCAAATAGTTAACTTAGTGAACTTGTCAAATAACAATTTAGTTCAGACAAAATAATGGATGGTTCTCAGACCAAGTGACACGGGACAAAAATACAATTTTTGTAAAGGCCGGGGCTTATTTATATTAAAACAAAGGATATATGATTGAATAATTGCACGATGTGGAGAACTACATATCTACAACAATAAATTATTTTCTATGCCTTATTTATCCAAACCTACAGTGTCTGAAGGAGAAAAGCGTCCATTTGAAAAGGCCGAGATCAAGCAACATGTTCGTAATGTTTCTAAAGCCCACTGCCATAAAATAATTAGCATCATTTCCACGAAGTGTAAATCTAAACGTTATAAAGAAGAAAAAGTCGTCAGCACGATCATCGATGAAAACGAAATGGATCTATTCAATACCTATCAGATGATAAAGGAATGGCTTGACCAGCAGGAATGCAGTAATTACGAGAAGAGAATCAGACTTCAAAATGCAGTGGAAGGCGCCCAAAAAGCTTCTACATCTAATGGTAAGGTTTGTCAAGAAATATAGTGAGAAAGAAAAGGAAAATGATTTGACTTAGCGTTTTTACCAAAGAGGATTAAAATAACACTTTTTATCTACTAATTACATTTTCCGGATAGTGCATATTAATTATTTGGTAAGACACGAAACTTACTGTTTTCGATTTAAAGATTAAAATAAGGAGGATGCATGAATATCAAGAGTCTAAATGCCTTCAACATGTGCTAAATAAATTGAAAAGTATCGTTTTACCTTGCAAATTTAATGAGAATGTTTTACAATTTTGTTTATTAGGCGATCAACCTCTTTTGAACCCTCACCCCTGCTCATTTTCTTCTTCTCTTTCTATCTCGTTCTCTTTCTCACAATACCCTCCTAATAATATTTAACGATGTTCATCTCTTTAGAAATCAGTTTAGGTGAGATAGATCAACTTGCTTCAAGTAAGGGGAATGCTAAAGCAGCGTATGAACTTCTCATGAAAGACATCAAGCCCTTTGCTGCAAAGCTTCGTCTGGATGAAGGCAAAGTCACCAATTACAGACAACAATCTAGTTCGTCTCAGAGCAAGCGGGGAACTATTGGACTCGTTGCTGATGTTATGCCGAAAAAAGGCAAAAAAGGATTGTAAATTTGGTAAGTTTCCGAAGCAGGGGCGGCAGCGTGTCTCGACTAATCCACCTTTCTTAACTTCTCACACTTCCCCACACAAACAAACGTATGTATAATAAATATATATAAATGCATATGTATCTATTATACAAAAGAATAGTGATTTTATCGTCATTTTCCTGAAGGCTTCGTTCTATAGACCGTTTAGTTAACTCATTTGTTTTCATCACGTGTATAACATATACATGTTATATATTGTATATATGTTAGAACATCATTATTTGTAGTGTCACTTTTATCATTATTAACATAATTTATATATATGGAGCAGTTGTTATGACATTGACTTTCTTAGACAGTGACCTGGATTTGATTCAATGCAGAAACTTTTTTTGTAATGTGCACAAATGTCTACAATGTTTGATTACAGGATTGCCGAGAAATAAAGGCGAAAAATTCAAGACGAGCATTTAGAAATACCAATAAAATAAGAAGGAAATATTAAATAAATAACAGGAATCTTGTTTCTGTGTTTGCGTTGTTGGGGTGCAAGTATAGGTACATCTCGTTCGGAGTTAAATTGTCAATATTCCCTTCGAGGTGGTAGCATAATGCCCGCCTTCCAAGCTTGAAGGGTTCCGACAAGCCGGACACTATATTTCTTCCCAAATAATGCCGGGGGCAATTATCACCTGAGCATATCATGTCGGAGCACCGGAATAGTGGTATTATTCTAACCACATGACCACTGTCACCTTATACAATATGATGTCCCATTATGTGAGGCAACCAATCAGATGTTGTTATCATTATCCCGCGATTTGTCTTTCAAATATTGCATTGATATTTTCAAAGCATTCAATTTGAAAACTGTCAATTTTTTTCTTTTGGATAATTCTTTAAATAAAAGAATTGTTACTTTATATTCATTTGTTCTGTCCTTCTCAGATGTGCCCAATACTGGAAACTGATTATCATCTTGAGGCATATACTCTTCCTGATCTTCAAGGGAACTCAGATCTAGTATAAGAAGGCAGGCCAACCCTGTCTTAATAAAGGAGTTTTGAGACCTAGATGTTATAAACCAATACTGTGAGAAGATGAAATAAGTATAATTCAAGACGTTTTCATGTGTAATTGCTTTTCCATACAGCATCTCGACAAATCCTTGTACAATATTTCTGTCTTCATTCTATCACTAAGATCACTCCAACTGAAGTTACAAAACAAACTATGAAGATGTTCCCAGTAGGTTTCCATGATAAGTATTTACACTTAGAGGTTTTCGGTTTAAAACCCCCCAAAATAGGAATTTCCAAAAAAAATCCCCGAAATTCGGAATATGAATTTAAACAATTTAAGTAAAATTGTACATAATGTACCGATTTTTTTCTAATTAATTTTACATGGAAAAGTACCTTGTAACTTATAAATATTGTCTAAGCTGGGCGTAACTGACCTCAGATGTCAATTTTGATATTGCTCAATATCTAATTTTCATAACACTTTTATCACTACATGTACGTTTGTATCACATATATATATTTGTTTTAGCATAAATCTTTCAACTTAGGTAATGGATAGAATGTAAATGAGAGGAACAGAGCTAGCTGGTATTCTGATCATATTTCCTTTTGTAGAAATTAATCTACTGGTAGTTACATTTGCCACCTTCATATGCATTCATTCTTGTACAAATGGATATTATATCCCATATGGAAACGTTGTATCATCCGCTCAATCTGACTTGCGTGCATAAAACAAATAAGCATTTTTCCATGAAAAAGTGAAGTTTTCTAAAATGTGCGTTTCTTTCCAGCATTGGGGCGCCCGGGAGTCACTCGGGTAACATTTCATAAAGTATAATATAAAAAGACCATATGCAAATTTTCTGTACTTTTGTCGGAAAAAATACATTTATCCAGCACAATGTCGTCTCTTTTTGCGTTGGAGAAGAGCAAATAGCGAGTTTCAATCACACTTTGGCCGCTCTCGCAAGCTCTCACTCGTTTCACTGTGGTCAAGCGACTTTGGGGCAAGCGGTTAATGAAAATACTAATCGTTAGCTTTCTTCTGGTATTAAACTTGTTTTGATTGATTGTATAATCTTGTCGGAATAAAGGAAACAAAAAGGCTCGACCAATAACTTATCAGCGTCTGAATTGACCTTTTGACCTTGAATTCCCTGATGAAAGCGCACTAATGGCGTCATCTTCGCTAAATCGGTGTCTTTTATCGTAAAATGTGACACTTTCACAATGTTTATACATCTTTTTTAAGATATAGAGTAAGATATAACATTTTTTTTCTGATATCACTGAAGTTTTGGGTTTTATTTAATGAGTAATTTTAAAATAAGAGCCATTTTACTGTTTTAATTTACTGGATCGTACCATTAAAGTTGCAGGGTAGAAAGATGCATTTTCCAACCGCGCCAAATTTAATTTACGTTCCGACATTCTGTTAAATGGGTTCGTGTTGTTAAAAATCCTCTGCTTTCTGCTCCAACAAACGTCCACATGCGGAGTCGTTTATCAATTAAATTATTCAAATTTATGGATGTTTCCTAGCCGTCCCAGGTGTTTGTGTTGTCACCGCTATCATTATTTGTACTCCAATTGCCAGAACGCAAATTTCATTTTGGTTTTATAGTTTCATCGTAGTCGTTTATCGACTATATGTATTCAAATTTATGAATGCTTCCTCCCCAGGTGTTTGTGGTGTTTATGCATTTCATTCACCCGTTATTATTCTCTGTACTCCAACTGTTAGAATACAAAATGCATTTTGGTTTTATAGTTTCATGCAATAAGTAAGTCAATAAAAGAGTATGTTCTGCACAATAAAAACAATGTGTGTCCCTATTGTACAATGTAATATGTCCCCTCATTTTGTAATAATTAATTTACCCATTTACATAATGGAACTACCTGCCCGATGAAGCCAGTGGCCTTTGACCCCTGAGCACTCAACACCGTGTGGGAGTCAGTTTGGGTTAACTTCTTTTATGAGACAAATACAAGCAAACGTTTCCATATGGTGCAGGTTCCAAGTTCAAGATCAAGTTCAGTTTATTCAATTCCAATAAAATATCCAAAACAGCGTACAATCATGACAGAATAAGAGTATAAGTCGATCAAGAATACAAAATATTAAAATAAAGGTAGAATGATAAAACTATAAAGTGATATATAGCATTATAGGAATTGGGTGGCCATAAAAAACCATGTGGATTTGTCGAGACGACCACCCCTGATGAAGGTAAAATATGTTTCATTGAACATTCAATATAATATAGAAAATTTAAAAAAAATATATATACTATAAAGCAATAAACAATTATGAAATATATGACATAATTTATTTAAAAAATACATTTAACCGCACAAACCCACCACAGGACAATATAAGGCAGTACAATCAACAATTCAAAATTTCGAACACTTGTGATTAAGTACGATTTGAGTTTTCTTTTAAAGGTATTAACTATTAATTTTTTTCTAGTGGCAGAGAAAAGAGAATAGTGAGTAATTTTTATTAACAGTCCATAGATGATATTTATTTCTGCTTCTTGTATTATGGTCATGAACAGTTGTATTAGAAGTGAGCATTGATGATAATGATTTATGGAGCATATTCTGCTTATGTTTAAAAAGTAATATTGAACAGTAGTAAAAGTTGAGTTGAAACACAGTGAGAACATTACATTTAACAAATAATTCTTTAGTATGGGCTAGTCTCCAATAAAATGAACATATACGACGAGCTCTTTTCTGTAATAAATACAATGATTGTAATGTTGTTGGATATGTGTTTACCCACACTACATTACAATAAGATAAATAAGGCAAGACTAAGGTATTATACAAAGTAATAAGAATGCGTTGAGGGAATAAATTGCTAAGTTTGTGGATGACACCAACATTTTTCGATACTTTGTTTGTTACATCTGTTATATGGTTATTCCATGTAAGTTTGTCATCAATCAAGACGCCTAAGAATTTTGTGTGACTTACACGCTTTATAACTTGATTATTCATTTGTATATCCAATAAGTCTATGTTATTTTTTTGGGTATTTTTAACATAGAAATATATATAATTTGATTTGTCCATATTTAAGGATAATTTGTTATAATAAAACCATTCAGATACCTTCTGCAATTCAAAGTTGAGAATATTATTCAAAGATTGTAAAGAATCATGAGAAACTAAAATGTTGGTGTCATCCGCAAACAGTACAAATCTCAACTTATTTGAACAGTTTGGAAGATCATTAACAAATATCAAGAATAAAAGTCGCCCAAGTATAGATCCCTGGGGCACACCGCATATAACATTTAAAGGCTCGGATAAAACATTATTGTAAGAAACATATTGCACACGGTTAGATAAGTAGTTTTGAAACCAGAGTAGAGGAAGACCCCTTATTCCATAAAATTGCAGTTTATGTAATAATATGGTATAGTCGATGCAATCAAACGCCTTACTTAAGTCTAACAATATTCCAACAGTATGAAGTTTCTTATTTAATGCATTAATTATATAATCATACAGGTTAATCAAAGCCATTTCGGTAGATACATTTTTTTTTTAAGCCAAACTGTTAATCATTTAAAAGATGATTACTAAAAAGGAAATCGTATAATCGATTATACACGATTCTTTCCAAGATCTTTGAAAAGAATGGGAGTAGTGAAATGGGGCGATAGTTCGAAACATTATGTAGGTTATCTTTTTTGTATATAGGGATCACTTTATAAATGTTAAGCTTAGAAGGAACAATACCAGAAGACAAGGATAAGTTTAAGATATGGCATAACGGTTTCAAAATAAGTACTATTATTTTCTTAATAACTAACGGACTTAAATTGCCAATACCACAACTACTATTACATTTGATTTTTTTAGTAACTTCAATTGTTTCATTTTCAGTAACAGGTTTAAAAAACAATGATTTAGAAATTTTCTGCAGCAAGAATTCGGTATAATCATTGTTATTAATCCGGAATCATTTATTAATAATCCAATTTTTATAAAAAAAACTGATTAAAACTATTTCCTATATTCTTATCCCCGCATACAGTGTTCCCATTATAATATACAAAGTTAGGCAAATTATTCTTTTTACTACCAAGTACCTCTTAATAATGTTCCATGTCTTTTTTAGATTACCACTAGATTCCTGAAATTTATGTTCGTAAAACCTTTTCCGAGCGTTCTTTAAAGACTTGTTAACAACATTTCTTATCTTTGCATATTTCTTCTTGGTATTATAGTTTGGATTTTCACGATTTTTTTTTTCCCGAATCTTTTTTAATAACGTTGAATCGATCCAAGGTTTCTTCCTTTTTGTATTTCCTTTGATTTTGGAAACTTTTTGAAATACATTATCATATAAGTTACTGAATTTCATTAAAAATCTATTGTAAGCAACTTTAAAATGTTAACAAAATAGTGTTTGATTCCAGTTAATAACAGCAAGTTTTTCTTTGAAAGTAGTATTTTCATTGATATTACGACGTTCATATGTCGAAGCATTTTTAGATAAATTGTATTTCTTTGAAACTTGGAATACAGGGAAATGGTCGGAGATGTCATTCACAAATAGGCCAGTTCCATAATACTATACGATATCTTACAATACATTTATTTGCTTAGCTGCTTAAAATAAGTATACAACGTTTACATGGAGTAAGTAATAGAGAATGGTGGACATTGATTTTTTTTAGGTAAAAGTATTATTTCTGGCTTGAGATGGACAGACTGGCGTTGCAGTTTCTTACGTATAGGCCTGTGATTTTCATCTTAACCACATTATTTTAATGACCTTCGCTATTTTAAGTACTATACCTATACCTGGATATTTTGTCTTCATTTCGTTTCAGAAATTACCTATATGATAAGTTATATGTACATTATATTGTTGTAAAATAATTTCAAAATACACCTAAAATAGAGCATGTAATTTTGATATAGATTCTTGTTTATGTTACGTTTTATCCTTCATTTTATCACAAATGATCTTCTTTACGTTCCAGTTTATAATGAGTAATCATTGCATCACTCATGGCAACACATGCGCATTTGTAATGCGCAATACCTTTTTTGACAACAGTGTTTTTCTAAGTGTCACTAAGTGTTTCCGATATTATCGATTGGTTTGTTTCTGCAATGCAAATACATGTACAATGTTAACTATTTGAGATTTTCTCAGTGAGCATAACATTTCCCCATGATGTAATGTACTTTGAAACAATAAAATTAATGAATGAAAGAATGAAAGATGATTGGATGATTTAGTAAGCATTATTTTTTATACAAGAACAAAACAAAATTTGATTCTGAATAACTGCAATTTTAATAGAAATCTTAGCTATATTTAGCCCTAGGAAGCGCCTGCTAACAAGTTAAGATTTGTATTGCTGGCAATTAGTTCGATGGAATATGTTTTACTTTGTAAAAGCATAGGCCTATGTTCAATAAATGTTCAAACCCTTGGACTTTCCGGGGTCGACAATTTGCTTGGCCTAAGAGCTATAGCTCAAGCAAAGCTAACGGTTTACTCAGTTGGTCAAAAAGGGGGCAGTTAAAGATGTATAAATAACTATTGGTCACCTCCTACAAGTTAATTCAAAAGTGGTGATCAAGTACAATGCTTTAAGGGCCCCTCCGATCAAAACGGGCTTAAAGATGAAGTTGAGTTCTGGTCATGCGATTGCATTGTAAAAGAAACGGTGTGAAATCGACCAGGAAAAGGTTGATCATCTAGCATATAAGAATTTTTGTGTATTGCAAGGTTCTGGAATCATCAAAATGATAAGAAATTTGGCCAAGTCTTGGAAAAGTTACAAACACTGTACACAGAAAGATGTATATGGGACTACACGAACACGTGGCGTAAAAATCCTACCCTGGATTTTACGATGTTACATGACATATTCAGAATATGAAGGCATTTGAAGAGCCATGCATTTCAGGGAACATGTCTTATCTGATGTTCTTCCACACTTGCATAATAAGAATGATAATGCTCACAAATTATTTTCACCTCTTCCGAGAACTCAACCTAGCTTCTCTTTAAAATTGAAGGAAAAAAAGACTTCCGATTCCGAATATGACAATGATTTTTCTTTATAGAGATCATCAATAATTCTGTAATCTAGCTTTAAAAATGACGACTCAGACCGCTCAGAAAAAGCCCAGTTTAGGAGCTGCATTGTCCAATAGCATATGACGTCACTGCATGAGACAACATGCATCAGACTACGTAGAGCGCTCATCCCAATTCACAATGCACATATCGACGTGTGACCGTTGCTTAGTCCTCGAACTTTTCAGCTCACAAATTTCAAGAATTCCAGCCTGGTCTGTCGTTGAAAAAAAAGCGGCGAACACGAAAGAGGACTAGCAAAGATGGCGGATATCACGTGATCACGTAGGGTCGTTGGCCACATTTTTAGAACCACCAGTGACCTTCTACGTATATTTAAAGTTCTGTGGTCACAAGCCACTCGCTTCATCAGGAAAGTAGTTCCATTATGTGAATAAGTAAATTCCGACACAAATATATAACCAATAAAAACAAATTTAATATTAGAAGAAAGCTAACGATTAGTATATTCATTAGCCGCTTACCCCAATCTTAACCCTAAAAAGGCCGGGCTATTTGAGGTCTTAGTACGGCCGGGGGGGGGGGGCATTATGGCCCCCCTTAAGATCTCGGCCGTGAAACTGCCGATCGCCGCGAAAATTTGCACACATGTCAAGTGAAGTGTGTAGAACAATATGATAATTTCAATTTTTTGAAAAAAATCACTCATTTGCATATTTATGGTATATGCAAATAAGGTCATACAATCACATTTTTACCCATAAATCATATATTATTCATATTTAAGCATTCTTTTTCACTACATATATTCATAAGACCATTTGGAACAATAATACGACAAAAAATTGGAAGAGCCGGCTTATTCCTTGTGTTATCTCTTGTTTTGATAATTTCTTATGTATTTCATTGTTTTTTTTACTCATGTATTTTATTGTTTTTGTTGTTTTATTTCATTTCTAACTACAATTCAACTATTTTGACTCCAAAATCAACCACCTTAACTTTAAACAAGACCCAATAACCAATGTTTGATCTATTTTTAGTAAAAATGACATTTCCATATGTTTTGTACACAAATCACAAAAAATGAGCGATTTTCGGGCTGACATGCAAAGAAAAAAGGTCACGTGACCATGTAACAGTAGGTCCGATTTTCAAAAAAATTCTTTTAAAAGTTGCGCAAGACTCTAAGAAAAAAGTCAGCGAGTGGCGGGGCGCCATCCATATGCGTTCCCGAACAATCAGAAACATCGTGGAGGGGGGGGGGGGGGGGCTATGATTCCCCCCCCCCCCCCCCCCCGGCCTTATCAGGGTTAAATCTTCAACAATTGTTCAAATAATGGCCATGATTTATAATTTGTTGTTTCGTGTCAATTGTTTGATTTTGTTGGAGTATTTTTCCTAAAAAAAGAAGACATTAGTATACATGCACTTTCTTAAAGGTTTCACGGCAAACCGCTGCCGACGGAAGGGTGCGGGCGCGCGGTGCGTGAAGTTAGTTACTGTGATCTCAGATTCTCATTAAATTCGTGCAAGTAATTCACATTATGAATTGATGATGATAACTACGGTCGCTCACTTCACGTCCGCGCGCCCATCAGCACCCCATCGTCGGTATGCATTTATATTGTGGAGCGGTTTGCAGTGAAACTTGTGAGAAAGTGCATGTATACTAATGTCTTAGTTTATAGGAAAAGTACTCAAAAAATGATAAGAAAAATGATGGTCTGAACATATTGCGTGTGTGAGAGGTCAAGTCTGAGGACATGTCTATATGAGCATTGGAGATTGTTTCGTTGCTCAGATCGATGACTTCATTGATAAAGGAGCCAAGTCGCATCCACCAACCATCAAATTAGGCGTGCCACAAGGATCAATCTTTCACCATTTCATTAAATGGCAATGAGATTTTTTTTTTAAAGAGTTCAATTCATCAAATGCTTAGGAGTTTTGATAGATGAAGAATTGAAATGGTCTAAATAAATCGAAAACGTAAGTAAACTTTATAGTCAGAAAAACACTTGCATGATAAAGACAGCAAAGAGTTGTTTGCCTAAACAATCTTTAAAGTTGCTTTAAAACAGTCTTGTGTTGCCACGATTTGATTACTGTTCTGTTATATACAACTAAGCTGCAAAAAAATCAAAAGAGGGCCGCAAGAATAACATTTAGCAAGAAATATGACACACCGTCAGCTGATTTTTTCACAAGTCTTAAATGGATGACACTAGACAAACGGTTTGATTTAAGTCGCGTTATGATGATATATAAATGCGTTCATAAATAAGCACCTTCTTTGCTGTAGGTAGGCTTAATCAATCATAATGATGTACATCAGCATCATACAAAGCAAATAGACAGGGGATGTTTACGTGTGTTCAGATTTCACACTGATTGTTATAAGTGTAGCCCAAAATGTTTCTTCTATATTTGAATGGAATAAACTAAATAATTTGATGAAAATGGCTTCCTCTGTCAATTCATTTAAGAGATTCTTTTAAAAGTTGCAATTTGTGAATAGCACAGCCTAACATACACTACGTGCATATTCTGTAATATTAATATGATTTATTCACATAATTGCGACTTAACCGATATTTTCCTATTGCATTACAGTTAAACCAGGTTGCTGATATATGATTATTTTGCAAATGAGTAATTGTTTGTGCCACGTATATTATTGCTTTGCTATATCTTTTTAAATGTACTATGGATTTTAATTTTAACTGGTCTGTATAAATGTTATGCTTTTTGATGTAAATATGTTCATAAATATTGAGGGCCCCATGGAAGACCACTACCTATTGGTAAATGGGCTACCCTGAAAAAAGATTAGAAATAAATAAATAAATAAATGGAGAGAGACATCTTAACTGTTTTCAAAATACTCACTATCATAACGAATAGGAACAGTTTTACGATTTCTAGTACCATTCACAAATTACAGGACAACTACCCCCAGGGATATCACCCACGGCCTATTACCAGCGGGACAATTTCCCACCGGAAGTTCCCCCCTCCCATTTACCCCTGCCCCCGAGGATTATTACCCCCTCCATCACGAAAATTACCCCCTTGGATAATTACACTCCCTCCCCTCATATAGGACAATGACCCCCCGAAAACTGCTTTCATATCAAACCAACAATCAGGGTTAGACATCTCCTTTAATGAAAGAACAGGGAGGGAATTTTTTATATTTGTTATGGGGGGGGGGGTTATTTGTCCCCTGGGATGGTTGTCCTTATTTGTCCTAGAGGGTAATTTTAAGGGGGGTCATTATCCTCGAGGGGGGAGGGGGGTATTCGTCCACGGGGGGGGGGGGGGTGTTATCGTCCTTCGGGGGGGGGGGGGTTTAAGGGGGTTTAAGAGGTAATTGTCCTAATACGCATTATCAACGATCAAGCAAATATTCATGTAAAATCAATCAAAGTAATTGAACAAGTATTTCAAAAGCATTTCACAACGTTTCAATCTGATATAAGTATTATCTTGATATGTTTTATGAATCAACTTAATAAAATCAAAAAAGAAATATTTACTTGGTATGGCTTTTTTCAATTCAGATAGTGCCCCTTTTCCTGTTTTTAGATGCCCGTTTTCACCTCTGATGAGAGCCTCCAGTTTAGGTACGAGAAGTGTCCCATTTCACCTCTTATAATCGTCCCTTTTACTTTGACACGTGCCCCTTTTCATTTCTAATAATTGCCATCTCCCCTTCGTGTTAGTGCCCCTATTTCCTTCCTAATATAAGTGTCACTTTAAAAATATGATAAGTTCTTATGTTACTTCGGATAAGTTTCCCGTTTCTCATTTCTACCACCACGATTATAGGCAGTAGCAAGGGGGGGGGGGGGCAGAATACCCCTAATTTCATAAGAACGAAGTGTGCCCCTTTCAACCCCATGCCCTCTGATCTGATGAGTTTCAAACTCAAGGTAGGTGCATTTACATTACCTAATACATTCATGTTAAAAGAGGCAGTAATTACCGTACATTATATGGCAGAATTCGTTACCTCCACTCACCCCCCCCCCCTCCTCCACCAAAAAATAAATAAAAATAAGATAGCCTCCTTAATATGCGCCCCTTATTTAAAGCGACTGAGGGCAAGTTTCGTCAAAGTTCCCCAAAGATCACTCGCTACGCTCGGTTGCATTCGTAGTATGTATAAAGGAACATATTAAAGGTCGTATTAATTCCTTCATGGTGAGATGGTGCTTAATTAAAACCCTTTAATGGTAGATTATTTCATTTCAAAAATAAGATCTAATAGGTCACAAAGACATGTAAGGTATTTTCCTGCCCCCCCCCCCCCCGCCCCCCCCCCCCCCCCCAAAAAAAGAAGACAAAGTACTGTATCGTTTTTAACAAAATATTGCGCGTTGTCAAAACTAGAAGTCATCAATGTCGTTATTATATACTATATTCACAACTTAATAGCCCAGATGCAGTATAGTCACATATTATCCTTTTCATAAGTATTATTACTAGTATTATTATCATCATCTTTATCCTCTTTATTTTAATTATTTTTCAAAAGCTAATACCGTTGACCTCAAATAGATATATCTTCATCCCCATTGGTATAGTGGTTGAGTGTGTGTACTGGAAACAGCAAATGGCGAGCCCGGTTTAAAAAAAGACATTATTTTTGGGGGGAAAAATGAAACACCAATCACCACCGGAAGTACGTCAAAAAAGCAGAGGTAAATATCTGGTACTGACTGTTTGGTTAATATTTGTAATATTAATATTTCCGTGTGTTATAGCTAGAAATTCTTAAGCCTTATACGGGATTTAGAAAAACTAGTTATTGAGATACCAAGGATCGAACATCGGCTTCGTAATCTAACTTTCCCTCACCCCCCCCCCCCCCCCCACCCAATAGTAATATCGTGAACCCACATATGCCGCGTTTCTCGAAAAATCTTAATTTTCAAAGGTTGAAAGCACAAGCTATATCGAGATAATGAAAACTTATAATCTTATCATGTGTAAATACTTTGCGTTGGCAAGCATTATGTACACATGGCCTAAACGAAAGCAGGCAATCAGCAACGACGCTCCTCATGTAGAAACAAACACGTTGTGATACCGAAGTTCAAGTTTTTCTTGAAGGTTGAATCGCATGTTTGAGTTAAAGCAGGAAAATTGAAGAAGAAAAAAATATATACATATAGATGAATGTCTAGGATAATCTGATGAGGGGTAATAAGATTTTGTTTGAGGGTGATGATTTCATTATGATCATGATATGTGATTCTCAATATCTCTAAAACCCTATTTTTTGTAAAGATATCCTGTCGAGAGACGGGTCTAAGAAGTGGGTAAAAAGGAGGGGTGGGGGAGGTCGATTTCCTAATTGAGGGGCACTTTACATTTTTGTTTTTGTAATTAAACTGCCCTCGTTGGCTTGAGTAACATTTGTTTTTTTACCGAAGACAAATCTCTTTCGCACACTTAATATGATATACAACCTGCTGATATATATTTGACTGTATCAATAATTACATAATATTGGCTTCCCTTGTGCATGTGGTATATCATATGTATTGCATTCAGCTCGTGAATATTGCACAAGACGGGGACGAGTGCAATATTTATGCTTACCACAAAAGAAAGCCAATAGTTTCATTATTTTATATAACAAATTAAACTGCAGCGATCGAAAGGTTCAGTTTACTTAGACAATTCCAGTAGCGATGTTCTGCGTGAACAAAACATGCCGTGGCAATTTTCCAATTCACCATTGTATCGACTAGTCTCAAAGCAAAATGTTGCAAGTCAATATGAAACATAATATAAGTTTGGAATATAAATGTGTGGTTAAACGCAATACCAGAAACGCATTTTACATTATATACAGATGTTTTGTTCAAAGTTAATTTTGATGGTAGTTTATTGTCTCATTTGGCGGTGTCAGGCACAATTTTCCCTACCCATCTTGAATTAACTAGATTTTAAAAATCTAGATAATTCATTTACGTTGGTGTCATACAGATGACAGACAGGCTACGAATAATCTCGATAACTATTATCTGGATTATTGATGGGCCATTGCGCATGCCTCGTTCAGGTAGATAAGCATTGTGACATTAGACGGTCAATCAAAAGTAATGCGCAATTAACGCGTCTCATTAACTGCGCGCTAATATGATTGTGCGCAGATTATGATAGCGTGTTAAAAACATTTGCCTGCCAATCTATTAGGGTAAAAGTTGATCTTACACTGACATTAACAGGATTTTTTTCTTCATCATTGGTGACAGACAGAAACATTCCATCAAAAATCCCTTGAAAAATTTAATTTTTAAGGGATTTTTGAATGGGTTTTCTTAAGGGATAATTGTGCGGATAACTAAAATCTGGATAACTATTTTCCAGATAATTGGCCTCTGTCTGACACCGCATGCGCATGTAGTCAGATCAAGAATATGGTTTGACCCCAACAAATTGCAACAAAATGTTTTTCAACGGTTTCTTGTAGTATTCGACTAAAAGTGAACCAAAATCGAAGATTCCGAAAGCCATTATTTTCAAGATGGCGTCCAAGATGGCCGCCGATACCTAAAAACGACCATAAACCACTTTTTTTTCCATCATAGAGACACAATTTTGGTGTCTATCCCCATATGGAAACGTTTGATTTGATTTGTCTCATAAAAGAAGTTGACCATAGGCTGACTCCCACACCGTGTTGAGTCGCTGGCCACTGGCTTCACCGGGCAGGTAGTTCCATTATGTGAATGGGTAAATTAACTATAACAAAATGAGGGGACACATTACATTGTACAATAGGGACACACATTGTTTTTATTGTGCAAAACTTACTCTTTTATTGACTTACTTATTGAATGAAACTATAAAAACAAAATGCATTTTGTATTCTAACAATTGGAGTACAAAGAATAATAACAGGCGAATGAAATGCATAAACACCATCCCTGGGAAGGAAGCATTCATACATTTGAATACATATAGTTGATAAACGACTCCGCATGAAACTATAAAAGCAAAATGTAATTTGCGTTCTGGCAATTGGAGTACAAAGTATGATAGCAGGTGAATGAAATGCTTCAACAACACAAACATCTGGGAAGGAAGCATCCATAAATTTGAATAATTTAGTTGATTAACGATTCCGCATGTGGACGTTTGGTGGAGCAAAAAACAGTGGATTCTTAGCAACACGAACCCATTTAACAGAATGTCGGAACGTAAATTAAATTTGGCGCGTTAGGAAAATACATCTTTCTACCCTCCGAATTTAATGGTACGATCCTGTAAATTAAAACAGTAAAATGGCTCTTATTTTAAAATTACTCTTTAAATAAAACCCAAAACTTCAGTGATATCAGACAAAATATGTTATATCTTACTAATAATTAAAAAAAGATGTATAAACATTGTGAAAGTGTAGCATTTTACGATAAAAGACACCGATTGAGCGAAGATGATGTCTTTAGAACCTGTTTATGTGCGCTTGCATCAAGGAATACAAGGTCAAAAGGTCAATTCAGACGCTGATAAGTTATTGGTCAAGCCTTTTTGTTTCCTTCATTCCGACAAAATTATACAATCAATCAAAACAAGTTTAATACCAGAAGAAAGCTAACGATTATTATTTTCATTAACCGCTTGCCCCAAAGTCGCTTGACCACAGTGAAACGAGTGAGAGCTTGCGAGAGCGGCCAAAATATGATTGAAACTCGCATTTTGCTCTTCTCCAACGCAAAAAGAGACGACATTGTGCTGGATAAATCTATTTTTTCCGACAGAAGTACAGAAAATTTGCATATGACCCTTTTTATATTATACTTCATTAAATGTTACCCGAGTGACTCCCGGGCGCCCCAATGCTGGAAAGAAACGCACATTTTAGAAAACTTCACTTTGTCATGGAAAAATGCTTAATCGTTCTATGCACGCAAGTCAGATTGAGCGGATGATACAACGTTTCCATATATGGTTTCGGGGGTCAGAGGATTCATTGAGACAAGTAAGAATGGTGTGTGATGGTCTAGGTAACCCCAAAATCCAAGATGGCGTCCAAAATGGCCGCCATAACATAAAAATGGCCATAAGTCACCTATAATCCATCCGAGAGACATTATTGGGGTGTCTGTGCTATGGTTTTCGAGGTCATAGAATCCATTAGGATAATTTAGAACGTTAAGCAGAGGTTCAGGAAATCACGATATCCAATATGGCATCCAAAATGCCACAAAACCACCAAGATTTATCAACAGAGGGCGCACTTTATAAACAGGAAAATAACTGATAATATTTCTCTCTCAACCTTATGGTGTCACTGACCCCCACCCCCGAAAAAGGGTCAATTCAACTATTGACAGGTCATTGTCAACCCTGGGGGAGGGGGCCAAGGGGGGGGGGGATGAGTGACAAAGACAAAGTAACAACTTAATAATAATATCAAGACACACATTCATAATACCCACCCACCAAACGATTAAAAATGTTTAAAACCTTGTGTTGTTCATGCCACCAACATCTTCACGTACCTTTATTTTGATGAGGAATGTACTTGAGTAAGAATAAATCATCTTCTGCTTCACTATCAAGTGACTCGTTCTATGGATTGTGGCATACATCAAGTTGGCAAGGTCCACACACACTGTTGCATGGTAGTCCGTAACATCCGTCTGTAGGTACAGCGAGGTGTGCTACAATCAGTACAGCAGTTGCAATATATCAACCTAAGAAGATTACCAGGTGCAGCTCCGTATTCAACATCACTGGAACCAGGTGTTTGTCCTCTAATTTCCAGCCCCAGTCTGTGACGTCCATGTCTTATAATTCACTCTCCATCCATGGCATGACTTGGTAGTATGTTCTGAGGGAGAGGAATTTGGTGGAGGCTGGCGTAGGAGGGAGTCGCATTGGCAATTTTCTTGACGAACAAGTTGTATCGTAATGATGCAAGTGAGTCATTAAAGCGGCAACTAAACATGAAAGACATTGCTTTGATACCAAGTTCCTCTATTAGTTCCTTTTGCTGACTTGGAAGAAGGAAAGTACTAGCACAGGATTCTTAAGTGGGGCTGCATTTCACAAGATTTTGGAAGACTGCTCTCTTTCCGATTCCGAATATCCTGGAAATCGAATCGCAACCATTGTAGGCATGTCGAAAGAGTAGTTGTGAACATAGATCTTTAACCAGGTCCACTTCCAACTACTCAATTGTATACACCTTTAGAGCCTTGGCTGCATTGTCAGACCGGAAGTATAGTTCTCTGCTTTCTACATCCGCGTAATGCAAGAATAACACCAATATGTCAGTGCCTTCTCAAATTAGAGTAGTAGACTGACGACGAGAAGAATTCACTGCAGCTTTAGCAATATGTACATCTGCATCCCCGGATACATTGATGGCGGTGCAATTACTCTTCCTCAGTTCCTCACTAATGCGATTCATGGGTCCCTGCTTATTGGAGTCTCTTGATAAAAACTCATCTCTCTTGCCTGAGAGTACTGTGTCTGAATTGAATCTGACAACTGGATGGGCATTCTGCCCACGTCGCTGGTGTGTAGTATCATTAATTGACGGGCCTCCACCAAAGCCGTCAAAAACTACATTTGCAGAACCATATAGTGGGGGGGGGGGGGTCGTGAAATCAACATATGATCGTACTATTCTGCCATAGCTGTCTCCTGTCTTCCATGGTTCCAGATGCACCAATGAACCACCATCAAGAACATACTTTTCTGTGTTCTTTCACGGCTTCAAGCGACACTTTACTTGCATGATCAGTTATAGCATGAGCTAGCTGAGGCTTCTTAGCCTTCCGAAAGACATTCCTAGCCTCGAGAAGTGCAGGTGGGAACGGACTGAGCTCTTAGCTCATCACCTCTACTGCTTCAAGTTCCCTTGTTTTTTTAAACTATCAGGGACCGTTGAAACAGCGAAGCAAAGCAGCATGTATGGTTTGTTCAGGTAAAAGTTTTACTTTCGAAATCTCTCCCAGAGTCGTAGCTTTGTCTTTCCTTTTGAACGAGACTATGAAAACAGAATATTGGAAGGCCGCTGAGCTATAATCATCGATGTACCCCAGAATAGCCCATGCACTGAAAAGGGTTGACTTGCACTTAGGTTGCTTCTAGACCTTCATGAATTTGTTGGAAGCAATCGGTACCCTGATAAAAGGAACTGGACTTCGCAAAATCCTTGGAACAGATAGCAGGGAACTATACTTCCACTCTTACAATGCAGCCAAGGCTCCGAAGGTATGTGTAGAACTGTAAGCAGTTGAAAGAGGACCTGGGTACGGGATCTGTGCTCACAACTACTTTTTCTGGATGCCTACACCGATTGCGATTCGACTTCCCGGATATTCGGAATAGGAAAGAAAGCAGTCTTCCAGAAGCTTGTGAAATACAACCTCACTTTGGAATCCTGTGCTATTACTTTCCTTCGACCAAGTCAGCCAAAGTAACTAACTTAGAGGAACTTGGTATCAAAGCAATGTCTATCATGTTTGGTAGCCGCTGTAATGGCTCAGTTGCATCATTACGATACAACTTGTTCTTCAAGAAAATTGCCAATGCAACTCCAGCCACCAAATACCAAGCCCGGGTGGGGGGAGGGGCATTATATTTGGTTTGGTTGGGGGTGTGCCGCTGAAGTCTCGAAACCCCTACCTATTTTTAGGGGTCATTTTTCCTAAAGTAAAGCTCATTTTACCGAAAATTTGGGAAATTTTGAAAACACGGACCCATGTTTAGGGATTTTTGGTGAAAAAGTGACCCACTAAAGTGGCACACCCCCGTATGTCTTAATATGTGAGTACCCCCCCCCCCCCCCCCCCTCCCTTGGGCTACCAAGTCATGGCATGGATAGAGAGTGAGAAGACATGGACGTCACAGACTGGGGCTGGAAATTAAAGGACAATCATCTGGTTTCACTGATATCAAAAAAGGAGGCTGCACCTAGTAATCTTCTTAACCCTAATAAGGCCGGGGGGGCCATTATGCCCCCCCCCCCTCCACAATTTGTCCGATTGCTCTGGAACGCATATGGATGGCGCCCCGCCGCTCGCTGACTTTTTTCTTTCGAGTCTTGCGCAACTTTTTAAAGAATTTTTTTGAAATTCGGACATACGGTTACAAGGTCACGTGACCTTTTGTGTTTGCATGTCAGCCCGAAAATCGCTCATTTTCGTGATTTGTGTACAAAACATATGGAAAAGTCATTTTTCCTAAAAACAGATCAAACATGGGTTATTGGGTCTTGTTTAAAGTTTAGGTGGTCGTTTGGGAGTCAAAAAAGTTGAATTGTAGTAATAAATGAAATAAAACAACAAAAACAATGAAATACATAAGTTAAAAAAACAATGAAATACATTAGAAATTATCAAAACAAGAGATAACATGAGGAATAGGCTGGCTCTTCCAATTTTGTTTGTCGTATTATTATTCAGAATAGTCTAATGAATATAATATGTAGTGACAAAGAATGCTTAAATATGAATAATATATGACTTATGGGTAAAAATGTGATTTTTATGACTTTATTTGCATAAATTACCATAAATATGCAAATGAGTAAATTTTTCCAAAAATTGAAATTATCGTATTATTCTATACACTTCACTTGACATGCGTGCAAATTTTCGCGGCGATCGGCCGCTTCGCGGCCGAGATCTTAAGGGGGGGGCCATAATGGCCCCCCCCCGGCCGTACTAAGAACTCAAATAGCCCGGCCTTTTTAGGGTTAAGTTGATTCATTGCGACTTCTGTACTGCTTGTAGCACACCTCGCTTTACCTCGTTTTACCTGAAGCCTGCGTTGTGTGTTAACGTGCCCCTTCCCTTGTTCATAGACGCAGGTTATGTCAAGTGGAAAACACTCCGTCCCTCGGATAGGACGTTAAATGGAGGCCCCGTGTAGAGAAGAGTCACTACCTTTGCACGTTAAGAACCCACTGCACTATTCGTATAAGAGTAGGGGGAAACCCCGGTACAAGTTAGCGACATGCGGAATACCGCCCTGCTGACTCCAAATTCAGAAGATTCAGAAGATACGAACTACATGTAACAATGTGTGTGGACCTTGCCAACTTGATGTATGCCACAATCAATATAACGAGTCACCTGATAGCGATGCAGAAGATTATTTTTCCTTACTAAAGTACATTCCTCATCAAAATGAAGGAACGTGAAGATCTGCATGTGTATTCGCTATAAGATGAAATAAACAACACGAGGTTTTAAACATTTTTAATTGTATTGTGGGTATTATGAATGTGTGTCTAGATATTATTATTAAGTTGTTACTTTGTCTTCGTCACTCACCCCCCCCCCCCCCCTCTAATTGGCCCCCTCTCTCAGGGTTGACAATGACCTGTTAATAGTTGAATTGACCCCTTTTATTGGGGGGGGGGGTCGGTGACACCATAAGGGTCAGAGAGAAACACTGTAAGTTCATTTCCTGTTCATAAAGTTCAGAAATCATAGTGGTTTTGTGGCCCTTTGGACGCCATATTGTATTTCGTGGTTTCCTGAACAACTGCTTAACGTTCTAAATTATTCTAATGGATTTTATGACCCCCAAAACCATAGCAGTGTCACCCAAATTATGTCTCTGGGATGGATAATAAGTGACGTATGGCAATTTTTATGTTATGGCTGCCATTTTGGACGCCAACTTGGATTATGGGGTTTCCTAGACCATCACAAATCATTCTTACTTGTCTCATTGATTATCTGACCCCCCAAACCATGGGATAGACACCCTAATTATGTCTCTCGGATGGATAATAAGTGACTTATGGCCATTTTTATGTTATGGCGGCCATTTTGGACGCCAACTTGGATATTGGGGTTTCCTGATCCACATGCTTAACGTTCTAACTTATCCCAATGGATTATATGACCCCGAAAAACTATAGATTGTCACCCCAATTATGTCTCTGGGATAGATATAAGTGAATTATGGCCATTGTTATGTTATGGCGGCCATTTTGAAACGCCATCTCGGATTTTGGGGTTTCCTAAACCATCGCAAACCATTCTTATTTGTCTCATTGGATTCTCTGACCCCCCCCCCCCCCCCCCCCCGAACCATGGGATAGAAAACAAATGTATGTCTCTCGGATGGATAATAAGTGATTTATGGCCATGTTTAGATATCGGCGGCCATCTTGGACGCCATCTTGAAAATAACAGCTTTCTGAACCGTTGATTTTGGTATACGTTTAGTATGTTATTCCTTAGGTCGAATACTACTATAAACCGTTGAAAAACCTTTTGTTGCAATTTTTGGGGGTTGGTGTGTTTTTACAGTATATTGACCTGACTAATGCAGTTTTTGCTCATGAACGCGCGCGTGATTAAATATCACGCTCATCGTGCAATATTGTAATACTAGGGCGGTGTCACGCAGAGGCCCAAATTCCTGATTTTAGTTATCTCTTAATTGGCTGTCTGTCCTCAATTATCCCTTCAACAATCCCTTCAAAAATCCCCTAACCAAGCAAGAAAATTCTTCCTTTAAAGCATTTTTCTAGGATTTTTTCTGTCGGACACCCATGTTGAAGTAATCCATTTAGAGGTCAGTGTAAGGTCAACTTTTGGCTTAATGATTGGCCGGCATATGGTTCTTAACGCTATCATAACCTGCGCACAAACAGACAGCCAATTAAGAGGATAACTAAAATCCGGATAACGAAAATCCGGATATTGGGCTTCTGTGTGACACCGACTACAGAGGCCAAAACTCCGGATTTTAGTTATCCGGATTTTAGATATCCTTTTAATTGGCTGTCTGTCATCGATTATCCCTTCGAAAATCCCTTCAAAAATTCCGAAGCAAGATAATTCTCCCTTGAAAGGATTTTTCAAGGGACTTTTTAAAGGATGTTGGTGTCTGGCACCAATGTTGAAATAAGGTCAACGTTTGGCTTAATGATTGGCTGGCATATGGTTTGTAACGCGCTATCATGACCTGCGCACAATTATATTAGCGCGCATTTAATAAGACGCGTTAATACACCAGTTTACAGTTGTGTGCGCCATTTTAAACAAAGCCAATGACCTCGAGGTCATGTATTTATGCGTAAATTAAGATTGCGCCCATGCAAATTATGATGTGAGCGCACAGCGCAGCGCGCAGGCAGTGATGTCATCGTTTTCAGATAAACATGTATTGTTGCGTCACAGTGAAAAGATTACACTGATGACATGGCCTAGTTAAATTTATTTACTCAATCATGCGCTCACATCATAATTTGCATATATCGTCCTTGTTTTCACGAAGTGACGGTAGTGAGGAAAATCGTAACGCAAAGTGAATGCAGTTTTTTTTTACTACCGTCACTTCGTGAAAACAGCGACGATATGGGCGCAATCTTAATTTACGCATAAATACCAGAGGTCAGAGGTTATTGGCCCCAATTTTGGGGCCAATGACCCGAGGTCAACTGTCTGCGCATGCGCACTGATACAACTGTAAACTGGTGTATTGCGCATTACTTGCAATTGAACGTGTGATATCACAGTGCTTTTATCCACCTAAACGGCGCGTGCGCAATGGCCCATAACAAATCCGGGTTTTAGTTATCCGGATTATTCGTAGCCTGTTTGTCACCAGTCTGTCACCGATGTAGATGAAAAAATAGATTTCTAAAATCTGGTTTATTCAAGATGGGTCGGGATTTTTCTGTGTGACACCGACTATATTGCACGCTGATTCTCCATCGGAGGAGTGATGTATTATGCGGAGGAATAAACAAATGCTAAGAATATTGAAGTTGATTAAATAAAGAGAATCAATTACCTGTTTTTATTATCTGGGAAAAGAGGCTGTTATGTATAATTATCTTTGAAGATAGGGAAGAACATGCTTCCAAATATCATCCACATTGGTCTGTTTTTAAAAAATATTATAACTTGTAGTTAACTTCTTACCCTATATATTATACGTTTTCCACAATTTTGTTTTTTACGTGGATTTCTCTTTTTAATTTTCAGTGTAAATCTAAATGATGGTTCACCTGTAAAGGTCGAGCTTATGCAAGATTTTGCCGAGTGTATAATTGTGCACTAACAAGGCCCAGTTTGGTGGAGGTGTACGTGTGTTTGCTTGTCTCGTGCCACGCCGTGCGATTGAATCAGTGTGTATACATAGATAATGCCAGCACTTATCAATGAGAACGCTGATGAGTCATACAATGTTTGAATAAGACAAGATACGCTAATATTTGGCATTGACTTTGACATCTGAGTTACCAAATATCACATTCTACATACGAGACTTACCGATGGTGTAACGTTTGTGCCGATTATTCAAAATAGAGCTTTTCATTCGAAGCGTTAGAACATCAAGCGACCGATCATTGTCGAGTTTCGCTGAATCTGTTGAACACAATATACCGCAGGAAACTTGACGAATCCAGTGTTGAATAAGCGACGCGATGGTTGAATTACGACAGGGAAGCATTCTTACACTGTTAGTTGTACTTTGCATAAGCCGCTCAGCAGTCGTTGGTAAGTGCGATAATCATAAAGTATTAAAGGTTCATTTTCAAATCATTATACGTGACTGTGTAGAATCTAAACAAGCTGCGGCTTATACTACTCCTACTACTACTATTATTACTACTACTAATACTACTATTACCACTCCTCCTTTTACTGCTTTTACTACTAATACGACTACTATATGTATAGCTAATTTCTAGGACCTAGCACGGGAGTCTAGAGCTTTTGTAAATATTTTTTACTTTCACCAAAGACAATATTCACAACAGTTCAGTAAAAGATAGACCACCCTCTTACGCTAAAACAAAATTGATCTCAGAAGATAGACCTCCCATACTACTGTAGTCATATTTAAGAAACGATTGAAAATTATTTAAAAACAAAGGTAAATAATCGGTCAAAGGTTCTCCCCGTCTGACACCAATATTACTACAAGAAAAAGTTTGATTTCTCACCATTATAAAATATGCAAGATTTTTGCAGAATTATAAAGTTGCACAGTGACAGAAAAAACCTTTCCATTTAATTGATGGTAAATAAGTTCTCACCATAAAGAAGTTTTATCTACAAAATCAAAAAAACCTTTGTATAGGCTATTAATGTACAACAAACTTCTTTTTATTCTTATATTTTGATTACAAGTCCAAAATTGCATACAAAGAAAATACATGATCCAACAAAAGTAGCCAGCCCTGAAACTTAGCTTGTTCCTCGCCCAACATATATTGGTTATTTGGCCTCCACAAAATTACATCTCTGTCATTCAATATTACTGTTAATGAATTCCAAAGACAATTCAGCAATGTAATTCCTCTATAATTATCATGAAAATAAGGATACCCATGGCCCTTAAAAAGGGACATTGTCAAACCTCTTGACCAGTCTGAAGGCACAAAACCAGATTGAAGAATGTAATTAAATGGAAGAACAGTTAACTTATCAAAAATGCTAGGCTAGATTTCAGCGCAGCACCCCCTTTCTTCAAGTACCTCAAATCAGCCCCTATCTTCATATGAAAAGTGCCCCTCTTTACTTCAGATATGTACCCCTTTTTCTTTCTCATAGGTGCCCGCTCAACAATATAAGTGCACCTTTTCATCTGTAATAAGTGCCCCTTTTATTTCGACACGTACCCCCTTTCCCCTTCCATAAATGCCCCTATTAAAATATAAAAAGGTGCCTCATTTTTAGTTCGAATAGCGCCCTTTTTCCTTTGCAATAAGTGCCCCTTTTCATCCCTTGTAGGTGCTTCTTTATAGGAACGAGAATTGCCCCTTTTCACTATGACAAGTGCTCCTTTCACTTCTGATAATTTCCCCTAATCGAATCTAAGTGGAAACCGTTTTACTTTGACTGGTCCCCTTTCGTGCTCATTGCGAACGACCTATATGTGAATTTGAATGCACGTTCATGAATTTGAATGAAAACATTGCGAAATTGGCCGCAAAAACCTACCATTTCTACTACTTTTTTCTAAATCACAGGCAAGAATGCTCATTTTATACGAGAGAATATCTCCGAGCGCTGGCGTTTGCCAATGCTGGTATATTGCTTTTGATTAATGAATATGCTAACTGCTTGTGTATTTTAAAATGTTTTAACATAATCACTTCAATATTCAAGCAAGCCATGAGCTCTTCGATGGGCCCGTATTTATGATTTAATCAAGAAAATGGACCTTATAGGCATTGTGATGGAAGACGTAAATACCCGCGGTGTATTATTCATTGTCGACAACTATCATCCGAAGGCTCAACACATCATAAATAGCATTTAAATGTATTGTTCATAGTTGGTTTTTTACACCAAACGAACATTTTTAGCCAAAATATGTTTCATGAAATGCATAAAAACACTGGTGGGCCCATTCAACATAACAGTTGGGCTCTTTGGGCTCCGATTATTAGTTTTGTCAAGCATTTAAAATAGTGAACACCATTCCCCTGTTGGAGCCGTCTATGTACCTAATTATTCAGCATGTTCTCTCTCTCGCGCGGGCGTGCACCATTTCACTAGATACGACTCGTAGTCCAACTATCGCCTCATGACTGCATGTTAATCACTCAACACCAGCTGCTTAATGCTTCTAGGGACTTGACACCTTCCTTCCTGTATTCATGATACTCGCTACAGGGTTTGTACCATGAGAAAAGAAAATTGGTCGGAATAACATAGATTTTACCTTGAACTTAGTAAGAGTGATTATATGAAAATAATTTGTACTCAGTATTAGTATTTTCCTTCCTCATACTTAGCTTGTAAATATGGGTTTCCAAACATTCGAGTTGTCACCCGTAGGTGATTCCCCTAAAGGAAAATGACAGACAGTTGGCAAATGATTGAGTTTATTAAATTGCTGTCATCTGCCCATGCTCCCAAATTGACCATGCACCCATGCCTAGTAATGCATTTGTGATTAATCGTTAAATGGCGTTTTTTCATTGAATGCTTTATTTTAATTGCTTTTGTGCAGACTTTATCCCTCTCACATGAATATCCTGGCCGTTCGATGACTTCGCCTCAAAAGGCATTATAATAATTGTATTAATGATAATAATAAATATAATGTTACTATTAAAAATGATAAGAAAATGATGATACTTTAATAATAATAACAATAATAATGATGATGATAAAAGTACTACAAATACTAATACTACAACTAATTATAATAATAATATATATAATAACTAAAGGAATATCATATAGAAATGTATATACATGTATGATACGAATTAGGACTATGATCAAGGGCTAGTCGTTTCCGCAAAAGTACTACGGTCAAGCTATCGATTTTTTTGTTATATTTGACCTCTTCTGTGAAAGGGGAGTGTGTGTTTAGGTTACCCATGTGAATCATCGGAGGTCGCACATTTGTAAATATGTAAAATAATTAAGTGTATACATTTCCCGGACATGACAAAGGTTATCATACAATAAGCAGGATTGTGTGTGTTTTAAGCCGGTTTGCCTTTTTTTTTCATGGGAGAAACGTTTGATACATTTTCCCTCTTAGTTGGATTGGTGGGGTTTCGGGGATCCACAGCAAATATGTGGTCACCTGTGGCTTTCTTGGTATTGCGTCTTGTCTCGCTAACAGAGACATATGTTTTTTTGTTTTATAGCTTCGTTTGTTCTAGACATCGCTGTAATGGTCATAGGTGTTGCAGTATAAATTGTTTCGGTGGACTAGCGCATACTGTAGTCAGTGTTATTTGTTTGATGTTACAAAAGAAAAACTCCACAAGATTTGATTTTCATAGTACCGCGGTAAAGTTGATATTCAATGGCTAGTTTCAATATCATTTCTTTGAACTGTCGAGGTTTGGGAAATCACGAAAAAAGAAATGATGTTAAAGAATTTTTTTAAGTAGATATTCATTGATTTTAAAAACTAACTTTATTTTCATTATTGCAAAGTTGAAACTTTGATTCGACAAGGTTATCTAAATTCAATGCTTGGAAACATTCGAGGTAATGATTATTATAAATTACAAAAGGCTTAAGCCCCGGTATGGCACCTGAAGAGCTCTCCGAACGCTGCTGAGATGTGTGAGATCACAGTATGGACATGACTAGCACAAGCAGACGATGTCCCATGACATCTCACACATATCCAGTGCCTGTGTTTTCATCTTCTCTTGAGTTATTTCTCTTAATTCACTACCGTCAGGCTAAATGTATAATCTATTGCCTCACTCTAAACCCCGCGCATGGTTTTATTTTGATGACAAATGCAGCGATACAAAAATAAAGGAATCTGTCGCTTGTAAACAAATAACACGCCATTGTATATTGAGCTGCACACACCGGGGTATGTTCGGCGTTTCAAGAGGGAACAAATGCCGTCCTTAATATCATTCCGGGGGTTTTTCAATTTGAAAGTCTGGTTTCTTTGATTGTTAATTAACCCCTATCTTGTGTATTTACAAGCAAAAGATTTTAGTTATCAGAATCGGGTCATATCCCCCTTTGAATGGTTTGATATGCCATTACATTTATGTACACTAAACTCATTATAATTTGAGAAATAATAGCTTTGCAATTATGTTCATTCTCTATGGGATGTCGTCTGCTTGGGCAGTGTTGGTCCATATAGTGACGTCATTAAAACATCGTTATTTTTCCGGCGAATCTCTCGTATATCCCAGCTGCTATGGAGGTGGTTGTATTTATATTTTTTTTTACAAATCACCCGATATGTAGTTGACCTAAAACTTGTACGATGGCCATCTGTTAGCTTACCAGTTTCTAGTGATACATTAGTTGACATATTTGTGATCTTCTTTGAATTTCACCTTTAAGCTAAAAAAGTTCCAAATATGTTGCTTGCAAGATACACATTTTGTAGCTGAAGAAGAAGCTTCTATAAAACGATTTTGGGGAGATAATTGTTTTTTCAGCCTTAAGCGTCAAATGCCAGAGGTGTTGCTCTTTTGTTTGGGGAAGGGGTGCAATTTAATGTAAATAAGATTGAGCGATCAAAAGAAGGGAATTTTGTTGCGTTAGACCTACAGATATATAGCTATGACATAACATTAATATCCGTGTATGGTCCTAATCACGATAGTGTTAGTTTTTATGCAGATATTGAAAGACTTGCTTTGGATTTTGATAATCCATTAACAATTTTATGCGGAGATTGGAACTTGGTTCAAGATTTTGATAAAGATACATATAATTATATTTGTCTTAACAATCCTAATGCCGAGAAAAAAGAAGAATGATTTAGATTTGATAGACCCATGGAGAGAATTACATGTCCTGGAAAAAAAATTACATGGCGTCAACATACTCCCTTTAAGGCGGCTAGATTGGATTATTTTTTGATCTCCACTGAACTACTGTCACTCGTTAATAAAATAGCAATGTCTGGTTTAAAAGTTAATAAACACATCCGATTTGGATTGGAGGATTTAAAAACAAGAAAGATGGTGTTCTTTTGAATAGAAATCTAAATTGGGTGTGTGATGATTATTTCAGATATTTAGGTATAGACTTTTGTACGGATTTGCCCAAATTGATAATTCACAATTATAAAGAACAATTTAAAAAAAAATCAAAAGTCAAATGACATCGTGGTTAAGGCGATACTTAACTGTTTTTGGAAGAATCACTGTCGTCAAGTCATTGTTGGTATCCAAATTAAACTACCTTTTTTGTCCCTCCCTAATCCTGGTGAAAATCTTTTGAAAGATATAGATGCTCACTTTTATAGATTTATATGGGGGGGGGGGAGAAACCTGATAAAATAAGTAGAAATCAAATGTCACAAAGTTACTCAGAAGGAGGGGTTAAAATGATAAATATATACACACATTGTCAATCATTAAACATTTCCTGGATTAAGAGATTAGTAATTGGCTCAATAGATAGCAATATCCTCTGTCTTTTGCAATCTTTCTTTCCTGAACTGCAAGATTTAAAATTATATATGGGAAATAATTATTTTCGGCAACTGGCAGGTAAAACAAAGAACCTTTTTTGGAAAGAAATGTTCATGGTTTATAGTACGCTCTTGTCCATGCATTATGATAATATTTCTTGCCAACCCTTATGGAATAATGATTACATTAAACTAGGCAATAGCTGAATATATAATAAAAAATTGTGTCAAAAGGGAGTTCGTTTTGTCAATGATATTTTAGACACAAATGTTGATTTTTTTTCTCTCTGGAACACTTCCAAGAAAAGTATAATATTCAAATAAATTTTCTTTTTTTTATCGTGGATTATGCGATGCAATTAGACAAGGGTTTAACAATTGTACTAATTTCAACAAGGTGCCTCAGCCTCTTTTCCCAGATACAATGGCATTTGTTATGAAACGTATTAAAGGATGTTCACATATCTATGCAATTTTATTAAAGAGAAGAAAAGGACTATGTAAAAGTTTTCTTAAATGGAAATGCATTTTCGACCTGAATGATAAGAGTTGGGAAACATAATGTTCTATTGGATTTAAGTGTACCATTGATGTGGGCATACGATGGTTTTAGTTTAAAGTTTTGCAACGCATATAATATACGAACGATCTACTGTTTAAAATGAATTTAGTCCCAAGAAAAGAAGGTACATTTTGCAATGAACAGATTGAAACAGTTATACATCTGCTATGTGATTGTACGCATGTTAAACATATTTGGGGTAGGTTAGAGCACTGGATTAATACTGGAACCGGAAATAAATTAACATTTTCAATACAAGATAAATAATTTTGTTTAAAAGGTTCAAATAATTATGCATTGAATTGTAAATTGATTGTGGTGCGACAGATGGTGTATACTTGCAAAATAAAGAAACAATTGCCTGACTTTGATAATATTAGAGTTTCGATTATAAATTACTTCAAAAACGAAAAGTATATTGCAAATTCGAATTGTAGAAATCATTGATATATATTACAAATAATAATGGACCCAATAATGAACCTTGTGGGACACCACATGAAACTGATCTTTGATAAGCATCGTGACCATTAATACTAACATACTGTTTTCTGTCTGTGAGATAATTCCTGAACCACTCCAAGGCCTTTCCTCTAATCCAATAATGGGATAACTTGTGCAGTAATATATCATGATTAATAGTGACTTGGAGAAGTCCAGGAAAATACCCACAGTATGGGCCATACCGTCAATAGCATGAGCTACTTTATCTAAAAACATGAATTATGCATAGGTTGTAGAGTGTTTCTGCCTGAACCCAAATTAGGTATCAGACAGAATATCAAAATCAATAAGAAACTGCATTGTTCGAGAGTACATCAATTTTTCAAGTATTTTGGAAAATGACGTAAGCAGAAAAATTCCCAATGTCTTGCGCGTTTCCCTTTTTAAAAATTGGAATAACTTTAGCTATTTTCATCTTTTTGGGTACAATGCCATTGATTATTGACAGATTAAGCATATGGGTAAGAGGGGAAACTATTTCACCTATTATTTCTTTTAATATACAATTTGTAATACCGTCGTTCCCTGCGCTTTTTGTTTAATTTCTTATTTTTAACTATATCGATTACTTCATGCTCCAGAATGGGGGTACAGAACATTGAATTATACCCTAACACATGACGGAATGTCATCAAAAACTAGCAAAACAATGAAATGCAATAGCCAAATATCAGTTAAAGAATTAAAGACATAAGGCAAACTGTTCGAGTGTCAATGTCACATGTCATAGTCTGAGTGCCAGACAGGTTTGGCTGGGCAACGGGTAGATCGCCTAGGAGGAGCACTGGCTCGTCTGACGGGTGTGGAACGCGTCAGTGTCAAGAGCACCGGTAGGGCTGGTGTTGTCCAGGAGAAGGCGCTTGGTAGTCTTTACACCCACTTCGGCGCGACAGTTGCTATGGGGGAATGCCACGGAGGAAAGGCGATGATGGATACCCCAGTCCTGGAGGAATCGACGTGTGGCTGCTGCTGTAAATTCGGGGCCACCATCCGAGGCCAGCTCATCAGGTATGCCGAACGTGACAAAGATGCGTCGCAGGCAAGTGGTGAGGCCATCTGCGCCGTGGGTAGATCTCTCAACTATTGGCCAGTTGGAGTATCGGTCGACGACAACCAAGTAATTGCAGCCTTTATAATGGAAGAAGTCAGCACAAATACATTGGAATGGGTAGACCGGGGGAGTCATCGGAGTTGGCGGCGAACTAGGATTAGACGGCGCAATCCGATTGCAATGGCCGCATCTAGCCCGGAGGGTGGAGATGGCAGGGGTGATGCCGGGCCAGAAGACAGACACCTCTGCCCTGGCGGTCATGGAGGTGACCCCTTGGTGGGCAGCATGGAGGTGGGTCAGCACTTCTTCCCTGAGAAAAGGGGGGATAACGATGCGGTCCTTGTAAAGCACAACTCCATCAACTGTATAAAGATCATCCCGAAACTGGAAGAAGTCACGGAGGGGACCCGGGAGTTCATGGCGGAAGGCTGGTAGGCCAGACTCAACTAAGCCAACGAGGCAATGCATGTCCTCGTCGCTGGCTGTGGCAGTACGCACCCTGTCCCACGTGACAGATTTGAGGTGGAGGGAGTCCAGGGAGGACACAGAAGACGGGAGAATTCCTGCTTCGATGGCTTCAGCATCCGTGTCAGCGCGAAAGCCAGCCATGAGTGTCAAGGGTTCTGTCAAGTTGATGGGGGGAGGAGCAATGGTTGCGATATCGTCAGGCAGGTGTAACTTCAGGGGTGCACCAGTCGGGTGACGTGAGAGGCAGTCTGTTGCACGGTGTCGGACACCTGGGACATGGACGATCCGGAACCTGTATCGCAGGGTTTTCTCTTTCAAGTTCCTCAGACGAGGGTTGGGGGTGTCTGCTAGGGAGCGGTCAGTGAGGATCTTCAGAAGGGGCTTGTGGTCGACAGCAAGGATGAGGTCCTCACATCCAAGTACGAAGTATCTGGCCTTGTCTAGGGCATCAGCCACGGCGAGAGCTTCACCTTCGATCGGAGCATAGCGAGATTCAGCGGCGTGCGTGAGCCTGCTGCCTACAAGCGTTATTTGCCATCCAGTGGGACAACAAAATGGTTCCGAGGAATTGCAGGTGCAGTGTTTCTGGAGAAGCCAGAAGCCAATGCCCTGCTTTGACCAATCTGTAGCTAGGCAGGTGGGCTTGCTCGGGTCAAAGATCCTCACACCTTCCTCGATTTCATTGGCGATAATCGCTTTGGATTCATCAAAGGCACTCTGGAGGGCATCGTCCCACGTGAAGGCTGTGGTAGGCTTCAGGAGCTGGCGGAACGGCAGCATCTTTGCAGTCATGCTGAAGGCATATGACACTTGATTGACAAGCCCAAACCAAGAGCGCACGTCGGTGATGTTCTTCGGTGTAGGGAAGTCCAGGATGGCCTGTAAGTATTTCTTGCATGGACGGACACTGTCGGGGGTGATCTCAAATCCAGCAAACTCAACAACATCTGCGCCCAGCACGAACTTGTCAGGGTTGAGGGTAACGCCATTCCGACCACAGACATCCAGCCACTCGACAGCTTGGAAGTAGCTATCCGCCAATGTGTCCGCCCACAGTAGAGCGTCATCCACACATTTGGTGTTGTTGTGGATGTCCGACACGATCTCATCATAACGTCTGGTGTACCCATCACCGAAAGCAATGTATCCTTGCGGGGCCGTCTTGTAGCGGTATCTGCCCCAGGGGGTAATGAAGGTGGTCAGGTGACGGTCCTCTCTGCAGAGTGGCACGCTATGGTAACCATTCCATGCATCAAAGACAGTTTTCTTCTTCTCGTGTTGGACCGAACGAGCCTGGTGGAATGGTGATGGTGTGTGGTGTGTCTCGCGTGTAGCGTGGGCGTTGAGCGCCTGGAAATCGACAGTTCGTCTCGGTGTGCCATTTTTCTTTGCACAGATTACCATCCGATGACACCAGGTAACAGGCTCGCCAATGGGGACTGGTTCCAGCACACCCAACTGCACGTCATGATCCAATCCTGCTTTTACAGCATCCCGCCAGTGGAGTGGAACAGGTATTGGTGTGCGATGCGCAACTGGCACAGCATCAGGGTCGACCATCAGTTTCAAGGGAGGGCTGGCCATGAGGGTCAAGACTTGATGTTCACAAGTGTTGAATGTGCTCGATTGGTAGTACTTGAGAAGGTGCTGTTGTAGCTTCATACGATTGTCATCAGTGGCAGGAAATGGCAGCTTCGTCGGAGGTGGGGGAGGCTGTTGACGCCTGGGGCAGTCACAAGTTCCTTCAGAGCCATCTTGGAGTGCTGCTTGTGTTTCTACCTGGTGTGCCGGTTGAGTCGTACCCAACGTAGGGAAGGTATCAGGGATGATCCCGAGGGCGATGCATGCCTCTTTGCTAAGAAAGAGTTTGTCAGAGCTGTCAGTGACGTACGTCATCTGCCGAGTTTCAATAACCTGTCCTCGTTCGCCTCTGCCAGAGAAACGGATGATGGCGGCCCCAAGGATCCGGATGCCACCTTTAGTTGCGGTCCGCATCTTCATGTCGACCGGTAGGAGATCCAATTGACGCAACCCAAGGCGGCGGATGACTTTGATTCCGGCAAGGCAACTCTGGCACCCTGTGTCCGCCATAGCAGGAACCGAGCAAGACACTGTAGGGGTAGATAAGCTTAAACCAAAGGCACTGCAGTCATCAGGCACAATCCTGATGGTCACGTCAATGAATGGCTGAGGCGATGACCGTTTCTTAAGCCACGTATTGGTGAGGTTGTCATAGACGTGGTGGTCCAGGGGAACGGTTGATCCATGATGAGGCGTTTCTGTAGTGTGGCAAGAACAAAGGGCATCAAAAATGGCTCCTTCGTTATCATGTGGGGGCACCGGGTGACGAACGTTTAGCTTTTTCCTTGCTGCGGCATACGCTTTCAATGTGATGCGGCCTGTCACAGTGTGTGCATGTGTGGCCATAGGCTGGGCACCGAGTTTGTCGGAAGCTGGCCGGGGCACTCTTCCCATGCCCTCTCCTGCCGCAGTAACCACAAAGGTCCTGTTTCTCCTTAATGGTAGTCACCTTGGCTTTCCTGTAGGTGCTGCTAGCAGCGTCCACTGAGGAGTGGGAGTCCAGGAGCGAGGAGGCGGATCGTTTGCCGGCTTCTTTCGCTTCGACGAACTGAAAGACCTCTTCCAGCATCATGTCTTGATTCTTGTTGCCAAGGAGGTCAAGCTGGATTTCGGGGTCGCTGATGCCCCGAGTGAGGACGTCCCGCATGATGGCGTCAGTGTAGTTGACGTTGATGTCACAGCCGGGGCACTTGATGAGAAACTTGCAGATGTCTGCCTGGCCACGTAGGCGGGCCCCGTAACTGCGTACTGTTTCATCTCGGTCCTGGCGCATGTTATGAAGCGCTACACGGGCCACCATAGAGTTCTCTTCACGAACTGCCAGCTTTTTGATGGCTGCCAGTACATCGTCCACGGGTTTGCCAGTCAGACTCCCACCAGCTGACCTTGTGAGGTCTCTACGTAGGGGTTCGTCGCAGCATTCGAGTAGCTGGATAACCTTGTCCCTGCCGGTGACCTTTGTGGCCGCGACATAATCAGTCCATCGAGACAAGAAGTACGCCCATTCTTCACTTGAGCCAGCCGCAGCAACTGTAGGACGTCTAACCTTCTCCACCTTGGCGGCAGGTCCAGCGGTGTGGAAAGCGCTGTGGGCAGTGATTAAGGCAGCTACGATGGCATTCTCAAGGTCCGGGGTAGTGTAGTCACACCCAGGGATGGGGCAAGCGACGACAGGCATGGTTGGTAGTCACCGTGATCATAAATAAGATCTGGCTATTTGTGTCAGTCGATCAGTAGACTTCAACAATGATCACGGTCTGTAAACAAATAAGATAAAAGAAAATATCCTTAATTAAGATCAAACTATAACATAATCCTCTAGAATCATGTTGTCCAAGTTTTCCCTTTCAAATGAAGAATTGTCGTGTTCTATAAAATGGTGATGCACCTTTCAATTCTGACAAGAGACTTGGTAGTGTGAATGCCCTCTTCATGACAACACTTTTTCTTGAAATTAGGCATTTGTGAGAAACATGCCGAGCAGGTTGTACCTGAAAGAAATGATGGTATGTTTGGCTATTAAATTGCCATCCTGATGCTAACCCCAGTGCCAGCTTGCCTGTGTTATAATCCTGCCTATGGCCTAGCAAGTAGCGTACACTGCACGATCCAACTGCAATTCGGTTAGGGAAAAAAAAATTGCAACAGCATTTTACATGAACATTCAAACACATAAAATCTTAATGATCGAGGATCTGATTAGTCATGGGATTAATAAAATTTAATTCAAGAGGATTTCAAGCTTCCTTAATTGCAGTGACGTCAGATAAGTAGTACGATTGTCTATGACTTTAAGGCAATCAAGCATTTATTCTGACTAGCAGTAGAAGGCTTAAAGGCACTAACATTTGAATTGTGAGTATTCTTATCATTATTTACAACCTAAATCAGCCAAACGTCCATTGTTTAGATTTCCAAACTAATATAATTGCCAGATAGTCAGATCGTGCAGTGTCTGCTGGGCACAAAGGGAGTGCATGTAGCCTGATGAGAATTGAGTCGCGTGGCCTGACTCAGGGCCAATCGGGTATAATACGATTACGCCGACGCGACCACAGCAATCACATGCGTGCAACATACGCGAAACCGAAGCATGAGGAGAACTTCGGTCTGTTTCGCGAACGCTAGCGCGCGCTGACCATGTAGGGATTAAGTCGCTGACTACCGTTTTATTAAGACTATTCGTTTACGTGCAGTTGTCCAAAAGAAGACGTAGATGGCGTTAACTAGTATTTGCCAAGCTACACTCCCTTTAATAGTATACAAATAATACAAGTAACACCCGGCTAGAATGCTCCCCAGGGAATGGAGATTGTGCACACAGTGTGTGCGGCCAAGCACTGAATCCAATGACTGGGGTAATAGTATATTTATTTGTAAAGCGCTTAGAGACATTTGTATTAAGCGCTATATAAAAATTAAACATTATTATTATTATTATTATTAATGAATGAAACACATTCATTATTTGTTTTTTACAACATCGAAGAAGATCTAATAGAACGTTAATCAACAAATTATGCTTTACTCCTTATATTAAAGATAAATTAAAGTGGGAGTCAAGCCTTCTCGATTACATTCAGATGCCTTCGCGTTAGATACATTCGCACGCAGCTAATATAACTATGGAATACGTGCACGGTAGAGAGGTACGCAGTCTAAATATAACCAAAAATGCACGCTCGTGCAATAGAACATCTATTGAATATCATGTGACCAACAATCCCCCAATCAAATGACAAGGATCCACGTAGGTGTTGTATAAATCATGATATTTAGATCATAAGTATACCTATCATTAGCATGTGCATAATTACAGTAAACCTCATTCAGACTCGAGACACAGTAATCTGCATATAAACAATCGCCTTCGCTTAATTCATGCCAGATTTTTGAAAGCGAAGCATATGCTTCTTAAAGTGTCATATGGATAGCGAAGGGGCAAGAGAACAATAGATATAGCCTGGCAGCACAGTGCACTTTGACCAAACAAACGAGGCACCAATATCTGAGTATTTACTATTGCAACATAGTGTATCCAAATATTGACATCCATATTCGTATAAAGATACTAGGTTCCTCCCCGAATGTTCCAACGCTCAGATATTGGTATCTCGTTCGTTTGATCAAAGTGCACTAGGCAGCTGAGCTAATATAGTTTCATGCACCAAGCATTGGCCTGTACCTGTACCTTGTTGAACAACAACTACACAGTTTTAGATTAGTGCAGAATCAGGATGACCTGGGTAAATCCTAGTCTTCAAGCAAAGACTCTATTTGACACTTATACCCTTTTCACATCTACCAAATATTGCTTAACCCCGGGAAATAGGTGGGGCTAAGGGGGCTCTTAGCCCCACCAATTCCTTCCTTAGCCCCACCAATTACCCGGGGTAATTTTAGCCGGCTTTCTGTTCACATTACGTTTTGCCAAAGTGGGCTAACCCCACAAATAGTACGGGACTATCTGGCCCTGCAAAATAGCAGGGTAAGCCGGGCAATTGCGGGGTTAGCCGGGCAATTGTGGTGCTAAGCTGCGTAGTGTGAATCCGAACCGGGCTAAGGAGAAGCGGGGCTAAGCAACAGCCAATCACAGACAGCGTGGTCGTGTGGTCGTGAATTTGCATTTAACGCGCGCTATGCATGCAGTTCACGTTACGCATGCATGCAGTTCACGTTACGCATGCATGCTCTCTGTATTGACGTTTAGTCTTTTACGAGGCAGAGGTCATTATGAAAAAATCTTTATTATAAAATTGATTTAAAAAAATAGTGAAAGAACATGTAGCTCATAATTTTGTATTGCATTTATCATTATCAGTCATATTTACGTAGGTAAATTTATCAAGTGAATTGGATGAAAAATGGGTAATTGATTTGTATCGGTAAAATAATAAAGGGAAAACGCTTTGCGCAAGGCTGGATAACACAACACGAGCGAGCTAAAATTATTACGTACCGTACTACGCTGTATATTGTTGGTCTTTTTACCACAAGCAAAGAGTTCGTTGACCGATATTGATTGTAGTTCAATTGTTGCATTGATTGTCTCCTGATTTTAATTGTATTTACACCGGAATGACGGCTTTACCCATCAGAAGGACCAATTGGGAAGATGTTGAAATCAGGTTTTTCCTGAGTCTGTGGGCAGAGGGGGAGGTCCAGCAGCAGCTGGATGGCACGGTCAGGAACAAGAAAGTTTTCGACGATATGGCAAGGAAGATGGCAGACGCGGGGTATAACCGGTCACCAAATCAGCTCCGAGACAAGTTAAAAAAACTGAAGAAGGACTATAAAGATGCCAGATCAAATAATGCTACAAGTGGGGCTGCAAGACAACAGTGCCCATTTTATGACTACTGCATCCAATCATGGGTAATCGACCTGCCATAGAGCCCCAGGTAAAAAGATAATTTGGTAGATACAAGTTACGTAACTGATTATGCACTGTAGATCTAGATCTACTAACTTAGTCCAGATTAAGATTTAACATAATATTCAACTTTCAAAAAGAAGAAGGAGGGTCGACGGGAAGGAGGAGGAACTCTATACCATATTCATAAACCATGTCTACCATTAGAAATCATGGCCTATTGCCTATTGGTTTTGGAGTTTAATTGGCTCATTTCACAAATTATAAATATTGCCATTTAAATTCTAGATGATAGATCTAACGGGCGATCACGTCGAATAGGAGACCAGCCGGCAAACATACCCTACACTCCACCCTACACCCTAACCCTAGTCGGCGGCCTAACGCTTAAACCCTATCCCTTCTCGTGTTATTTTTGCCAGTCCCCTATTCGACGTGATTGCCAGTATATACAAATTACAATGTAGATCCCTGTAGCTTTGTTGGATCTTTAGATCTTAAACGTTAGATCTAAGTTGGATCAACATGTGATGTGACAGACTATATTATTATATAGACTATGATAAATTTTTGGCTTGATCTATAGTCAAGGGGCTATTAAAATATTAATTTTAAAGGTTTGGGGGCAAGATGCCCTTTGCCCCATGTATTTTTGGCTGATGAGCGCTTTTTTTTATAATGCACTTTCATATCAAGCCCGCATGCCCAGTTATTGCAAACAAATTTTGGTGTTTTTTTTTTGTCATGAAACATTACATACTCCCTTTTCAGGTGCTGGTTGACACAGCAGATGATAGAGCTGAAGGTGCGGACGTTCCTGCTCATGCCGATGGTGCAGACTTAAGTGATGGTGATGACGACACGAGTGGCAGTGTCATCGAGGATGTTTTGGAACTGGAAGGTGGTGCGCGTGCTGAAGACAATACTGTGATTGCTCCAAAAGCAGAAGACCAACCATCAACGTCTACTCCCAAGACCAATGTAGGTTATCTTCTGTTTGACATGTTTTCTATTAATATTTTCCCATAAATTTCAATTTTGGGGTAATCCATGACATGTTCAGTTTTTAAATAAAATAAAATTACCATAATTTGTTAGTGTTCATTTGTGGAATAATGAGCCTAATTTTTTTTTTTTTTTGGGGGGGGGGAGTGGAGGGGGACTGTGCTTTGCAGATTATTTAAATGAGGCTTCAGCTGCTGACAACCACCAACAAACGGAAAGGTTATCGGAAACAGCCCGCCCCCCCCCCCCCAAAAAAAAAATACGATTTAACTACATGTAGTACAACAGGTATTATTGTAGTGCATTAATTTTTATCAGGAGAGGTTTATTAATAGCTAGAAAATGTATCATTTTTTTCTTTCAATGCAGGTAAAAGTAAGGGGAAGGAAGCGACAGGCTTAGGAGCCAGCAGAGATGGAGAAGACCCTGAAAATACTGACAGATCACCAGGACAATGCCAGGAGAGAGTATAGAGAATGGGAAGAGCGACGGGAAGAAGCGCAAGAGAGGGGAGAGGAGAGGAGACGCGAAGCAGAACGCGAGCATGAAATGAAGATGATGGAGGTCATGGCACGGATGTTCAATCAGAACGACCGCCGAGAAAATGACAACCGCAAAGAAAATAACAACCGCCAAGAAAATAACCGCCCAGAAAATAGCAACCGCCAAGAAAATAACAAGCGTCAAGAAAATAACAACCGCCAAGAGAAGAACAACCACCAAGAAAAGGACAACCGCCACGAAAATAGCAACCGCCAAGAAATGAACAACCGCCAAGTAAATGACAAACGTCAAGAAATGAACAACTGCCAAGAAAATAACAAGCGTCAAGAAAATAACTACCGCCAAGAAAATGTGATGTTCACTCAAGATGGTAGGTCTTTCATGAACATGTAGGTAAAACTGGTGTTCTCATATTAGTGTGTGAAGAAAAACATATCTTTCATTTTTATATGTAACTTAATACGCAACCACAAACATTTATTTTACATGTGTAAAGAAGTAATTATGTTCTTGCCACATAGCCATCTTATTTGTATCAGGTTTGTCTCAGGTTTTTATGCCTCCGCCACTGAAGGTGGTGTCCCGGAGGCATCATGTTTTGGTGTTGTCCGTCCGTCCGTCCCGCTTCCCCAAGAACCGCTGGAGATATGAACTACATTTTGTAACTTCAAACAGTAGGAAGATTGATCTGATTCGATTTTGGACCATGTATGCAAGGTCGAGTTCCGAAGTTCGAGGTATTTGCCAGGTTATCGGAAGATCACTGTATAGGAAGACAATATGATTAGATTTTTGAAGTAACGAGGTCAATGGTCATGGGTCACAAAAGTCAATCTGCTTGAATTAATGGTTCTAGGGGCAGAGGCAGATAGGAGACGCAGTTGCATTTTCCTTTCTTTATTTGTTATTAATTTATTTTTGTCTTGAGATTTGTGCAAATTGCAAACCCATTTTCTTTCTGTAGATAAGTTCAAAGTTAAGTATACATGGTTTGTGTACAAATTAATATTTATTCTGTAGTATAACTGATCTAGTGTAGAGCATTGTTTGTGATGTCAAAGTTGTATTTTACATGTTTAGCATATATACCTCGTGTAGTTTTATTGTTAAAGTTCCTGATGCCAAAGTTGTGTTTGAACCTCATTCTTGCTGCTTGTAGTATTTATTTTAATAGCTGTTTTCAATGCCAAAGTTGGACTTAAAAAAAGTTCAATTAAGATTACTACAAACTTGTGCTTTAAGTAATCATTACAGCTGGATTCCAGTGTCATTACAGGTACCGGGGGGGTGGGGGGGGGTGGGGGGGGGGGGGCAATATGATGCAAATTTTATGGATAGATTTTCTGACACTGATGTTGTAGGTATTGATATTGGTGTAGTGTTGCCCTTGTGTTTTCATATCTTTACCTTTACTGGTGTAAACGAACTCATAACCTTTTATCTTGCTTATTTTATAGACAAATTAAAGTTTTCGGAAAGCAAACATCACCTTCCTTGTGAATAATGCATTTTTCCTTTTTTTTTTTGTTGCTTATCCAGGACATTCATTTCAAGGGGACTGGAGGTAGAGATGGTACGAAGTTGAAATTAAATGCAAATGAAAGCACAGAAAAACAAATTCTGAGTGAGTAAAGTTGAGAGAAAGAGGAAGTTTTTGACAGAATCAAGAAGATAAAAACACACAGGATTTGTTGATTGGATGACAATGACAGGGCAGAGTTGTTGTGTTTTTTTTTTGGGGGGGGGTGGGGTTAAAGATTGACAAGCAAGCGAAAATATAAAGGGTCGTATGCCTAAAAGTAAGTTATTGCTTTTTACTAGGATTTGACTTATAAATTTACTTATCATAACATTGTTTTTTGTTATAATACGTAAATGTATTATTACTCATCATGTACTTATTTATCATAACAGTGTTATAGTAAGTTAAAAGCAATTACTTACTTTCATGCATACGGCCCAATGTATCAATATTATTGGGTTAGCAAGGGGAACTTGTTCATAAGACAGTAGGTGCAGTGGAAACTCGATATAAAGAGTTCCGATATAACGAAATACCCGATTTGTTTGGTATTGTCTATTGACTACTGATATAACGAGCAAAATTTTGTGGTCCTACCTCGTTAAATAGAGTGTACACTGTATATGCTGCCTGAAAGGGAATTTGTCTTGCCAGTGGCACATACAAACCATACAGAGTGCCTCTTGGCCTCTGAAAAACATTTTCAAAGTCTGGAGGACAACTCTCACCTGACAAATTAACTTTAGAGAGATTTGTGTTGGGGGCTCATTCTTCAATTCTCTTTGCTTGCTTGCCAGACCATCTTCGAAATCTTACCCCCCCCCCCCCCAACTATATCCTTGCCTATATTATGTCATCCAGGGGCTTCTTGGAGTTAGGGTCCTGATATGTTTTAAAGAGATAGAGAGAAAGCGAGTGAGAAAGAAAGTGAACAGTATTAACAGCCTTAGTAGGACAGAAACAAAACGACACACACTCATCTAAAAAAAAAGCACTCATTCTCAAATGGCTTGTCCACCTCTACCCCCCCCCCCCCTTATGTTCTTCAAATCTGTTCATAAGGAATGCAAGGTACATGTACACATGAACTGTAAACCAGGTACTCTCAAACATGAATTACCGTTAAGCCTGAAAATAAAGCTGTAAAAAGCACACATTTACATTGTAGTTTTGAGAGTATGAGACACAAAATAGCTCATATTCCTTTTTTGGTTTTAATTCTCTCTGGATGGATAGTTCAATGAAAAAGTACCATGAGCAAAGATCTGTATACATGTACCTTGTTCACACCACTTTCAAACATAACTTTTCAGTGAATCCACAACTCAATTCAATCTGTTGATACATCTTTGCCTGCAACCGGCAATATCAAATCATCAATGCTTATGTCTGTAAACAAACAAGTTTCCACAAATGTCTGAAATTATATGTACATGTATTTTCAACTCTCATGAATTAATTATATTCTCAACAACATATTACATACAAAATGAAAACTCGTCCACAGTGCACAAAGTCATAGCATGCAAATTGATTGATGCAAGAAGAGTTTTAAATTAGCTTACCCATATCAAGTCCGCTGCTTTGTTAAAATCAGCACAATGTTTATAGATATGAAAGGGTATTCATGTTGAAGCATCAAACGAATATCAGGGCAATGATTCTTAATAGAAATTACCCATTCAACAGTTTTTTCTTATCCTAAGCAAAATAAACAAATAACAACCTGGAATCTTGCCAGACACACAGATTGGATATATCAGTTCATTTATTAATGTGATTCCATGTTAAGATTACCAGGATAAAAACATTGAAAATATTCAAAGGCTGGCATCACTTTATTTGTGGTAACTTCTTTACATAATATTGCCAGTACTATGGGATTACATGAACACAATACATATCTGGTAGTCCAATTTACTCTTTAAAAAAAAAATAGAAAAGAAAAAAATAATAATAATAATAGCGATGATGATGATGATGCCAATAATAACTACCCACCATAGCAGTACTACTCACATTGTAACTCATGCCAGGCACTCTACCGTCCATAAAGAAAAAGTTAAGTTCAATTATTTATCAACAAATAAAATAAAATGAAAATGATATTAAAATAAACAAAAACATGTATGGTTATCCTTCACTTTTAATGTTATACACGATGTACATTATTTACACAAAAAAATACACACCAACAATTTCTGTACCGGTAATCAAAACAAGGTATTCTGATTGAACACATGTACACTGTCTATTTTTATATTTGGGTGTGGTCCATCGATCCCATTTTCGTTCTCCATTTGAAGGATTAACTTACTCCCAGTAAACCTTGCCGTATGTATGCACATTGGTTTGAAGATGGTTTTGAATACAACAAGCTCATACAATGATAATCATCTATGAAATTCTTTAATCAAATTTTTAATAAAATGTAACTGAATGCGAGACATTGGTTGTTGGAAATGCCTCTGTAGACTGAAGAATACTAGTACTCGGTTAATATGGATTGCAAACAGATAATCCTAGTTTTGTTTTTCTTTCTTTTTTTTTGTGTGGGAGGGGAGGGGAACATTGTAGGTGGAGCTTTAAATTATTTGAAAAAGAAAAGAATACATGTGTAAAACTCCTGAATGTTTGGATTCAAAACATGAGATGTATGCAGTACTGTGCATCAACTAGGTCAACTTGCATTTGTTCGTCTTGAGAACTTAAGCATCTGTAAGATGTTGGAGTAAAGCATTACGTATCCTTGTTGCATCACGGTTTTGTTCGTCATTCATACCTGGGACATTTGGAGCCTGCCCATCCCCACCATTGGCACCAAGAAGATCAAGATCAAAGTTCTCACCTGCAGACTCGCACAAATTGTGTAAAACACAGCATGCTACCACAAGATCACCAAGATATTTTACATGAGTGTCTTGTCTTTTAAGAAGTATTCTCCACCTTCCTTTCAGTCTACCGAATCCATTTTCAACAACCATCCTAGCTCTGCTCAGGCGATAATTGAAGTGCCGTTTCTCTCTTGTTAGCTGGCCATTGTCATGGAAGGGTTTCATGAGCCATGGCAATAAAGGATAGGCACTGTCGCCAAGGATAGCAACAGGAACTTGCGTTTCACCAATTTCACGTAGGAGGGGAGGACATAGTTCTCCCTCATTGCCAAGCCTAAAAACCCTAGAATTAGTGAACACCCGGGCATCATGTACACTTCCAGGATATCCAAAATTTATGTTCATGAACCTGTATCTATGATCCACTAGACCTTGTAGCACCATGCTATAAAACCCTTTTCGATTATAATAATCCGCTCGAAATTCCTTAGGTGATAGCACGGGAATATGGCTGCCATCAATGGCGCCAAAACATTGAGGGAATCCCCACTTTACCTCAAATTCGCGTACGACATCTGCAGCAGCATCTCCTCGTGGAATCCTGATCATGTCGTTAGCGAGCGTCACCACTATAGCCCTGCAAACCTGAAATGAGATGTGATGGGAGAAGGAAAACAAGAAAGAAAAAAAGAGAGCAAGGTTAGTAACTACAAAAGTACAATATCATAATGTCTATCATTCATGATTTTTAAATATTCGATTCAAAGATAGGCCCCCTGCTTAAAAAAATAATAAATAAAGCCTGGCGTGCCAACAGGGGTAAAATATGTGAACAGAAAACCAATTCATAAATAAATAAAGAAAGAAAGAAGTACAACCAAATCAGTAATGAATAAATAAAAAAAGAAGGAAAACCAATTCATCAATTAATAAATACATTTTGTTAAAGAAGGGGGTGTATTTTAATCAATAACTGAGGTATGCTTGCATACTACACAGTCATTCGCCCTCGTATCTTCAATCATCACTGGCTTCGACATATTTAGAATTTAACCTTTTCAAAATGACCAATTTAATTATTTTCAATTTGAATATAAACCATTTCAATAAATATAAACGTCTTTAAATAAAGCATTCAGTTGATAGAAGTGGTGTAATGGGAACAGAAAAAAAAGAGCGGGCCAGCAGAATAATTAATAGGCCCTAGACTATATAAAAGCAAATGACAATGACAATGTTGGAATAAACAACAACAATCTATTAATTGCAAATATCTATTTATTTGGACTTAACAAGGCAGGGCTGTACTGTAGCCCCAACCAAGGCCATACGCTCAAACTTTCTGGCACTACCCCCCCCCCCCCCCCCCCAATAAACAAAATTATTTTTAATTTCATAGCTAATTTAATAACCATCAATCTTTTTATTGGTTTATTTTTAAGTTTAATTTTCTAATTTTAAACAAGACTAGGTCTAGATCTATATCTAGAATCTACCTGATGAACTATGCAGCAAACAGTCGAAGTACCAACGCCAAACATCTGTGCTATGGTCCGATATTCTACATTGGTGGCGAGACGCCACAGGGTGATGGCAACCCGATGCTCGACTCGAATGGCTACCCGAAATTTCGTGTCCATCTTCTGGATGATTGGTCGTAGTTGGCCGCAAAGAAAGTTAAACGTTTGCCGTGACATACGGAAGTGGCTGAGCCAATCCTCCTGCTCAAATGTGTCGATGACGATGGTCTTCCACCAAAAGTCGCTTTTGGGTAACGACCAGGGCTTCAAAACGTTGTCGATCATCATGCACCGAGAGGATTCCATCATCGAAAGAATGCCAACGATCGACGTTAGTTCCTCAGTCAAAGCTCTTTCGAATTGCCTGTGACGCCAGGCTCTTCTCCTTGCTAGGGCATTCCTTCTAGAATTCTCCCGAACTCGCCTCTTCATGAAATAGATGTTCAAGAGCAGAACGATCGCACTCAACATTTCATTCGGAGCCATGATTACTAGTATGCGTCGAGATCGAGATCGTTTACTACGTAGGCCTACTTCCAATTCCGATCGATCGGAATTGAATTTATATTTATATTGAATTTAGCGCGCGGGTTTTTCCCCTTCATTTATTCGAAAAGCGCATGCGCGGTAGCAAAAACATTAATATTCATGAGCTATCGAATAGTCCGGGACTAAGGCGAACGTAGTGTGAATCGCGTGAAATTTCTTAACCCCGGCTAAGCACATAGTCCGGGGTTAAGAAAATAGATGTGAACAGCAAAAAAAATAGTATGGGGTTAAGGATAGTATGGGGTTAAGGATAGTCCGGGGTTAAGAAAAATAGATGTGAAAAGGGTATTAGTGTTTTTCGTTTCCAGGAAATATTGAAAATGCAAATCGGATACAGGAATATTTTGAGCAAGATAAGGGCCTATATAAGCAAAGTAATTATTAAATTCCTCTGCTATTAAAAGATGTGAGTTGAGACTTATTTGGATTTCAGAACGTTATTATTTATCACACTCCAAGTGTTTTTTTATATCACCTTTATTCACGTTAAATTTTTCAGTAAAGTAATTCTTTTTTGCTAGTCGTAACGAGGTGGTTAGAATGTTTTGATAACGAGAAAATTTCAATTTGGACTTAACTGTAGGATTATTTTTATTTTTGTAGTAAAGGGTGTTCTTCCTGTTGATAGATTTCAGGAGAAATCTCGAACCCACGGGAGTCTAGGATGTTTCTTATAATTAGAGCAATTTTGTTGACGAGTAGGAAGATAATTGAGAGTAAGCATTAATATTTCCATAAAGTTATCAAATGAAGTATCCACATCATCACAATTATACACTGCATACCAATCAGTTATGGTAAGTGCTTCATTAAGTCTACGAAGGTCGGGTTCCGATAAATTACGTATACCCGAGCATTTGTTTGTATTAGAATTAGAATGGGAAATTACATTCGAAATTACAGTATAAATCGGAAAGTGATCGGAGATATCAGTGACAATAAAGCCGGATTTGACAATATGAGTTCCACTAACGAAGATATTATCAATTATGGTAGCTGAATATTCAGTAATTCTCGTTGGTTTGGTAATTGTTGGGGCAAAAGATTGGATGGCATCAGATCTTGGCAACTCGTATTCTCGTCACATTACAATAAATTTAGGTTAAAATCTCCCATTATTATACATATCTTGTTATTCAATGAAGGCGAAGATAATATTGTATGTATTTTTTCGATAAATTCTTTAAGGATAGAATTGGGAGGTTTGTAAATTTCACCAGCAATTGTGTTTATCTTTCCAGGAAGTTTAATTTCGATTAAGATTCTTTCCATTATATTTGATAGCACACTCAATTCTTCTATTACCTCGTAATCCAGTCCCTCTGTGACGTTTAAACCCACTCCCCGCCCCTTTTTTCGGTTGTGCTATTTGTGACAACAGTAAGACCATTAATTGAAAAAAGGGAAGAGGGTGTGTCTCTAAGCCACGTTTCAGATAAACCAATTACGGAGAATTTTGGTTTGAGTTCGTTTACAAGTAAATCAAAGCGGAGCTAGCTCATTCTCCAACTCTGACATCCTTTTCTCCAGGGATGATTTTTTTCTTTTCCAGCTCGGATACCCGCTTGCTCTCAAATTCAAAAGATTCGGCGAGGTTAATCTCAACGCGTTTGATATTTTCAATCAATGAATCAACAGCCTTCCTTAGGGGAGCCTTCCAAAGTTGCGACTGCGCCCCTACTCGTCGGGCCGCAGAGCAGGATATGACAACAAAGGAGGCGCCTTTTTGCGCCCATTTGCGCCTTTTTGCGTCGGGTACGAGAGGACTCCAGTTGGTTTCCAGCTCATTAAGATCTGGCTATTGTTTGGAGTCTCATTGTTACGAGATAAGCCCGCCGGGGCGCTTCCCGGCGAAGCACTTGACATTTGTGAATGGGAGCTTAAACTCTGAAAAGCTTTTGCGCCCTTTCGCGCCCGGTCCGGCGCATTAGTTATTCATGTATAGTGCCCGCTTGTGTGTCCCTCTCGTCTTGCGAGATTTGACTCTGAAAAGATTTACTTTGGCTACTGATTTGTTCTAATATTATTTTACGTACATGACATTGGTTACAATTTTTGTTCTGATTGTTTATTTCCCTCTCGACATCGGAGTTCTGTAGGCGTTAACGTTTGCATGATTGTTCATTATTTCATCTCCTCCTGTTCTGTTCATGATTGTGTTAAATATCTCAATTTTAATACAAATTGATTTGTTCACGAAAAAAAACACCCTTATTTTATACTTACCCTACTCTCTCTGACATTGTTTTTCTCATGCATGCTTTGACATTTTATTTGTTTCATATTACATTAAATTTGTGTATATTTCCTTTTTATAGCGATGTTATCGCATGTTTCGGTTTTCTTTTTTTGTTTTCTTTAATTTTCGTTGTATCTTGTATAAAACAGTTCTGTCGTATGATCATTATAAATCATATAACTATATCATCAATCTGTTATTTCAATACAAGTCCTTTAAATCTTCGTAATATTAGAGAACGTATTTCAAAATCCGTGATGTTGAAAATGATCGGGGATATCGCAAAACTCCCAGGGAGATTACCAATTGCACATGAACAAAGTAAATTATGCCTAAATCGTAAGAATAGAGCATGCATTAAAAACGAAGAAGTAGTTCATCATTCTGTTCCAAAGAAACTTTATCGAATATTTCTTTGCGAAGAAGGGGGGGGTGAGGGGTTGCAACCGCGGCCAGTTTTAGATCTAGGTCATTGCTGTGAAGAATAAAAATACGTATATATTGTGCTGAATTGGTGCCAAGTGGTATCGAAAAAGCGTAGTGCGTTCTAGAACAAAAACAGGCCATATGGCAATTCGTTGAATTGCTTCTGGTAACATTGTTTATACAGAACTGCCTCGCTGTCTAAATAAGGATCCATCCCGGGGATCCATCATGCATGTGTTGGTATCAAGTAGTAGACGGAATTTACAATGATGCGTTATTTTGGGCCATTGATTTTTGTCGTATGATCATTATAAATCATCATGATAATTATATCATCAATCTGTTATTTCAATACGTAAGTCCTTTAAATCTTCGTAGAATTAGAGAACGTATTTTAAATCCGTGATGTTGAAAAATGATACTTAATCAAGAACGTCGTATAGTTTCTCCTTGAAATTCATTTAAAGAGCGTTTTATATGTCTTACGATTTTTTATATGCAAATGATATCCGTATTGTCGGGAACATCATCAATATGTCGGAAAGACGCTCATTTTCAGCATGTTGTTTCCTTGCAAAACACTAATGTTACGAACAAAATTAAATACACTGTACCAGTATCATCGGGGATATCGCAAAACTCCCAGGGAGATTACCAAATGCAAATCAACAAAGTAAATTATGCCTAAATCGTAAGAATAGAGCATGCATTAAAAAAGAAGAGCGTCCCGCTGAAACCAGACCAGGAAATGATGTTTAAAATGTCACCTCGAACATCTCAGGAAGAAATTAGTTTATCATTCTGTTCCAAAGAAATTTTAGCGAATATTTCTTTGCGAAGAAGGGTGGGGGGTGAGGGGTTGCAACCGCGGCCAGTTTTAGATTTAGGTCATTGTTGTGAAGAATTAAAATACGTATATATTGTGCTGAATTGGGGCCACGTGGTATCGAAAAAGTGAAGTGCGCTCTAGAACAAATACAGGCCATGACAATTCGTTGAATTGCTCCTCGTAACATTGTTACAGAACTGTCTCGCTGTTTAAATAAGGATCCATGTGTTGGTATCAAGTAGAAGACGGAATTTATAATGATTGCGTTATTTTGGGCCATTTTTTTTGTTTAGGGGGAGGGGGGCTAGCCCTTATTCTTCTTGTTCTACTGGGTCATCAAGAAACACAAATAGTGTTGAAATTTTCCGCAATCCCTTTAGCGCCGAGAGTAGAAAAGCCTATACAAACTCAGCTGGACAATAGCAATGTAATGTTGGTCGAACAATCAGGAAGAAATACTTAAATATTGAAAAGCGTTCTGTCATCAGATCAAAATAGGTCATAATATCATCAATCTGTTCTTTCTTATGCAAGATTGATTTAAAAAATAGAAACGTAGGTTCTCTAAATCATCGCAATATCGCTATATACCGATGCGCCCAACTTTCTCTCTCTCTCTCTCTTTCTCTCTGTCTGTCTGTCTTTCTCTCCCTGTCTCTCTTTCTTATTTCGTTCTTCTTCTTTCTCCGCATTTTTTCTTTTTTCTTCTCACTCTTATTCCCCCTTCTTCTTTTACTTCTTCTTCTTCTTCTTCTTCTTCTCCCTCTTCTCCTTCTTCATCTCTTTTTATTTAGATACTCAATTTTATGAGAAAAATACACAATTTATAAAAAGTAAAATATTTGTATGTAAATCTCTGTTGCATCAAATTATTTTTTTATAATGTTTTCTATTTCTCCATTTCTTGTACCGTGTACGCCGACAGCATCTCTTCCTTGAGATTAATTATTATAACATAATTATCCCTGATGATGTACACATCATACCTCATATTTATTATAGGAAACGAAATAAAGAACGAGCGGCTGATAATGTCGAAATGACAAGAACATTACTGTACAATAATTATACAAAGTAAAACTTTTGATTGTAAATCCCTGTTGCATCAAACTGATATAAATAAAAATCATTTAGTTTATTATGCTATATTGACGGTACTATACGTCGGAAATTATACTTTAGCCCAAAGATATAAACAAAAAACAAAACAAACAAAAAAGAAAAACATCTGAGCTGGGGGGGGGGGGAGAGTTGGTGAGAAAAATATCATAATAATAAATACAGTACAGACTACGTCCAACTTTCTATCTCCCCCCCCCCCTCTCTCTCTCTCTCCCTCTCCCTGTCCGTCTGTCTCTATGTCTATGTCGTTTTCCATCTTCATCTTTCATAATGTTGTCTATTCCGCCATTTTCTTGTATGCCGGCACTATACCTTCCTTGAGACAAATTATCATAACATATCCTTGATGTTATACGTCGGACATTATACTTTAGCAAAAATATATAATCAAACAAAAAAGAGAACATAACATGTCATAACATGAGAGAAATCTCGGTTCCCAAGTTGAACGGGTTAATAATCTACATTATGCCCACAATATGTCAACAATAAAATGCTGAATAATAAGAAAAGCAAAATGTGGTATTACAAAGAATTGAAGATAGGTATGATATGACCAGGCGCGTACGCAGTGGGGGAGGGGGGGGGGGTGTGAGTTAAACCCCCCCCCCCCCCCCCACCGTGGAGATTTGTGTATGTGTATAATTTTCCAGAAACCCCCCCCCCCCCTTTTTTTTTTTTTTTTTTTTAATAATAATTATTATTATTTAAAAAAAAAAAAATCCCAATGGATGACTGAGTCGTTGCGAAATTTTTGGGACCAAATTTCAAAATTTTAAACCCCCCCCCCTTGAAAAAATCCTGCGTACGCCACTGGATATGATATGAACTTGTATACAGATTGCAAAGCCGATTATACGCGGCCATTTTTATTAAATGATACTTATTTTGCGAAAATTTGTCAAATTAGAAAGAGTATACAATTTGTGTTAATGATAGAATTAACGTAACTTGAGCAAAAACGGTTCAGAAACAGCTGAATTATCAAAAAATACATCCGTTCAGATTTTCGTCGATTCATATCTATACTAACTTGGGGGAGGGTATGGAAGAGTGTTTAAAAAAGTCACTTTAGAATTATTGTTATTATTACCATTAGTATTGTTATAATGCATTTTATAAAGATTTTCCTTTACTGATCATGACGCAGCGTGAGTTCATTGGTTACCAAAACAATGTCAAACTCTCCCGTCTGACTATTGCAAGGAACGGCTTGAGAAGAAAAGACACGACGCAAAAAGAATACATCGAGTTTTATTTTAATACAATATGGGTTGTTTATTAGAACCAAGTCAAGAGAAAACAGAAAACCAGGATTTGACTGACAAAATATAAATTCTTCCAAGCTCAGGCTGTGGCAATGTGCTACGCCTAGCGTGAATAATGATGGGAGAGAATGATAATTCCTTTGTCCATTACGACGCTAGAATAATATCGCGACGTGGAAATTATACAAATATGTTGATAATCATTCGAATTACAAACATACACAATGAATATGACGGACAAAGAAAGCGGACAAAATATACAGTTTCTCGGGTAGACAATATGGAACATCCCTTCACTGCTATTATGTAAAAAGGTTAATATGCATGTGACACCTGTTCTACACATTTTAACATAATAGCAGTGAAGGATGTTCCTTTGTCTACCTAAGGAACTGTATATTTTGTCCGCTTTCTTTGTCAGTCATATTCATAGTGATACACAACCGTCCCAACAGTCATCAGTTTGCCGACTATAACCGCATACATGTATCCATTCACTCATTCGTCTTTTAATTTTTGTTGTTGAGGACAATCAAGCTTGCAATTAAACAACCATTTATCGTACATAGTCATCTTTATTTCACATTTCATACAGTCGTCACAAATATTAAGAGGGGGCGTATTAAACCAACAACAGAAGAAAAAAAAAATCATAATTTATTCTGATCAAGATGAACGAGTGTGTTGATTGCCCCCCCCCCCCCCCCCCAAAAAAAAAAAAAAACGCTCCCACCAGACAAGTTCAGGCTGTGCTGTAGCAATGTACATCGCAAAGCTTCCACAATGATAGGAAAGATAATACCCCGCCCGTTACGACGCAAAACGGCGCGAGAAGAATAGATCGCGACGCGAGAAGAATACATCAAGTTTTTACAAACAATGGGATGTTTATCAGACCGAGAACAGGAAGAGGGGAAGACAGGCTTTGGCTGACAAATACTTTCTGTATAGCAAGTTTAAGCTGTACCGTTGTGCATCGCGCATCACGAGCGAGAACAATGACGGGAGAGATAATCTTCAATCGCCTGGTAGGGCGCAAAAGGGCGCAAGAAGAATAGAGCGGTTTTATACCAACAATAGACAGTTTCTTTTCATATGCAAGAATCAGGTGAGGGTAACTGTCGCTCCCCTTTGCGCCCCTTTGCGCCTAAATGCGTCTCTTGAGGCGCGACCTTTCTATTCATAGCGCCCGGACGCGTCCGGGCACAGTCGCAACTTTGGAAGGCTCCCCTTTTCATACCTTCAAAGCCCTCCGCAGCTGTCTTCAAGTATTGTTGCATGCTAACAATATATGCTCACATTACTCGTATCCTTTGCCGGGGTTAACAGGTGAGATGAACGTTTGGCCCTTTCCACTTGAGTAGCCACTAGCACCAGCCGCTGTACCTTTCGCGGGGTTGCTTGGCCTGATGAGTTGGTGTCATTGAGGGTGCGGCCTCACCATGCTGTGGTAGGTCCTGATTATCCGATTAGATGTCGATATATGTGGGATTCGAATCCCCTTTGGCACTACGGTGGTGTTTATCGCGTCTCGGAGTCATCATTGCAGCAGATAAGATCACCAGCGATAAAAATAAAACTACGAATTAGATCAATTTAGAATAGAATTGCGGAAAGATTTATACCCCCCCCCCCCCCCCCCACTCCGTGAACGGAGGGATACCATGCGTGTTCCAAAACTCTCCGGCTCGTAACAAAAGAAAAAGGTCGATCCGTATTGACTTTACACACCGGACTTTTGCTGAGAAGGGGGGGGGGGGGGGGGAGGCTGAAAAAGGCTCGTATAACAAAAGAAAAAGGTCGACCCATATTGACTTTACACACCGGACTTTTGCTGAAAAGGGGGGGGGGGGTCGCTTGGAACACGCATATGCGTACCCTAAATAACACTGAGTGGGGGGGGGGGGGTCGGGGATTTATACCAGTACGCGTTACTCTATGTGTTACTCTATTTATATGTTAGAAGTAGTAGTCGCATCAGTAATAGTATTAGTAGTAGTAGTATTACTATCAGCAGAAGAAGTAGTAGTTGTAGTTGTAAAAGCAACAGTAGTATATGGATTATTAGTAGTATTAGTAGTTGTAGCTGCAGTATTAGTAGTAGTAGTAGTATATTATTAGTAGTAGTAGTCGTATCAGTATTAGTAGTATTAGTAGTATTCGTAGTATTCGTAGTAGTAGTAGTAGTAGTAGTAGTAGTAGTAGTAGTGGTAGTAGTAGTAGTTGCAGTTGTTATTCTAAAAGTAGTAGTAGTATCAGTAGTAGTAGTATCAGTAGTAGTAGTAGTAGTAGTAGTAGTTGAAGCAGGAGTAGTAGTAGTAGTAGCAGTAGTAATTATAAAAGTAGTAGTAGTAATAGTATCAGTAGTAGTAGTAGTACTAGTAGTCGTTGAAGCAGAAGTAGTAGTAGAGGTAGTAGTATCAGTAATAGTAGTATGAGTAGTAGTAGCAGCATTAGTATATGTAGTAGTAGTAGTAGTAGTAGTAGTACATTGTAGCAGTAGCAGTAGTAGGAGTAGTAGTATAGTATTAGTTTTAGAAGTCGTGTCAGTTATAATAGTATTAGTGGTAGTAGTAGTATTAGCAGTAGTAGTAGTAGTTGTAGTAGTATTGGTAGTAGTAGTAGTAGTAGTAGTAGTATTAGTATCAGCAGTAGAAGTAGTAGTATCAGTAGTAGTAGTAGTATCAGTAGTAGTAGCAGCACTAGTATTTATAGTAGTAGTACACCGTAGTAGTAGTAGTAGTAGTAGTAGTAGTATAGTTTTAGTTTTAGTAGTCGTGTCAGTTGTAATAGTATTAGTGGTAGTAGTAGTATTAGCAGTATAAGTAGAAGTATTAGTATCAACAGTAGAAGTAGTAGTTGTAGTATTAGTATCAGTAGTAGTAGCAGCACTAGTAGTAGTATCAGTAGTAGTAGCAGCACTAGAATTTATAGTAGTAGTACACCGTAGGATAAGTGTCGACTTGCATGGTGATGTAGATATACAGTAGGCTTACGGGTGCACCATGTGGAAGAGAAAGAGAGAGAGAGAGAGGATTGAGGAGTCCTGAAAAGGACTCTCTGTATTCTTTCTTGAGGGTATGTAGTCCTGAAAAGGACTGTTTGTGTAGTCTTTAAAATACTGTTGGTTATCTTTCTTAGTTTATGGTTCTAAGGAGAACTATAGCGCTTGGAGAGGGTGAGCGGCGGGAGTGGCTCGATGTTTCGAACAGGTTGACTATCCGTCGTCAGGAGTGGAGAATAGCTGGCGTGCGTGAGCTCAAGTCACCGGGGTGCGGACGTCGGGGAAAATACATGACCGTGTGGGCTTGAGTCATCGGGGAGTGGACATGGATGGTCTGCTCGTATGTCTGACTGTCCGTCTGGGCTAGAGTCTTCGGGTTGCGGACTTAGGAGAGTTTCGAATCCATGATTAGGGTGTGCTGTCGGCGAGACGCTGTGTGTGTCCCCGTCGTAGGCGGCGTTGTAGTCTGCTGTCGTCTGCTATGCATTAGGGACTTTTAGAATGAGTGGACGAGAACACGACGAACGCCGACTGATCATGCGTGTCAACGTACTTAACTGCCCATGTTGACTACAATTAGAAATCTTTTATCAATATGTATGTATGTATGTACTAGATTTAGGAAAATCAAGGTTGACGCATTCTCGATCGCCGACTGAGACGTCGTAACGCATGCGCAGTGCCTTAAAATGACGTCACACGTTGCAGTCAAAGCTGTCAACGTGCAAATCTAAAAGTCCCTATTGTAGCTGTGAGGCTGGCGGCTGCTTTGAGGGTTCGGCGAGGGTTACGAGAATTTCCGAGTCCTTACGATTTTGCAGATTGTATAAAATCGTAATCAATACGTAAGAATACGTAAAGTATACTTACCTATTCGTAAAGTACTCGTGATTACACGTCCAGTGCTCTTAATAGCTCATACCATTCCGTAAAGCCATCGTAACACGACCCCAAATGAAATCGTAAACAGTGCGTAAGCACTCATAAATAATCCGTTAACAAATCCTAAACTAGCCGTAACAAATCATAAAACAAATTGTTACGAGTCATTTACTGATCCTTGCGAGCAGTTAACGTATTGTTATTTGTTGTGGCGAGCGTTTTACGATAATTATGGATTGTTACGGGCTATTTACGAGTTATTTATGGACAAATCAATTTGTGGACATTCGTAAGAAGATGTTGTACATGTCAACAAATATGCCTCCCCTTTCACGGATCCTTAACAGTGTCTGCGAGTTGTAGCGAGTTGTGACAAGTTATTTACAGATACCAGCGAGTTATTTACGGATGCTTGCGTTTGACTACGAGATGGCGATCCGTAAAGCAGGGCTCCCAATTATACCCCCTTCATACCCCCTTCACATACACAGATTTTTCTTACGAGTCCTTACGGATCGCACAAACTCACGGATCTTTCACGGATTCTAACGATTTTACCACTTTTACGACCGGTTTAAGAGTTATTACGAGCTGTTTGCGGTTTATTACGGATTATTACGAGTTATTACGATGTATTTACGGCAACAGTTCACGATTTATAACGAGTTGTCACGGATAACTACGAGCAACTAACGTGTAAGTTACGACCTGTTTACGTGTTGTTACGAATAGTTACGAGTAAGTTACGAGGATTTACGAGTCCTTACGATTTTTAGCCAAAAAATAACAACTGAAAATGATGTGTTCGAATTTGCAGCTTTTACACCTTTCCCCAAATTGTAAACATTTCGTAAGCATACGTAAAGTATACGTATCTATTCGTAAAGTACTATTGTAAACTAACCGTAAAGAATCGTTACAAAAATCTGTTACGAGTCATTTGCGGATGCTTGCGAGCAGTTTACGAATGGTTACGTGTTGTTGCGAGCGGTTTACGGATGGTTACGGATTGTTACGAGCTATTTAAGTGCTATTTACGGACAAATCAATCCGTGGACAACCGTAAGAAGATTTTTGACATGTCAAAAAATTCGCCTCTCCTTTCACGGAACATTAAGAGTGTCTACGAGTTGTTGCGAGTTGTGACGAGTTATTTACGGATACCAGCGAGTTATTTACGGATGCTTGCGATTGACTACGAGTTGGCGATCCGTAAGGACTCGTAAGAAAAATCCGTGTATGTGAAGGGGGTATCACATACACGGATTTTACTTACAAGTCCTTACGGATCGCGCAAATTTGAGGATCTTTTACGGATCCTTACGATTTGGCCACTTTTACGACCGATTTAAGAGTTGTTACGAGTTATTACGAGCTATTTACGGTTTATTACGGATTATTTCGAGTTATTACGATGTTTTTACTGCAAAATTCCACAAGTTGTTACGAGTTGTCCCTGATAATTACGAGCTACTAACATGAATTTTACGACCTGTTTATGTGTTGTTAGGAATATTTACGAGATAGTTACGAGTATTTACGTTTCCTCAGGATTTTGCAACTTTTATACTTCGTAAACAATAAACGATACGTAAGAATACGTATATATTCGTAAAACACCCGTAACTACACTTAAAGTGCTCATAATAGCTTGTAACAATCCGTAAAGCCATCGTAACACGACCCCGAATTAAATCGTTAACAATACGTAAGCATTTGTAATAATCTGTAAACAATCCGTAAACAAATCATAAACTAACCGTAAACAATCGTTAACAAATTGTCACGAGTCATTTAAGGATTCTTGCGAGCGCTATACGGATGGTAACGTGTTGGTGCGAGGTGTTTACGATACTTAAGGATTGTTACAAGCTATTTACGAGTTATTTACGGACAAATAAATCCGTGGAAAATCGTAAGAAGATTTTTGACATGTCAACAAATTTGCCTCTCCTTTCACGGATCCTTACGAGTATCTGCGAGTTGTTGCGAGTTGTGACAAGCTATTTACGGATACCAGCGAGTTATTTACGGATGCTTGCGATTGACTGCGAGTTGGCGATCCGTAAGGACTCGTAAGGAAAATCCGTGTATGTGAAGGGGGTATAAGCCGAGTTGTATTGGCGAGTTATGACGAGTTGTGATGAGTTGCCTCAACGAGGTACTCGCAATACTCGCGAATAGCTCTTCTTGTAACTCTGGATCACTCGCAACAGTTTGGTATGGCACGGCGTAACTTTTTACAACATTCCACGGCTCTCCTCGAAGTCGCGAGTTTAGATCGGGTACGGGGACTTACGGCGAGTTTCGTATGAGCATGAGCAGGGCGAGCATAACGAGCACGACGAGCGCACCATGATAAGTCAGTTGGCCTACATTTGTGCAGAGGATCAAGACCTTTTCTTCCTTCAACATATCGAGCAAATATGCTTCTGGCATCCATCTTTATTTTGGAGAGCGTCAAAATCAGAGGCAGCCCCTTTCACGGCTCTCCTCGAAGTCGCGAGTTTAGATCGAGTACGGGGACTTACGGCGAGTTTCGTATGAGCATGAGCAGGGCGAGCATAACGAGCATGACGAGCGCACCATGATAAGTCAGTTTGCCTACATTTGTGCAGAGGATCAAGGCCTTTTCTTCCTTCAACATATCGAGCAAATATGCTTCTGGCATCCATCTTTATTTCGGAGAGCGTCAAAATCAGAGGCAGCCCTTTTCGGGGGGCAGGAGAGCGGGAAGGGGTGCAGGGGGGCACAGTACGTTCACCCATTTGTCCAGTACCCGAAGTGGGCCCCAGCCTTTACGCATAGGAAATATGCCCTTTTATCTTTGACTAGTGCCCCTATTAATTTGTAGAAGTGCCCATATCCCTTTTCACCTTTTATTAGTGCCCTTTTTTGACAAGTACCCCTTTTCCTTTTACAAGTTCCCATTTTCCTTTGCAATAACTGGCCCTTTTCACTTTTGATAAGTGCCCCCTTCACCTCTGATAACTTGCCTTATTCAAAGGCTGAGATTTGCCTCTTTCATTTTGACAAGTGCCCTCTTTCCTTTGTAAGAAGTGCCCCTTTCCCTGTTTAAACTGCCCCTTTTTCACCTCTTATAAATGCCCCTATCAAAATCAGATGGGGTCCCCTTTCCCGTCGACAAATGCCTATTTCCTATTTTCATAAGTGCCTGTTTTCATCCCTGGTGAGTGTCTCTTTTAGAAGGTGTAAAAAGTGCCCCATTTTCACCTTGATAATTACTCTTTGTACTTTGAAATGAGCTCCTTTTCTTTTTTGATAAGTGTCCTCTTTTCCTCTTATCAATAAAACGCGCCCCTAATTTCAAGCGACTAACAGCACCTCCTCGGTGCTTGCTCTGCTCGCTCGCAATTATAGATAGTATATAGATGTTTATTATCAAAGGTCTTTTCAGTCTTCCGTTATAACAAAAATCTGCATGTAACCCCATCAGGATAGGGTTTTTTGCCTTTTATAAGATGTAATTTTTCACACTGCGACCTCACAAATCTTTTTTTTAATTCCTCGCTCCATTCGCTTGGTCGCAAATAAATTTGAGGACCATCACATTCAACTGCAAAGTATGATGCTTAAACAATATCTTGTACTGTGTATAAAGTGAAACATATGTTGACATCATCCCTGATAATGTAATCACAATGTAAGGGTATATACCAATGTCTAAAACATAGTATATTTTTGCTTTGATATTTCCCTTTCAAGGTGCCCTTTTTTCTTGGTGCCCCCCCCCCCCCCCCTCCAACTTCGGAAGTCGCTTGGCCACCCCTGGCCAAAATGATGCATTTCCCGCCCCTTGATCGCATATGAATCGTTGAAAACTCTTATCACTCGTTAGAAGATCTTGATAACTCGTTGGTAGATCGGTACAAGTTGTACACAAGTCATCGCAACTCATACCGAGCTTGCGTGACTCGCAATGCGCTAAGTTCACTCGTACATCCATCGTAGGAAACTCGATTATGCGTCGTATGATAATTCATGCAAATACCATACATATTAGTAAATTTCTCGAAAGAAAAATCCGTCTATGTGAAGGGGGTATTACCGATGTTACGATACAGATGAAAATGATTGTCACGTAATTCTTTGTTTTTTCTTTTATAGGCCCAGATACTAAATCCTCGTCAGTTCCGGATGGAGTGGTTTATACGGATGTAAAAAAGAACCTTATTATTGGAAATCGTGGCGTATTATCTTGCCGTTTCTACGGAGATCCTGTTGCAGTTTACTGGGTTAAGGGAACGGTCCCAGAAAATGCACCAATTCAGGTAGTTTGGCATGATGGAACAAAATCTGGTTCTAGATTTGATGATGGCACATATGACATGGACGACAACTATTCCTTAATAATTAAGAATGTCCAGGTCACCGACACGGGGCGTTACATCTGCCGGGTCTCGAATCACCGGGGTGTTTTGATACACAACTACACTGATGTTACTCTGTTACGTGAGTGATCTTCTTTTTTTCGCGCCATGCCTAATACAATTCAAACCCATAAATTCATGTGTGGCGCAAATGTTAACTTCGTATATGAATATGTTTGCATTACCATTTCCAATTTGTATGTCAATTTTTTTTCTTCGTGACTGATTTGAGGAAGTACTTGTTACTAACATCACTTCTAATAGTTTCAGTAAAGAAACGTAACTTGAAATGAAAGTACCATTTTGATAGCTATGGGAATTATGTTAAAAATCCTAATTTTCTCATCAATTGCTTAAATTCAAAAAGATAAAAATTATCAATGTACTCTTCCCCAATATAATGAATATTCCCCCCCCCCCCCTCCCCATAATTATTTATTGTTATAATTGGTCACCCAAAGGTATGCTCCAGTGTTTTAAAATTATAAAAGTCTGTTACGGATTAAATCTATTTTTCTGATACAAACATTTTGGTGACACCCTACGAAAGAAATAGTATATAGAAGCACCGGTGTCAAGAGTTGACTACATTCTAATCCACCCACAGTCTAGCTCGTGATATATTGTTACTCATTTTCCCCATCAGATGATGGGCTGGAAACAGAGCCAGAAGTCGCTCTGGAGAAAGGGTTTGCTGGTATTTTAACCTGCAAGTTGAATGTTAGGCCAAAGGTGGTGACGTGGAAGAAAGGACCGACATATTCTTCGGCAAAGATCTTAGTAGCTATTGAAAATGTTGGCAAGAGAAACGGACCTGGATATGAAGAAGGACTGTTTAATATTACCACCGACTACTCTCTTGTTATCGCTAATGTGAATATTGAAGACGAAGGACAGTATTTTTGCGAGTTGCTCGAAGTCGATACTGACAATCCCTTTCAGGATTCTACCACCGTCAGTGTGTTTGGTAAGTGTACGCTTACACAAAGCTGTCTGAGCTAATGCGGGGGTATTCCTAAAAGTCTTTTGAATATTTTGGTTACATTATTAGTCTTGTTTTATTTCTCCCAGGGAAAAGGGTGAATTTTACTTTCCCTCCCCTACTTTCTTCTCAAAACATACAAAGAAGATTCATTTCAGCTTCGCAGCACTCTGTGAAATGTATATCTATTGTACACAACACTGGTTTTGCAGCCAATTTGTTATGAATAAATTTCCAAGCGATACAAATTTCATGTTATCCCTTGAAGGGTATCCGGCCCAGATATCAAGTTTGTTTTTTAGAGAATACGATCGGGGAAAGTTTGAGCAAAATCCGATTAAATACAGGGAACGTATACTTTTTTAAGTTGCTGTCGATTAAACACAAATAGGCAACTATGTAACGTATCTTGCGATGTCCTCTCTAATTTTGCTCTGTAAAAGGAAAGAAAATAGTGATTTTTTTTTTTCTTTAAAGAAAATTTCAGTTTTATATGCATCGTAAATGTAAATTAATTGTGAATAAGCATTTACACAACTCTGGTGTGAAACAATCTATTCCTTCATTAAAGAAAATTAAATTTACGAAATTTTCTTTACACCTACAGCATATGGGAGAGGACCTCGAAAAATGTGTTGCAGTGTTGCCTTCCCAAAATCACCGATGTTTGGTCTTGGTTAGCTCCATTAAACCATTTTTACACTGGTATAGATACATTTTCAAATGGAATATAATAGTTAAATAGTCTTGAAGCCTTTCGGAATATCTGTCTTGTCAAGAATATAATGTTTGTGTGGCAAATCAAGATTTGAATAAATTTCCCTCGCACATTCGTGTCATACCCTCTCTTTCTTGTCTTTCTCAAAACAGCACGACCAAACAAACCATTTCCTGCTATGGAAGGATGCTCCAAGACCGACGACCTAAGCAACTGCATTTTTACTATAGATTCGTCAGTAACACTAACATGTCATGCAAATCAATACTATCCAGACATTGGCCTCTACTTTAAGCATGGGTCGAAGGAGGTAGCAGCTCTACACACTCAAACCTGGAATAACACCGATGGGACTAAGAACAAAAGCGTGACTATTGTCGCGCAAATAAGTCATGAACTTTATAGATGCATAGCATTTGGGATTCCAGGTGTAGATGGTAACAGATCAACGTCAGTACGATTGATTGGACGGAATGAATCACCGAATCTTGTTGCACTAATTGTCCCTTTCTTCTGTAAGTACGCATATACGACACCATTATATTAGGACTAGAAATGCAATCGTGTCAGAACGATATGCGTGCAATGACGCCATGTTTCTACGTGTCAAACGAAAGAGTATCTCTCAGACTATCAAGAGCTATTTGTACAAAGTCTGTAGCTTCTGTGATACTGGGGATAGGTAGGGCGAAAGAAAGGCCTTAAAACGGCCCGAAACGGACAAAATGGCGCCTGGAAGGGTGTGCATGAATGATTTCGGAGAACAAAGATTACAGTGACCTTGATGAGATACTAGCGACTAGTTTGAAATAAATTGGGATAGGGGAAAGAACCTAGAAAGGGCTCGCAAGCACTGCGTGTAAGACCAATGGAATTTGGGTGCATGATGAACACGTGATGACGTGTGCTGTGGCACTAACGGCCGTCCATACTAACACAATCATGCAGAGTATAAAATGAAGTCTCAAATAGCCCCCTCGACGAATTTCAAAAATCCGGCTTTGAGAGGCCCTGCGTTTGGCCACCCAGAATACTCTTGCAAAATTTCAAGGAAAAAGGGGACGGTAGGGGGATGAAAAGCAGTCTGAAAAAATGACGTCATAGCCGATACGTGTTATAACTTGGCGGAAACTTAGCAGAATTCGTATAGTGACCCTATAGAAAGATAGAAATACAAAATCATAAGGATAAAACCAAAAAATATAATACAATATGAGGAAATATAATAATAGGAAATGATATGAAAGGGAAACATAATGATAATGAAATATTAAAAGAAACAATGTAAAAATTATCGATTAAATTAAACAATACCATTAGAAAGGAAGTAAGAGAAAACAAAGAATGACAAGAACATAGATAGAACGCTCTTATTGGAAAATGAATGGGATCGAGCTGTGAGTGATATCTTTGTACATGTATGCAAATATATTGATACGCGACAACACGCATTTCCATTCACAATGGTAATCTACACTGTCTAAAGTATACGCTCCGGTCCAGATCGCTTCCCTGTTCACCTAGCCTACTCTCATCGACACGTTCCAGCCTGCGTCTTTTTGTATATAAAGCTAGCGTGATAACGCGTGCTGTGTCACAAACGGCCGTCCATACAAGTTATTAACATAATCATGCAGAGTAGAAAATTGCGTCTTAATTGGCCCCCTTCACGATTTTCAAAAATCCGGCTTCAAGGTGCACTGCGTATTGCAACTTGGAATTTCACTGCAAAATTTCAAGGAAAAAAAACGACGAAAAGGGGGCGAAAAGCAGTCTGAAAAATAATGTCATAGCCGATAGTGTTATAATCGGGCGGAAACTCAGCAGAATTTGTTTAGTGACCCTTGTTCAAACGCAATTTACTTAAATATTTCTGTGATAACATATAATGTGTTTGGTATCATTCGAAAGGGCACTTCATTGCGGTCTGTTTGACACCATTTTCATATGCGCGCATTGTACTGCATGCATTTAACGCGCTATTACGTAATGCATAGTAAATTCATCATTTTGGGCGATAACTTTGCGCTGACTTCATTACAATTTACTTCACTTGGCAGACAGTTGTCACGTATATGGACATGTGTCTGCTAAGTTTCATTGGCGTAGGCGTAAGAATCGTAATTTTAGAGCAAGTTGAAGTTATTTCGCAATTTTCTTGAAAACTGCATATTTGGAGGGCATTTTTCGCAAAGTCGGTCAGTGTTAGGATATATAATTTGGTATATGGCTGTAAAGGGCATATGTTCAAGTATCTAAATCCAAAATAAGGTACGGGCTTGTCAAGGCACAATAGAGATACGGCCACAGAAAGAAAGCAAATTTCCAGAACTTTAGAGGGCGCTTTTTATGTTATGTATAGCTATTGAAGCATGACATTTAGCAGGCTATGTGCAATATGAGATAAAGATACTGCGAGAAAATGAGACGAAAAGAAATGGGTAAAAGAAAGTTATCGCAATTTTAGGTTTTTAGTTGTCAACTTTTCAAGAATTTGGAGTCGGTTTCAGATTTGAATTTTGAGTAAGAAGATGGCATTTTGAAGATCAAGTTATTCGTCGCAGATGAAGGAAAATCTCTTAGACTATCTAAAGGAATTTGTTAGAAGTTTGTAGGATCTAGGATGGTGGAGATAGGAAGGAAGAAAGAAAGGCCTTAAAATGGACCAGAAACGGACAAAATGGCGCCTGGATAGTTATGCATAAGTGATTTCGAAAGTCGAAGAATGTAGTAACCTTGATGAGATGCTAGAGATTATGCCTATGCAATTTGAAAGGAAAAGGACATGAGGAAAGCACTTAACTAGGTATAACAAGCAATATGTATAAAGCGAATGTGATTTCCTGACTACAAGGAAAACACTAAGGAGAAGAAAAATATTAATGGGCCAGAATATGAACGAAAACAAGGCAATGCGATGTTCGTCATTGCAATTAATGGGGCAGAATGTGAACTCAAACAAGATAATGACGAAAATCGTCATTGCAATAAAAACACTGCTGACCGACACAATACTTGATCGGTGATTTCGGTTTACGACCACACTACCTAGAGCATTGGATATGTGTTTAGTTACACGGCACTAAGAAAACTGTAGTTCTCATAATCATCATCATTATATTCAGCATCAGCAGCAGGAAACCAATCTAACAACAACTGCCCGGGCATCTCCGATAGAGAAGGAATAGATTTGGGTCTAATTATTCCCCATTTAACTCTCACTATGTCAATTATATCAGCTTGACTAACCCCTTATCTCCCTTATATATCATTTCGCAAATCTTAACATCCCGTTCCATCCTGTCTACTTACTCATTTCACAACTACAAGGTACTTAATCTCTGATTCCCTATCTATTTAGATACGCCAATTGTTTATTCGTATGTATGCAACTTTCCTCCCGCCACTCCATGCCTTTCGGAAAATAACTTGCCGAAAAATAACATACTGTACGTTGGTTAATTACACTTTGAATACATTCCTGACGGATGTACGGGGCTGACAATGCATATGATTTGTTTCTTTGTTTGGTCCCCCCATCCCGACAAATATTGGATCCGCGATATGGATTACACTGCATTTTTATTATATCTTTTATCGATAGTGATTGGAATAGGACTACTCACCTGGATTTTCCTGCGTAGGCGTGGTAAGTTCTGAAGTCTTCTTTTTCAGAGTGTCCTCTGTTTAATGTTGCCAATAATGTTGCCGAATCTTGCTAATAACTAAACTTGTTTGAAATACTTGTCCGAAGAAGAAAACAAAATTGAACATTGATTATAGACGTGATTTCATACTTAGGACTTTCGGGGGAATTTAATCTTTCAGACAGATTCATTTTCGAAAAAGACGGTACCTCAATAAATAGTTAGAGATATCAACTGGGATTGTTCTGTAAAGGTTTTGCAATAGATTTAAGTAGTGTCTGCCCTCGACATTGCATATTAATACATTATTTGCATATCTTTATGTTTTCATTCTGTGATGATTATATTGTTGTTGATGTTACTGCGTTTATTTGTTCTTATCATCGTTATTATTGTTATTATTATATTTAATATTACTACTTCATTCAATATAGTTAAATTGAAAGTATAAATGGAATATTTTTTCTGTAAAAAATCCCCTTTTTTTAATATTGCAGAAATGGACCGTTGCATTTCGAAGGGAGATCGGCCTACATACCGAGAAGGTAAAACAAAATGCCCAAAGGCAGTCGTTATGTCAGATGTTTCATAGATTAAAATAAAACAAGTATTTCACATTTTCCGATTGATAGTTTAAATTTAAGTTTAATTCAAGATCGGGGAGGTTAGCCCATTTGAATTTAGAACGTAGGCCCACGGATCAGACATTGCGCCAATCAAAATGAGATTTCTTACAGAGAAGTGTATAGGGGTAATCATCTACGCTGCTTCTATAATCTTGTCTCAATTGACTCATACCGAGCCTTTGCTTTTATGGAAGTTTAATTTAACTTAATATATACAACTATTGCGTTTTTTGGTTTTTTAGTTTCAGGTGCCTTTTGATCAATTTTCATTATTACCTTTTTCCTATATTTTTGTTTTGCCTTCTTTTGTATCGTTTCATGTTCCTTCTGTTTCTTTCTCTGTTTCTTCTCCCACCTTGTTCATATTGTATGTCATTTGGTACTTGCTTTTCTCTTTTTTTCTTTCCTAATATTTGTTTTTGTCACCGGGGCTATCTTTCTGGCTTACATCGAATCATCTGGTCATCGCGTCCGGCCCGGTGGTCGCGTTACACGATCCTTCGTGGAAGATCACGAGGGCTTTCGTAAATATGCCGTAGGGTTTTCAAAAAGTATAGGGTAAATTGGACAAGACCATTTGTAGATGTGAGGGGTTTATTTCACAAACATTCAACCTGACATTTCGTGAACAAAGGGGCATTCTTTTTTTAACAGTTCGGGTAAAGCGTTTATCCGACCCGACGACCCGATGATTCGAAGTAAGCCTATATTTTGTCCACACTTGGGAAGGATCATCCTTTTCAGCTAAAAGCTGGTCTTCAAAGGGATCCATCCACAAGATAAAAATACAATTTTTGTTAAAGAACATTTGAAATATGATTACAATGACAATCAAACAAAAACAAACGAACGAAATTATTATACATAAAGAAAACCAAAATGTGCAGGGTAGGTAAAAGAAAGAACCAAGGAATAGAGAAGCGAAAGGGAAAACCAAGGATAAAATTGTTGCGTATTAAACAAATCATCGGATAGGGTTACTCTGAAGGAAGCGTTTAAATGCTTGGATTGAGACAACTGATTGAGCGAAGGTATTACGTGAATTCCATAGCTTTGAACCTCGATAGACAAGTGATCGTTTACCGTAATTCGTTTTGGGTTGGTGAGTTTCAATTTACGTGAGCAAGATCTCGTATCATATTTTGATTGATGGAAAGAAAACAAATTGCTGAGAAAGGTTGGGCAGAGTTTGTGAATTGATCGATACATGATACAAGCTAGGGGTCATTCAAACGGTCTAGTTTTTAGTAATCGGTACAAATCATCTGAAGGAAACAAATGATCCACATTTAACACTGTAAGAAGTGCTCTATTTTGTAGAATTTCTCATTGCAAAAGATGTGTTTAACAGGTATTTTTCCAACCAGGACTGCGGTAATCAAAGTGGCTTTGCAAGATGGTTTTGTAAAACAACAGAGCCGTATTTTGGTTTATGTATAGTCGGAGTCTTCTCAGAAGATAAATATATTTTATAACTTTTTTCTTAACATATTTAACGTGATTTTCCACTGCAAATTCGATAACGACTCCGAATATTTACAACGTTCGACTTATTGCATTTTTACGCCATTAATAAATGAACATGACCTCACATTTGTTTTCAGGTTAACTACCAGCTTTGTTTCAGATAACCAATGAGATAAACGTATTAGGTCATTATTCAAATTACGTACAGCTACCTGTGGATCTTTTGTTGATGGATATAATCATGTATCGTCAGCATTCAGTGCGACTTCACAACAGTTAACACACTTCGGCATATCATTGACAAAAAGAGTGAATAATAGTGGGCCAGAAGTAAGCCCTGCGGAACACCACAAATAATTTGTCTATTTTCGGATAGATAACCATTCACAGATGTTAACTGATTTCTTTCATTGAAGTAATTTTTAAACTGCCATTCTAAAGACAATTTATCAAATCCATACATTTCTTATTTTTGCAATTAAATGCAATGATCGATCGGATCAACGCTGTTTAAAGTCGATCATCACCAAGCCAACACTATTCCCTTAAAGGGATAGTCCACCCCAGGATTTTCTTTAGCTGACGATATAGACCTAATAATACCATGAAGAATGATACAAGTCTCATTAAAATCCATGATCACATAACGAAGATATATCGACTTTTTTATCGAAAATCAGCCGCCCCCCAAATGCAAATGCGTTACATGGGCATGAAACGATTGTGACGTATGTTGCGAGCTGCCTTCTTATTTCGCAGACATTCACTTTCGCTTTCACTTTCATTCATGATTCGTCGTGTCAGTGCGATAACAGTGTACCGCGAACGAAAGTGAATGTCTGCGAAATAAGAAGGCAGCTCGCAACATACGTCACAATTTCGATACTATCGGTTATTTTTTGGCGATCGTTTTTTGCCCATGTAACGCATTTGCATTTGGGGGGCGGCTGATTTTCGATAAAAAAGTCGATATATCTTCGTTATGTGATCATGGATTTTAATGAGACTTGTATCATTCTTCATGGTATTATTAGGTCTATATCGTCAGCTAAAAAAAATCCTGGGGTGGACTTTCCCTTTAACAATTACATCCAACCATTTATCTGTAACGTTAAGAAGGTCGCTCACAGTATAATGCAAAGGCCTAAATCCCGACTTACAATGTGATAGCATTTCATTATTTGTTGATAATCGTGAATCTGATTGTAGACAACTGTTTCCATAATTTTTCGCAAATATAGGAATAACTGATATAGGTCGATAATCCCTCATGCAAGTTATGTCACCCGATTTGTAAATTGGCATGACACGTGCATGTTTCCATTGACTAGGCACGACGCCCATGCGCAGTGATTGATTCTAATTATGTGCTTACAATGGAGCAATGGTTGTCGCAATAGGCCTTAAAGGTAATACAAAGTTTTGGGAAATTGTGAAAATTGGGTGGATAGTGATTCTTTACAATTTTGATATATTTGGATGCCCCTATGGATGTAATATAAGCACGAGAAAATTTGGCCCCTAAAACACCTCTGCTTTCGAGAAAAATTGAATATAAAAATTTACAGGTGCTCCAGGTAAATTTTGATAAAATTCAAATAGCGCCTACGGCCGTACAATGGTAGCTCCGACCCAATAGTTTTGCTGGTATGTTATCTGGACCAGTCGCCTTATTCACTGGGAGCGTCCTCAATATGTTTTAGCCTCCCTAGTTAGTACATCCCTAATCTATGTGGTCAGGTGGCGCCCTTAATAGGCATAAGTCGTATGCATGAACTAGAATTCTCTCCAAAAACACTAGAGGGAACGTAAGGTATATTGACCAACATAGAATCCGGCCTTTAAGAAAAGTAAAGACCTTAGATTTTAGATTTCAAGAATAATCCAAAAATCATAACTTGACCCAAAATTGTTTGACCTTGTAATATGATGATTCACCAGTAACAGGCATGGCATGACCATGGGGTATCGCACAAACGGGTTCAAACTCCAAAAGGCCATGATCATTTCCTGTCATGTCACCCATCTCGCTGGAAATTGTTGTTTGTGCTTCAATTATTCTAACACCGTATTCTATAAACAAAGTGTACCAAAAACTGCCATTTATATTTCAATTTGTCTTCAAGATCCTGTGGCTTATCTGGAGCTGTGGAAGCTGGTCGAATATACCTTCAAACATAAAGAACTTGACATACTTGGCGATGCTATAGGAGTCAAATGGAACGATGTAAATGACAGCACAGGGGAAGCCACTGAAAAGCAATACTTGGTTTACTATAAAGGGCTCTGTAAATGGAAGGACACATGTAAGGAGCGTAATCAAAGGACAGCATTGTATAAAATGCTCTTTGAAAAAGGCTTGGAGAAATCATTAACTGATTTGCAAGGTATGCTATAGAAAACGTTAACAAGAACTATATATCGATCATTATAATGATAATTTACCATGCATGTCAGAAAAACTTAATGCATAGATGAAGCAGGTCACACACAGATTAAAAACCTTGTGATTGCATGGCCTTCTTCAAAATTAATTGTTAATACAAACAAAACATGTATGAATATCATTAGCAAATCGATAGATTTTATGGCAGCAGACCAACACAATCATGAATGCAGCAACTAATCGGACAATAAAAGATGTAAATTAACAAGAATTTTGTTGGATTGACTTTTAAGTGTAAATATATACTGACAACAACGCTACTTTCTTAAAATGTTTTATAACCAAACAAAAATCTTAAAATGTTTTATATAACAACGGGTTTGGAAATGCCGAGATTAAAGATTTTTTAGAAAATGGATTAATTTCAATAAAAGTGTATGATATTTCGGAACATAACAAATCTATAAATGAATGAACACCAACTTGAGCCAGAAACGGAAAATTCTTCGATGCAAGGGGGGTTGTAAATACTTGCACCAACTAACAGCAAATGTACGACAAGGGAGATCCAATAATTTTGTCGCACAATATGTTACTTAAGTAATCGTACATTTAAATATGGCATATCAATTTTGTTTCAACAGATTTTCGACAACTTGGTGGGACAGAAATATGTCAATTTGACTTAAGACATATATTATGGGAGATTGGCGAGCAAGAGGAAATTAAGAATTTCCTTGTAAGCCTCAAAATAGATCCACCTGAAAAACCAGGAGAGGCAGAAACATCTTCGACGATAATTCATCAGCAAGCTCTGGATAAACTGATGAGGTGGACGACAGAAAACCGAGACATCAACCCAGTCATAACCTTGAGTTCTACACTGGAGAAGTTTAATCATAAATCTGCGAACAATTTCTTTCACAGTAGGTCATTTACGTCCAACTCTTTTTTTGATTTTCCTTCTTTTTATTAAACTTTGTTTAATGCAAACACATATATGTGTTGTCAAACATTGCCTAGTTTGGTGAGATTATAAATAGTGCGGGAATAGTGTAGAGTATAGAGATTTGAACTATAGGAAGTACTCTACTACTTATACAGTTGAAAAGAAGTAACTTATTCTAGCTATGTTATTTACTAAATAACATCGATTTTTATCCAGAAATAGATCGGACTACCAAAATGTTAGTCTGTCAAATCAGAAACCCTCCAAATTTGCAACAGACAAGGGTATATGTAAAAATGATTTTCACCCACTGATAGTCACTGTGACCCCGAATGTGGCTTAAATGAAATGATTAGGTGAAAAGCCAGAAAAAGAAAACAAATCGATGAAAACACAAGTTTACTGAAAAGAAATGATGAGCAAAATGCATATTAGATAGGTAGGTTTAAATGTTCTGTTCATTGTAGGTTAAAAGGGTAACATACAACGCATATTTTAGAAAGTGTCTCCGTCGCCGCTAATTGATTAACTGAGTCGTTTGACCTACAATCCTTTTTGTTTTTGCAGTACATAATGAGCACAAACGAGAATTGGCAGACAACGAGTACAAACGATATGCCCGAAACTTCTCAAGAAATCACGTTGATATGCTATCCGCGATTATTAAATGTAGTACCAACACTGGTTCTATGGTCAGCAAAACCCTAGAGGAAAACTCGGAGACTATATTCAACATCGAGAAAATGATATGTGACTGGTGGAATGAGCAGGAGTGCAGTAATTACAAAAGGAGATGTACACTTGATCCTACACTTGGTGATGAGGAACATCAACCCCCGGAAGAAACTGAACATACAGGTGAGATTCAAACCCAGCGTGTCATTGTAAAACTATAACTAACTGCATAATGTACTTAAGCAGTGCTTGTTAAATGACTGTGTGACAGTAAACATTGGTTTTATCATACACCGTATATTATGCTTTAACCAATAGAATTGTTAGTTATATCCTGAAAATTGTATGTGTCCATGACCATAACTTTCATTTTAACATCAGCAGTAATTTCAACGTTTCATCAACCCCCGGAAGATATGAACATATAGGTGAAATTCAACATAATTATATCATGCACCGTATATTATTTTGTAATAATGTTAAATATTAGTTATATCCTGGAAAGTTATGTGGTCATGAGCATGGATTTCAGTACACAATTACGGGCACCCTTTACAGTTATATGGGAGCGAGCAAAGCGACCGAGCTGAAGAACATATTTGCTTGTTCACCCTTTGAAAACACTAGTTCTTTACTATGCACTTTACCCTGGATTGCAGGCGCATATGATGCATTCGACTTTTAAATCTTTCCTCCTTTCCTTCCCTTTCTAGTTCTTTCTTTTGTGATTTTTGCGCCCACCCCCCCCCCCCCTCCTCTGAAAAGGTGAAAATCTCGAGAGCAGCGCACTAGATACACACACATGCGAGTGTTAAGCCCCCCCCCCCCCCCCCCCTTGGGGGTCTGAATCTTATTCTTACCTCCAATGGTAACTAAAATAAGTAAATAATAAAAACAATCATAACAATCTGAACGTTGAAAAATAGAATCTATGTTAAAAATGTTATAACATTTTTAATCATTCCTATTTGACCAATCCAGCAGATGAGAATTGGCCGTCCGACGAGGAACTGAAGCTAATTGCTCATTACCTCAACCAGAAATATGCAACACTTATTGGTGAACGTCTTGGAATGTCTGATTTACCTGAGACTGATGACGAGAAGAAACGGTTCGAGGCTTTATGTGCTTGGAGACAATCAAATAAAGGGGAATGGACAAAGATGCATGGCGAGGTGGCATCTGCTTTAAAGGACACAAACATATCTGGTAAATACAATATTGTTATTGATTAGCATTGCTAAATTTAAAAAGAATAAGATTGTTTAACTATTCATTAGATTTTATTTGCTTGAAAGGCTGACCAAGCTTGTCCACCAAATGTTCATGTAACGGAATAACTCAAAGACTGTAGCATACACTTTCATCAACTTGCAAAATAAACAGAATGTCTTCAAAATTTGCAGCGTCCCTGTCAATAACTTCACTGTATTCTGTCTGATGTGATAAAGATTTCGGTTGCGAAAGAAAAAAATCAAATTGAATGAACTTTTGACAAAATCATGTGTAGTAATAAACCCAGCTATAATTTCATGAGCAATGGCATTAAAAGAGCATTGTATGATGTGCACCTCTTCTAGGAAATGATACGCTTAACAGATTTACACATTTTAATCTAGGTCTCCTGTCACCTATGATGAATGTTGCTCTCCACAAGGCTGAGGTCGTAGATATAGCATTCAATCTACTGATGACTGATATCCTCCCTTTGGCCAGACGTCTTGGCGTGTGTGAGGCTAAACTATTATCATACAGGCCAGTGTTCGAGCCCTCTCATCTCACCAAAGGGACTATTGGACTTGTGTCAACCTTAGTTTCCTTATTGGACGAGAACAACCAAAGAGAAGACTTGAGGAGGAAGCTCAGAGAAGGGGGATTTTCATCCACCATTCAAAGGAAAATTATTGGTATGTTCCTAACTAGTTTCAAGTACTATGATAAAACCCTCTTTAAAAGTTTGGAAAGTAAAGTTTGATCGATTATATCTCTCCTGTCATGGGATAAATATTCCTTTGTTTTGTAACATTGGACAGAATGTTTATCCTTCTTTAAAGTGATACCATAATGTGATACGATTTCAGAGCCATTGGTTGAACAGTTCATCAGAATAAAGGGTAGGGTCAATAGTGACAGTTGCAACATACACTAGTAAGCACCGGAGTGGTTGTTATTCGGTGCACTCCATATTATCCCAACACTCTTTGAATAAAGACGAGTGCACATCGAAAGAAGAGCAGTGGGCTACATTTTGCAACTTTTTACTAATGACATTGCCCCTTACTTTGATGATTCGGAATCATAAAAGGTGGGTGTCATTAGAAGAAAATAAACACACTTCCTAATGATACCAAACATAACGGTGATTGTGCCATAACAAGAGAGATATAATCAATTAAACTTGAAGTTTAGTTTTGGTTGGTAGAGACGTGTTAAATGTTTCTAATGAATTAAAGAGGTGTAATAATGAATGAGAGAGGTGTAAATCTTTTGAGCACTTATTCCCAAAAACATTTACATCCCATTTTCATTGTTTTATTATTTAAGGTCTAACGATGTGAACCAATTTCATTTGGATATAATATTGTTATTTACTGCACAAATTAATCCAAGATCTTTGGCTTTTATTCTTTGTTCAAAGCCTACGGAATGTCCTATGTGGAACTGTCGGCCATTTCCAATGCAGTCATGGGGTCTGGAACTAGATCAGAAGAGAACACCGAAACCTCACAGGAAGGGAGTCAACCAAATGAAGAAGATCCCTTTCTAGGTACAAAAGAAGTGGTCTCTCCTGATACAACAAAAGTTTCTATGGAACCGGAGGTGGTGGAAGCTAAAGAGTCGAGTCAACATTTCAACATTATCAAGAAGATGCTAAACTTGACAGATGAAGAAGTAGCAGCAGGCTCCTCCATGACTGACACTAAAGATGAGTACACATTATTCAAGATCTGGAAGCAGAAACTCCGTCTCTCTGCATTCAATTACAGAGCAGCTGTGATAAAATGCCTGCAAGACTTCGGGAAATCTGAGATAGCAAGATCAGTTATCGAAGGTAATCCCCCGGCACATCTTTTAGTGTGGACTATGTAATAGTAAACTTTCTTGTTGACTACTAATAAAGCTCCTTATCTTTGTTCAGTCAATATTCAACTTCGAACCATATACCTTATACTTATCTGTTTAGAAAAGTAGAAATTGCTAGAAAATGTTTAACACTGGTTTCACAATATCACAATATGAAGAGTTAGAGCCAGTTTTGTCTATTTAACGGTTCTCCTCTCAGTTCATGAATAACTTAAAGAAAGGTTCATTTAAATTGCTTTTCGCAAGAAATTTTGACTTAAAGTCTGTCTAGTGTACTTTTTCTTTTTCCAATACTAACACTAATTTCTCGCTATTACCTCTTTGTTCTTCGTAGGTAAATATAAAGCCGATGGAAAGAGCCGTTGCTGTATTAAGCACATTGTCAAGAAGGTGATAAGTGATAATCGACTAGAACGTCTTGCTGAGGCGTTGAATCTACAGAAGGATCTTCCAGGAGCTCAGAGATCAGATGATGATATTAGCGAGACAATCTGCGACAGTCTGATGGCCCTGAAGCATGCACCCGGAGGCTGTAATCAGCGGATAAAGAAACGAAATTGGAAAAGTCCAATGAACCATGATCTACAAGTTTGTCAATTTGACAAACTTGTAGATTATGGTTTTCTAGACTTGGCGCGTGAACTTTTGATCATCGACCAGCAATGAAATGGCCAAAGCTGATACAGTTCTTCCGCTATGGATATACATACTTCTTAACTGTTTGAATCTTAAATAAATCTTTATTGCCCTAATCGATATTAATTGGTCGGTATAAAAGTCAAAAGAACTGGATCCGCAAATAGCAAACTGGCACCCTACTTTAAAATATCAAAATGATTTCGATTCTCTGATTGATTATGCACTATATTTACTTTATCTATACTTAAACATTGATGATTCCGTTCGCAAAATATCTGAATTTGTAAATTGTTTATTTCCGCTTTACAGGCCATAATCGTTTAAAAATATTGCTCCATTTTCGTTTTTCATTATAATATTGATGGTTACTATTTTTCCAGAAACCCCTCCCCCCCCCCCCCCCCCCCCAGAGAAAAAAAAATATATACCTATATAATTATATTATGTTATTTGTTAATATCGTCGGTACTACGATCGATTTACATTGCGCAGCCTGTGTATAACTCTATGGTCCCAAAGAAAATGGGAGAAAGGGATTGCTACATGAGACAAAAAAACCACAATCTATTTAAAGGCTTTGTAGTATGTCGCTGACAGGCTTTGAAGATGGCAAGAGATGGAGCAATTCTAATGGCGAGTGAAACGTTATTAAAAAATGTTGAATCTCTGAGAACTAGTTTGGCTTGGTGTAATATAGATTTAGAATTTAGATAGCTCTGTTATTTGAATATGGATGCGATTTAAGAGGTATTCACAAAACATTAAAATTAACCTTTGTTAACAAGCAAAATTTTCAAATTCGAATCAAATTCATTAAAACAGATGAAATATGGAAATTTGGAAGGCATTTGTCACAAGTCTTGCACAGGCATTCTGAACACACTGTAACTTTATTATTTGTAAATCTGGCAAATTAAGCAACATAAAAATGAAATTCATACGTGTATATCGTGCGGACCGCGCATATTTTTTTTACACAACTGTTTAGCCAGTTTTGCGATTTTTTTTCCTATAAGTGCTCTGGTGAAAGAGTCTAAGGCGTCAGCGCACTATAGTACATGTATAAGCACGTACATCCAGGGAAGGGAAGATGATATAAAAGGGAAAACAAGGATCGTGGAGAGGATATGGAGAAGGAAAGATAAGGAAATACTATAAGGAAAAAGAAGAGGATAAGTCAAAGGAAGAACATAGAAATGCAAAACGGAAGAGCGAAGAGGATTATAGATTCGGGTATAGACTAAGGAAAAACACAGAAATACATAAAGAAGGAGAAAAGGATAGAGTGAAGTAAAAAATAAAGAGATATATGACGAAGGAGAAAAGGGTAGATTGAAGGAGAAACAAAGATATACATAAAATGAAAGAGAAGAGGATAGAATAAAGAAGAACAAAAAAAAAATACACAACGAAGGAGAACTGAAGGATATAGGAAAACCAAGGAAATACATAATGAAGGATAAAAGGGTAGATTGAAAGAAAAAATAAAGAAATACATGACGAAAGAGAAGAGGATAGATTTAACGAGAAACAAAGACATAACGAGTATGTACACATGACACATGTACAGCTCCAGCAATCCAAAAATACTGCTAAGGGTAATATTAGACACTGTCTCTAGTCGTTCGCACAATTTGACTGAACTGGCTAAACAGATGTGTAACAACAAACAAAATATGCGCGTGCGGGACACATTGCATGGAATCGGCCATCACGTCATAACTTTTGGGCCACTATCAGAGGTCAAGTTCTAGATAGTAAATCGGCAGCGAAAAATTTAAACTGTACATTTATAATAAATTATTTCTTGATCTGCAAGCTGTCTGTCACTGTATCACAGCTATTTATGTTGATAACTTGTTTATGCAAGCATAATGTACCTAAACCGTTGCATTGTCAATGCGTAAATAACAAAAAGGACAATTTATTCTGGACTTTATGTTTGACCATTATATATGTATTTTCGTGTAAATATTTTTCTAAATCTTTCCATTTTGGAGCGAATGCAACCTCGAGTTTCCTCAATCTTACTCAATATTACATGTCATTTATTAAAACATTATCCATGTAAATATGACATTTCTATCATTCATGCATTCACCCTCTTTATTTTTTACTATTGCGAACAGGAAGCACGAAACTAGGTCTCATTATCTCTCTTGGGTGAATTTTGATATTTATGATTGATCGTGGCGAAGACTCTATTGTTAAGCTGGTAGTATCAATATCGTGATGTTGTTGTTTTGTCGTTGCTTTGTGAAAAAGTTTGTCGGCTTACTGATATCTCTGTACATCTCGGACAAAAATATAACTGTAATAGATTTGGTTTCGTGTAACGACCCCCAACTGCTCTGTGATGTTTTACATTTTTGATGTATGGATGAATTACAGTTGGCAAAGACATGATATAGACGTACGGGCACAATATTCGCAGAGGGCGCTAAGTCTTCTTGCCCAAATATAAATATTCTCAAACTTTTCTTGTCTTTCTTCTTTCTTCTGCCTCAGTTCTAAATTTAAGTTAGTTTCTTTCACAATTACAACACTCTAAGTTTTTCTCCTACTTGTTTAAATGCTGTTGTACATACATTCAGTTGTTCTGATTTATTTTGTAGTCATGTTGTCGTGTTAAATAAATGTAGTTAGTTTGAAGTGATCCTAGTTTGTTTTTTTTCTGTTTTGTTTATATTTGTTGTACATCACATGGCTTTATGTATCACTTTTTTTAATTGGCGAATGTAAACCAAAGTAAATTTTCTAGGTTTTATATTATGGCATTTAAATTTCAACAAATTCCATCCCAATAAACAAAATCACGTGAAAATCACGTCAATATCAAGGTATCGACTTGAGAAGAGTTACGTTCTTCAAACACCGGACATTTACGTAAATGTGTTAATACGTTTATTGCACTAGGTAACTTAAAACACACGTACACTAAATCACGCAATTGTCGCTGCAATATCACCATTATAATAACGTGATTATCCCTACCTTGGAGACAATGCTTTGTAAACCTAATACTCCCGTGTTTGTTTGGTTATGAAATAACATCTTCATAAACGAAATTATCGCGTCACAGAAACACGTGAAGCGTTAGTGATAGTTTTAGTCAAAATATCTGCGTGAAATTCACGTGAATATTACGAGGCTGACTTGAGATGAATCATGTTCTTCATTCACGTGAAATTTACGTCGAAGAGGAAATATGTTACTGTAACCCGCGTTCAACCCAAAAATTACGCAAATGTTACACAATAAATGAACCAAAATAATGACGTTCTCATCCCGTTTCTGAACATCGTGTCTTGGATATTCCATAATTACGTCCAGGCGTGCCGGAAGCAGTTTGGGATTAGAGGGGATGGGGGGTGCAAACATCCCAGAAGAGAAAGCTAGTTGCAACTGGTCCAGTTGATGAACCAGTTGATGAACCAGTTTATGCCAACTGGTAACCCTGGAAATTGAAATGGGCTAAATGATCCAGTTGATCCAGGCCAGTTAGAATTCAACTGGTCTAGCTGAGCCATTAAAACCATTTGGTAAAACTTCCAACCAGTTGAACAACAACAACACTTCAATACTGGTACGTCTGTATTTACAATGTAAAGGCATTGGTAATAAGTAGACTTACATAATTCAATTAATCGAAAAAATTTCATATACTGGTATTTTATTGAAATTATTTAGTTCATAGTTAATGTTTCCTTTATTCATGTTTAACTAAATGTAATTTACACGAAGTAGCAAAATGTCCTAATAACTGGTAATTTATATTTGTAGTATTTTCGAAATGAATTGCATATAACTAAATCATCAGTAATAAAGAAATATACTGTAAATTCAGATAAATTGTTTAAAAAACATAGATCTGCACGCACCCCATATTCAATATGCAAATTAATTGGTGTCAGCTGGTTCAACCGGAAATATGCCAAGAGTCAGTCATCAGCTGGTGCAACTGGAAATATGCACACTCCAGTTATCAACTGGTGCAATGAAAATATGCCAACAGTCATTTATCAACTGGTGAACACAGAAATATGCCAACAGTCACGGGATTATCACAACGGAACTTAAATGGTAACCGTGAAACCATCAAGACACCCAATAATAACTCATTTTCACACCTGGAAAACACGGAATACCCAGCTTATATTAATAATCCGTTTGAGTCACGAGATCATCACCGCGGAACTGCTGGCAACTTTGACTACCATTTAAATAGGTGTTTTTAAGACACCTAATAATTACTTATTTTCACACCTAAATATCACGTATTCACAGCTTAGATTAGTAATCAGCGTGAGCCACGTGATCATAACCAAGAAATGTATGGTAACTTTGAAACCATTTAAATAGGTGTTTTAAGACACCTAATAATTACTAATTTTTCACACCTTAATATCACGGATTCACAGCTTAGATTAGTAATCAGTTTTAACTACGTGATCATCACCAAGAAAGTTATGGTAACTTTGAAACCATTTAAAAAGGTGTTTTAAGACACCTAATAATTACTACTTTTTCACACCTAAAAGTCACGTATGCACAGCTTAGATTAATAATCCGTTTGAGTCACGAGATCATCACCGCGGAACTGCTGGCAACTTTGACTACCATTTAAATAGGTGTTTTAAGACACCTAATAATTACTAATTTTCACACCTAAATATCACGGACTCACAGCTTGGATTAGTAATCAGTTTTAACTACGTGATCATCACCAAGAAAGTTATGGTAACTTTGAAACCATTTAAAAAGGTGTTTTAAGACACCTAATAATTACTAATTTTTCACACCTAAAAGTCATGTATGCCCAGCTTAGATTAATAATCCGTTTGAGTCACGAGATCATCACCGCGGAATTTATGTCAACTTTGACTACTATTTAAAAAGGTGTTTTAAGACACCTAATAATAACTTATTTTCACACCTAAATATCACGTATTCACAGCTTAGATTAGTAATCAGCGTGAGCCACGTGATCATAACCAAGAAATGTATGGTAACTTTGAAACCATTTAAAGAGGTGTGTAAGACACCTCAGAATTACTAATTTAATATAACAAGAGATTCACGGACAGAACAATATGACGATTAGCCGGTGTAAGTAACGTGATTATTACCATCAACCTTGGATAGCCTGTGAAGCCAATCGATAAAGGTGCTTACAAGACCAAATAATTACGTATTTATCACCACCATCGGTTAACGGACAAAAAACTCGTTGCTTGGCCAAGTTGTTATTTGGTCATAAACACTTGATTTACAGAGGTAAGTGGAATCACGTTACTCCAGTCGCGTGATAAATTGGTGGTTTTTAGGTTAGATGAAAACGTGAACAGGAGTACCTTTTTTGTTTAAATGAAGGCACGTGTCGATAACGTTTAAATCTAGTTCAAAAGGCACCATACTTTAAAATCACTTAAAATACACTCGCAAAAGAGGTTACTTTTTAGTGTTTTGTTTATTGGGATGTTAATATAATGTATAGTATAAAAAAAGGAATTTCACTGCTCGAATGAGATGTGGCAATTGATCTTATGTTGATAATGCTAGAGTCCTCAAAGGACTCGCCACTCAGTTTCTTGCCTCTTACACCACTGTGACCAGATTATGGATTTGACGAGTTCAGTTTAATTAATTTTTAGTGAGTGCACCTGTACACACATTTAAGTATCCAAAAAACTTCATTTTTTCCTAAGAAAGAAAAAAAAGGTCTGGCCTAAAGATTTATGAATTTCATTCCAAAACATTTCACCTCCATTTAATTTCAGTTACAGAACATGCTACATCCCTTAAACAATGGCCTGCTTTACTTATTATTTGTCTAGACATTGCCCTACTTGTTTATCGTTGATAATGTCTGAACTTTACTATAATTTCGACGGGCGAGTTGCACGTTGTCAACTGCCTATATAGTTAGGTGAATCAGCTATCATAATTATCTTATCTTATCAGCAAATATTATATTGCCATAATGCATTAGTATGATACGGTAATCTTTATTCCCCGGTGTAAATATGATACCCTCATTTGAGACGGGCAAAGTTTCATTTTGTGTCGTTTACTTGATAATAAAAGGTTCAAATATCAAGATTACAGGTAGTAGTGTCATATTTGGGTTAAGCTAACAGTGGTTATATATAGTAACTGAGTCGATTGAGAGGAAACTTTGGGGAGAGATATTTTATTTAACAATCATATCCGTCATTGTCACAGAAGGCGGGAAACGTTTTGATAAAAGGGGCGTCACTGAGCATTTATGAATAGTGTATTACAAAAAATGAATTGAATGCAACCCGAGCACTCCATCCCGGTTCCACAATACCTGTGTTATATTGTCATCTGTTGTATTAACCATTTGTTGTGTATGTTTTAAAGCCACACTGTCCTACTTGTAGCTACTTGCTCCCTCTATATAGAAAACAATGCCTAATCGGTGACCATTGGTCCCCTGTGATCCTCTTTAAAAAAAATCTTATTTGAGAGCTGAGTTGATGAGATAACCACCTGTGCGGTGACCTTACAAGGTGCTATAAGCTAGTACAGATAAGCATTAAGCGCTCCTTCAGTTCGTTATGCCGACACCTCTCTCTTCTTTGCTCTTCAAACACCATCTCCCATATTTTCAAATCTCTGAGAAGGGTAATTGAAACAGAATCATAATGAAACGTAGTGAATATCTCACAAGCTCTGGAGTTTCTAAAACAAATGAGCTCCAGGGATATCATATGTAATTTTCATCTGTTTTTACTCATTCTGTTAAAACTGTTGGCGCTCTTCAACAAAACTAAGTCTCAAATGATTGACCCTTATTATGTAAATGTTATACTCTTAAGGAAGGTATAAAACAATTCTACATACTGCTAAATATCTGGGGGACAGATAGACTAGTCTGTTTGTATGTTTTTCTTTAAATAACTTGCACCAATAATATTGATGATTTTTAAATAACTAATCTTTTACAGATTATTAGCCTAATTCATTGCAGAGAGTTGAGTTGTTCTACTGTCTTAAAATGCTAGTTTTCCCCTCTTGTTTTTATAATGTGCATGCGTACTACTTTCGATACTGTGTTGTTCTCATAAATAATTGTATAGGATGGAAATAGAATTTAATTCAAACAGCTACATTATCGAATTAATAAGAACATCAATTAAAATAATTTTGCTATCACCTTCTTATCAGTTAAGCAATGCCTTTTCCTTGCATATAGTTACAAATGAGTGTATGGATTCTTTTTGGCGTATAGGCAAACATATATCCGTGTTGGACGGCTACCTACATTTTATTATATCAAATATGTCAAAGCCTGCCAAGGCCTAACAAAAAAAGATGTTGTATTGCCCTTTGCGACCAACCCCAAAACCTTGAAATCTAAGGTCCCTTTTTTGTTAAATTTTTTTTTTAAAGAGTTTTTTAGAAAGAAACAAATACTAAAGCATTCAAAACTGAAAAGTATCAACCAAAGAGAGAGAAAGAAAAAAGGAGATGATCGACCGACCGACCCATGTTTTGGCACCTAAAGGGCAATACAACTTTGTTTAGGCCTAATGGTTTTGTAACAGGCAGATAACTAAAGTAAAAGTAGGAAAAAAGTACTTTTATCAAACCGTTTATAACTATAATCATTGCTGGATTATAATCTTTTGTTAAACTAATTTTTTCAACTTGGACATTCATTTTTGATGTGAGCAAATATATAATAAATATCACCACTGAATATGGAAACCGCAAGTTTCCAACCAACGTTAGCAGATCATATATATATATATATCCCTTGAGTCATTGGTTATTATGTTCATCAAGTCACAACGATATGTATTGAGCAGTGATCTTTCCATAAACTATGATAACACAAAGCTTTTTTTATATGTTGCAACAACCTGTTTATCAAATGTTATTCCAATGTCAATATTGACTTTGCGAAGCAAACAATATGACTGAATAAATATCAGTCTGCTGTCTAACATTATTGAATAACGAACAACAAGATAATAAACTATTGTAGAAAACCGAATAAGATGTATCCACCTCATTTGTAATCTCATAGTAAGAATTCAATCTGGTTATGCCTTATCGATAAAGAAAATAGTATACACTGCTTCTTGTGGTAAGAATGTGGCCAATTGAGCCGATTATAGTTGAGGGGTCCAGTCTGTTTAAACAAAAATATCTCCAATTTAGTTTCTAGTATGAGTGATAGTTTTATATATTCTCTTCAACATTTAATTGCTGTTTTCATGATCTTTGTGTATTTGATTGTATTTTAGGGCAAGAAATATCAGGAACGCTAATAATCAGACTGGAAGTGAATAATTTTGTTTCAAATCTATAAAAAAACAGTCAAAATTGACCACTTTATAGTGTTGCAATGGACCTCTGAATGTAACTGATAGGGTACTAATGTGTTTGCTGCCATCTAATGGCCTATTAGGGTCAGGCTATTTGCGTACATGCTAAGATGGCTGCCTCCATGGAGGCAATCTAGTGCAATTAAGCTCGATTTATCCCATTGTTGGAAACTTTTTTGAAGTACCTTTAAGATATGATATTTATATCTGAATTAGAAATTTTCGACAAACATTGCTATAACTCGAATAATATTCATCAGAATTACTTCAAAATGGCAGTTACATTTGTTTTTAATATACAACAAACAATCCTATGATGGTTTTTGCACAAACTTTATACCTCACAAGCAAAACTATTTCCAAAAATCATACTAATTTGTTTATTCTTTGAAATATTATAATTTTATGTAAATGATGACAATTATACAAACGGTGTCATAGGTTTGTTGTGCATACCATGTACTATCAGAATCACATAGAATTGCCTTGATATTGTGATTACAATTACGGTAGTAGTACACAGAACAAGCACTACAATATTTTTTTTATATTCTTTTCCTTCATAAGTTTGCATATAATTTGCATATTTAATGACATAAATAAGTTTTTTTTAAAGATTTTAGATTCTCCATTGTTTCAGCTTTTTAAAAATATATGGTTGATAGGAGTTTACTAAATCAAGTAATGATATATTCAGAATTCTTTAACAACTTGCATTTCACTGTAATTTACCAGGCTGGCCCCCTTAACTGATCTTTACTATCAGAGGACATCTGGTCTTTTGGTCTTTCAAACTAGATGCTACAATATAACTTATTCGATCATTAGAACATTTTGGCCCATTATGGATCCAAATCTATTCGTAACCATAACGGTCATTTTCGGTCAGGTACTTTTCCAATGATATTATGAGCGAAGGAGATAAGATGGACCTATCCTATGTCAAATTTGCCCTAATGCTAGAAAAAGTAGTCATATTGATCTCATCAACAACAATACGGTCATATTCTATTCCCAAAATAACCACTTGTATCGATATTTGTCCCAAACCATGCTAAATGTTCAGTCATAATCAATTGGTGGGTGGGTTTTTACATTCGAATTCAATATCACACTGTTCGCTGAAATCAGATCAATCAATTCCATCGAATGAATAAACACAGTTCGGACAACTTTGGTCAGTTCGATTAGTAGTGCGCTGCACTGGTTGAAATATGTCGACCCCGCAAGCTAACCAAAATTGGCCTGTCGCCGCTTGCTAGTAGAGGCGCTGTTAATATGTGAATCCACCTATTTATGGAGCTGCAAATTATTTCCTCCGACTTGCCATCTATATTGGAATCCTTTAGTGCCCCATGCATTGATCTATTAACGAGCGTGTCTTCCGATGACAATACCATCCCTTCTCTAATAGCTATATCATGTTTGCATGTATTTTAGTCATAGTATACCTGCTCAGTGGCGGATCCAAGCCAAGCGGCCTTAAAATTGAAACGAGATTTTTTTTTTAAAGGGGGGAGGAATAGAGAGCGATGGTAGAACCTGGATCTGCCGCTGTCTGGTTATTTTAATAGCCTGCTTATCTTAAGGATCTTTGTTGTCGTCAAACGGCATAATGTCTTCAGATCTGGTGTAAAATTGTGTTCATTGCAATATAAATGGACAAACAGTCTGTTGACAGCGATAACAAAGGTAATTTCGTATGCACCTTCCTTAGGTTTTAAACATGTTGGGGGCATTACATAGTTAATTAGTAAAGGGTTAATTAAAAAACATCTGAACTAGTACTATTTCCCTCTTTGTCTATCGGTAAGGTGGGGATAGATTTATTTAAAAAAAACATTTCTGCCCCTACCCCTTTTCCTGTTTGTTCTACATTATGACTCATTTGGGGTGACTGCAATGTAAATATTGACATAATCTTATCTAATTGAAATTAATAATCTCGCGATATGGTTCATGCGAACCAGCAGGTCTACGTGCAAATCGTTCCAAATTTCACACAGAGGAAAGCAGAAAATATGGCCGCAAAAGTAGCGATATTAATTGCGGGATTATTCGTTCTTGCATTGCTCCAATTTGGTAAGTCCGGAAGAGAGTTTTCCTAGTCCTTTAATACACTTACCTTTACGTATATCGAATAATGTATTTAATTCTCTGTGGATTACTGTATCAGTGTTTCTTGCGATACGTATGCAATGACTATATACCACGTTAAAAAGTAATTGAGTTAGACCGAAACATTGGAGGAACCATTGCAGTAATGTGCGCCTCTCTGATTCAACAATTTTGTATAATTATGATTTTTGCCTCGAAATAACCGTGCTACAAAATCTCATTCGCACCGCTCACCAAACTGACGCTGCAAACCGAATACAAAACGGCCGTTTCTTGAATATTCGATCGATGTAATGTAATTTCTTTTTAGCTCCGTTATCCGTGTTATGTCCGTTTTTTATGTGACCGGGTTTGAGCTGGTTGCCAACACATTTGTTAAACATGGTGATCATATCATAATTTAGCGGAGTGAAGGTATATAAACGGCAGTCACACATCCCTACAATTATATTTTTCATTCTGAAGCTCCTGAAGCATCGCAGGAGATTCCTAATGACAAAGTATACACGGAGCTCAAGAAAACACTCATCCACGGCAACTCGGGCATCCTGACATGTCGTTTCACTGGACCGCCTTTCGATGTATACTGGAAGAAAGGGCATGATGGATGGGACTCACCGACTTTCGTAAGGTGGACCTCATCGATCCTCAGGACATTGACTCCCGGAGTAATGACTGGTCCTACATATGAAGACGGTAGCTGTGACATGACTGAGAACTACTCTCTGGTCATCAAAACTGTAAATTATACAGATACAGGGCGTTACCTCTGTTTCGTTTCAAACCAGCACGGAATTCTCATAGACAACTATACCGATATAACTGTAACTAGTGAGTTATTTTATATGGTATTATTTGAAATATCAGGGGGCTCACACATTTATTTCATTATTCATTTATTCATTTAAACGGCTTATTGGGGTAAAATCGCGGCCAAATCGCCGAATTGCAGATTTTTTAACAATCATAATAGATAAAAATGAATTTAAAAAACAGTAATATTACATTCCTATTACGGAATATGCAACATTGTTGACTAATGACATAATTTAAGGGCATATCAATAGAATTGTATCATGATAAAGATGCATGTAGTAGGCCTAATTGTCTATTGCATTCATTTTTTATCAGGTTAAATAGCGCGATATTTCGGGCATAGCAACAGGTTGTAACAAATTGTAGCAAATAAGAAATTTCTAAGAATACCAACAGTAATGCATAAACAATCTTTTATAAAGACGCCACACTATGACAAAGACGAACTGAAGAGGGTTGAAGGGAGAGAGGGGGAGAAATTAGAGAAATAAGGAAAGAAGGAGGCCGCGGGGAAAGAGAGTGGGGAATTAGAGAACGAGAAGGGGGAAGTACATCGATTGTACTGATTGTCTTGACATTACTATCATGTGAAACTGCAATGTTCTTGATATATGAAGGGACACAACCCGCATGTAATACGTTTTCCAGAGCATTAATGAAGCTAAGGAGCCTTACAATTTTAACATCACATTAGTAAATTTATGAATACCACACAATTAAAATTTGATTAAAATGCATGAAGGATGAATTAACCACACTGTGAGAAAGAAGGAATGAAGGGAGGTGGAAGGGGGGGGGGACTTGCTGAGTCTATGCAATCGGCATACAAAGAACACCATAGCACTGAAACAGCACTACTTAAGATGCAGACGGATTTACTTCAAGCCATTGACAGTCAGAAAGGAGTAATGATGGTGCTGCTTAACTTGTCTGCTGCGTTTGACACAGTGCTGAATCGTCTTGAAGACCATTTTGGTATTACAGGTTTCGCTCTCAAGCTTGTCCATTCTTACCTTGAAGACCGGAATAGCAATGTTCTAATATCTGGTCAGCTTTCGAAAGCTTGTAGATTGCCACATGGAATTCCACAAGGTTCTGTCATCGGACCGTTGTCTTTCACCCTTTATATTCGTCCCATTGGTGATATTTTTCGGGCTCATGGAGTATTCTTTCAAATGTATGCAGACGACATTAAGATCTATGTGATGTTTGACCCAACTGATCCAGTTGCAATTGATGCTGCGCTTGGCAGACTCGCTAGTTGTATTACTGAAATTCAGCGTTGGATGAATGCGAACAGCTCAAACTCAACGATGACAAGACTGAATTCTTTGTCTCTGCTTCACCACATCATCGATCATCTTATCTGATGATCGATATCAGACTGATGATTGGTGAGAAATCCTTCCAACCATGTAAGTCCATCCGCAATCTGGGAGTAACACTTGAACCATTTGTGAACATAAGACTTTATGTCAACCTTCTCAGCAGAAGCATCGAGTACCACTTACGTAACCTAGAGAACACTGAAGAGACTGTTGCAGTAGTCTAGTCTGGAAAGGACAAGATCCCTCACCGCAGCGTGGCATGTTGACTTGTTGATAAACCGCCTCACCCTACACACCTGTGTTGTGTAGGGTGAGGCGGTTTAACATGCCACGCTATGGTGAGGGATCTTGTCCTTTCCAGACTAGACTACTGCAACAGTCTCTTCGGTGTTCTCAGCCAGAGGGACCTTGATCGCCTTCAGAGACTCCAAAACTCAGCGGCAAGGCTTGTCTTTTCTGCTCCTCTTCGGATTCACATACAACCTCTTCGACTTGAACTCCATTGGCTGCCTGTACGACAGAGAATAGGTTTTAAGATCCTACTACTGGTCTACAAGTCTCTAAACCCCCGATGTCCCCCGTACATAGCTGACTGATTGGTTCATCGTCCTCGAGTCCGAAATACCCGCTCATCATCATCCATCTGGCTCATTCAGTGTCTCTCTAAGAAACGTGCTGGTGCATTGTCTTTCCCATCGGTTTTTGCAAAACTGTGGAACCAGCTACTACTTACTGCTGTGCAGACGGCCTCATCTGTTGACCAGTTCAGGACACTACTCAAGTCACATCTATTCGGCTAGAAATTACTTTATCATCAGCCGACATACGTTTATGCTTGACTGATCTCTGAGAAGTGGCCCAAACATTGTGGACCGTGTGTGCAGCACTTAGTAATTGCAAGAAAAAGGCGCTATATCAAATATCTTTTGGATAGGATTGGATTAGGGAGGGTGAAAGAGGAATAAAGAAAGGAAGAAGACAGGGGTGAGAGAGGGGAAAAGAGAGAGAGAGAGGGAGAGATGGGAGGGGAGGAGTAGGATGAGAGAGAGAGAGAGTGAGAGAGAGTGAGAGAGTGAGAGAAAGTAAGAGGGACAGGAACAGCTAGAGGATTACACATTTGTCCTACTGATTGTCCTAACTTTCCAGTTAAACTGCAATGTTCGTGAAACACGAATATAGACAAGCCCCATTAATGATATACGTAGACTAAGTTTTTCACCTTGAGCATCAATAACAGCCATGATAAAAGTAATACAAAATATTAAGTGTCTTATTTCAAGCTACCTGTTCGATTGCAATCAAAGTCTGAGTTATTCAAGGTCATGTTTTTGTTTCAAAGTAACTGTTGTCGTGGTAACACCCGATCTCTTCAAAAAAATATTTACATTTTAATTAAACAACGTAAATGACATGAGTGTCTAAGTATATCCCATCTCCGCTCAAGGTTTGATTAGTGAAAATCTTTGTAATTCAAGTTATATTTACGCCAGGACATGCTGGCAACGACTTCGTAGAATCTGACATTTTGGACAAAATAGAGTACTTCGGTACCCAAACCCCAAATACAGCCTAAATCAAATGCCTAAATACCGTTATTTAGACTCTATGGTGGTTTTCATATGCTGAAGAAGGGTTTTAAGGTAACGGTCCTGCTCCACACAACAGTTGGTATGCGTATGACCTCCCATCTGCCTGAACGACCGAGATTTTGGTTTTGTTTCAAATAGCCTTAAAACACTGCGTTTGCTTGCCTCACGTCCGTTATATACACTATGCCTATAGCTGTATCCATGTTTTCCTTCAGGGAAATGATTGCTTTGGAACGAAATTCGGATTCCACTGTTGAACTTCAGTTACTTTTATCTCGAGAATCGCTTTACAGAACAAATTCAGTGTTTACATCGTTACCACCAGTGAAACATGGCTGTCCCACTGAATGTGCATAAGAGGATAACTGGTAACCTGACTGTTCCTGGCTATAGATATATTCATGCTCCTCGTTAAGCTACACCTGGAGGTGGACTTGCTGTGATTTTCAGGAATAGCATCCGGAAGATCTCATCCTCCGCCCTTTCTGGGTGGGGCATATTTTGAGATTTTGTGTTGTGATTTCTCTTTTAAAAAGAACAGCTGTTCTCCAACCTTGCTATTGTTTATAGGCCTCCTTATAGTGCAAAGAACCGATTCTCAACTGAAATATTTATATATGATTTTGCTGAATATCTTGCAAACTTATTAATACCCCCTTGTAAACTTTTCATTGTTGGAGTTATCAATTTCCACTGGGGTAAGAATGACAACTATGACACAAGATAAATAAGAGACATGTTGGAGTATTGCAACCTTTCCCAGTGGGTCTCAGGCCCAACCCATTTAAATGGCCATATACTTGATCTAGCCAATCCGTCAGATGACAATATCACGTCTTTGGAAGTCTCATCATTATTCAGTGATCACATTTCGCTAGAATGTCTACTCAAGCCTTATATAATATGTGATTCAAGAGCCCAAGACATAAGTGTTGTTTTTTTAATCAATGAATTTTGGTTACTTTGTGATATAAGTGTTCCGGTCTTGAATACAGTGCCAGCAAACCTGGATAACCTAGTTTCAGAATAAGATTTACCATTGAAGGATTTTCATGGCTGACATGCTACACTTCAAACAAAAACTGGCCGGTCAACAAGTAGAATTCTTTAAATATAGGCAAAGCTTAACGACTTGTACAGAAATTAGAACGGCCATGACGAAAAGCAAAGAATAGAAATGCCAATGAAGAAGACATAATAGATTAAAAGAAAAATTTACAGCTCAATGTCTACCAGCTGTATAATTCAGCCACTAACTCATGATATGTTTTTACTTATTTTCTCCATCAGATGTTGGGGTAAAAACAGAGCCAGAAATCTCTCTGGAGAAAGGGTTCGCCGGTATTCTACCCTGCAAGTTAAATGTTAGAGCAAAGGTGGTGACGTGGAAGAAAGGACCGACATACTCTTCGTCAAAGATATTAGTAGCTATTGACAAGTACCATAATGTTGGCATGAGAAGCGGACCTGGATATGAAGAAGGACTGTTTAATATCACCGCAGACTTCTCCCTTGTTATTGTAAATGTGGATATTGAGGACGAAGGGCAGTATTTGTGTGACTTGCTAGAAGTCGATACTGACACTACCTTTCACGATTTTACCATCGTCAGTTTGTTTGGTAGGTGTAAGCTAACAAAAAATTCTTTTAGCGAATGCCGGGGTATTCTTAAACCTCATTTAAAGCTCTTGGTTTCATTTTTTAGTGATGTTTTATTGCATCCAGGGAAAAAAGTGAAATTTAGTTTTCCCTGCCGAACTTTACATCTAAAACATACAAAAGAGCTTTATTTTATTTTCGCAGCCAAAGTTTGATTAATACATTTCCATGTGATGAAATTCCATTTTAACCTTTGAACGGGAATCCCGCCCTGATATTAAGTTTGCTTTCATAATTGTGGTCGAGTGGATACGTCGCCGGACTGTCGATCACAAGGTCCACGGTTCGAGTCCCGCCGCGGCACTAATGTCCTTTGGCAAGACATTGATCTACATTTGCCACACTCCACCCAGGTGAATTAAATGGGTACCTGGTAGGAATTTATTCCTTGAAATGCTAGAGCGCCGTATGGCAGCCGTGCTAAAGCCAGGGTAATAATCGGGAGCGCCAGGAGGGTCAAATCTGACTGACATGAGCGCTATACAAGAACCCACTATTATTATTATTATTATTATTATTATATATATTTTAGATAATAAGATCAGTGAAAGTTTGAGCAAAATCCGATCAAATACACAGATTTTTTGTTTTAAGTGCTGTAGTTAGACACAAAAATGCAACTATGTGACGTATCATGCGAGGGACTCTACAACTTTGCTATGTTAAAAGAAAAGAATGTGATGACTAATTTGGATATTCTTTGAAAGAAAATTTGAAGTTCAAATTCAAGTTAATTTATTTCCACGCCTCTCAACCAATTTAATACAATAAGTGCAAAACATAATACGATTTGAGGTACAGGTAAAGTATTATTTCAGTCTTACGTGCATCCTAAGCATATCATCATTGTGAACTTTCTTTTAAACAACTCCTGTGTGAAACAATCTATTCCGTCATTAAGGAAAATTCATTAAAAAAAGTCCAAAGCTTTCTGTACAGCTATACAATACGAGAGAGACTCTCGTATTAAAGATATGTCGCAGCGTTGTCTTCCCAAGGTTACCCATTTCTGGTCTTGGTTAGCTTTATTTAAACCTGTTTTACACAGGTATAGATCAAACTTCAAATGGAATATAACAGTTAAATAGTTTTGAAGCCCTAGGCATATATTTCCTTTGATGAATATGATATTTGTGTGGCATATAAAGAGATAAATCACTGTCCGGTGCACATTCACTCTCAAATTTTCATCTGCAACATACAAAGGAGATTTATTTCTACTTCACTGCACTGTGTGAAAAGTCATTTTTTCCAATGTACACATTACTGGATTTGCAACCAAACGATTAAAATCCATTTTAATCCTCAAAGGGGAATTCACACTGTTATTAAGTTTGTTCTTTATATAAACATAAGTATTTGTGAATAAGAGCAGTCAAAAGTTGAACATCTTGCGAGGGCCTCTACAATTTTGCTCTGTAAAAGAAAAGAAAGTGGTGATAAATCTTGATATTCTCTGAAGGAAATGTCAGTATTACGTGCATCCTAGATACAAAATAATTGTGAGTAAGCTTTTACACAACTCATGTGAGAAAAATTGTATTCCTTCATTAAAGAAAATTAAAATTTCCGAAATTTTCTGTACAGCTAGAACATAATTATGAGAGAGTACCTAAGATATGACACAGCGTTGGCTCTCCAAAATTATTCATTCCTGGTCTTGGTTAGCTCCATTAAAATCCTGTTTACACTGATATGAATAAAATTCAGCATATCTGTCCTTCGATTAATATAATTTTTGTGTGGCATATAAAGAGTTAAATCACGGTCCCTTGCACATTCCCTCTCTTTCTCGTCCTTCTGAAAACAGCACGACCAATCAAACCATTTCCTGCTATTGAAGGATGCTCCACGACTGAAGATTACAGCAACTGCATTTTTACTGTAGACTCGTCAGTAACACTAACATGTCACGCAGATGAATACTATCCAGACATTGGTCTCTACTTTAAGCATGGGTCGAAGGAGGTAGCAGCTCTCCACACTAAAACATGGAATAACACCGATGGGACTAAGAACAAAAGTGTAACAATAGTCGGAGATATAAGTCATGAACCTTATAGATGCATAGCATTTGAGATTCCGGGTGTGGATGGTAACATATCAACGTCAGTACGATTGATTGGACGGAATGAATCACCGAATCTCGTTGCACTTATTGTCCCTTTCTTCTGTAAGTACGCATATACGATAACATTAGATTTAGATAAAAACATTGCTTACCGGCTCAATAAGATATCGGTCATTTTACTTTACGACCGCAATGTCCCAGGGTATTTGATTTTTTTTTAGTTACATTGCACTAAGAAAAATGTAGTTATCATAACCAGCATCATTATAATCTCCGATTTGGGTTCTTTTTATCTTATTCCCCAAGGTAACTCTCAATCTGTTAATCATGTCAGCTGGACCTCATATTATATTATATAGGATTTTCCGGCCAAATTCGCGTGTTTGTCATTCGAATTCATTTACTTTGCATTTAAGTTAGCGCAGATCGGCTTTGCCATGCCAATTATCATTCAATTTTCCAGTTTTTGTATTAAATTTAGGATTTTGGTCGAAGGGTTTCATAGATCTGTCATTCAATTTAGAAACTGCTCAACTAGCATTCAAATTAATATTCACTTGTCGAAGCGTAATTTTTATCATTCAAATTAACACCTGTCATTCGTATTCGTAATATTTGTATTCAAGTTAGGAATGTTAGGGGGAAGAATTGCAACAAACTTTTACATTTGTTAAATAGTGCAGTTAAAATGCATGATCTGCCATTGGGGTCTAAGCTGCTATTCCATTTATTTATTTTCAGGACAATCCAGTTGGGTGTAGTCAGACATAAAGTAAAGAAGGGGCGAAATCTAGGGATATGGCATTTCTGCACGGACATGTTCATATACCCGGGAAAGGTGGGGCTACCCTCAATCGCCCCTTTTTACTACAGACTCGGAATTTTACAAAAGTAATTCACATCGTCTCTTATACCCAGCACACCCCTCTGTTTTTCTTAAAGAATTTCATAGTTTACTTGCCCGCCATCAGATCCGAGTCGATGGCTTAAGACATGGCTAAATAATGAATCATGTTCATATTGTTGACTCTAGTCCCTACCCCAGTCACAATATTGTACCCTTCTTCCATAATGAAATTATGATGAAATTATGATAAATTTATGATAAATTTATGATGAAACATTAGACAAACAACTTCCTTACATGAACATTTACAAATATACTGAGACCATCAGGTCCGTAGATGCAAGTCGTTTTTTTCTTAACAATCAAACTTAAATGCTGATGAATATCAGATAAATTTAATAAGTATAACACTTTTTATAGCTCATTCTTTTTCTTTCAAGATTGTTTTTTCACGTGCATTTCATCATATTTCATTAATATGATGAAATGCACATGAAAAAACAATCTTGAAAGAAAAAGAATGAGCTATAAAAAGTGTGTAATAAACGAGAAATGTATGTTGACCATCAATTTAAGTGCACAAAGTGCTAATTTGAATGCTCCAAATGAATTAGAATGCTAAAAGTACACCGTCGCGTTGTCAGAAAATCGTGTTGCGCCAAATCGAATGACCAAATAGCGAAAGAAGCACATTGTTCATTAATTTGAATGAAACATACATAGATTCTAACAAAAATTCCATAGATTTGAAAACTAGAAAAGGGAATATAAGCCCGAAATATACCTGACTGCACTAAAACCGTCGAATTTGAACGCAAGACAAATTAATTTGAATGACAAACTCGCGAATTTGGCCGGGAAATCCTATATTATATTATATTATTATATATTATTATCTCGCTTGTATGTCATTCCGCACATCTTAACATCCCGTTCTATCCTATCTACTTACTCATCTCACAACTCCAAGGTTCTTAATATCTGACCTTCTACCTCTCTAGCTCCACCACTCTTTATTCGTATGTATGCAACTCTCATACCCCCGCTCAATGCCTGTCGGGTAATAACTTGCCGAAAAATAACTCATGTTGGCAAATATCACTTTGTATTTGATTTGTTTTTCTTTTCTGTTTTAGTCTCCTATCCTTACCAATGGATTACACTATTTTTTGTTTTGTTATATCTTGTATCGGTAGTGATTGCAATACTTGGACTACTCACAGGGATTTTCCTGCGTAGGCGTGGTAAGTTTTGAAGAGCTCTTTTTCAAAGTGTCTAATGTCGCCGTTTAATGTTACCAAATCTTGGCAGTAGCCAAACTTTTTTTAAATAGAACTTAGTTTCATTTGTCCGATAAATACACTTTGTACATTGAGAATATGGCAATATACGCAATTTCATCCTTTAAGACTTGTTTTGAATGTTATCTTTCAGACAGATTATTTTTCTGAAGGAGGTGATAGTTCAACAAATAGTGACTTTATGTTGTAATTCTGTGATGATCATTATTGTTATTAATGTTATTGCGTTTAATTGTTCTAATCCTTGTTATTATCAAATGTATTGAAGTCATTGTTATTACAATATTCAATATGACTAAATTAAAATTAAAAATTGAATATTTTTCATAAATAAAATCACCCTATTTTTGTTTTAATTGCAGGTATAGTCCGTTGTATGTCGAAGGGAGATCGGTCAACATACCAAGAAGGTGAAATAAATTGCCCAAAACGAGTGTAATTTAAATTAATCAAGCTGATGCGTTGTTTATATGATATAGGCCGACCCGTATCCGGACATCTACCCCGGATAACCACCCCCAGTCAACTACCCTCCCCGGGCAACTACCCCATGGGATAGTTGTCCGGGGATAGGTGTCCTAGAGGATGGTTGTTGTAGGGGGTAGTTACCTGGGGGTAGTTGTCCGGGGTAGCTGTCCCAGGAGGTAATTGTCGGGGTGTAGTTGTCCGGGGTGCGAATTTGCGATTCCCAAACCATTCAGCTCTGGGGAACATTTTGAGCAACGTGATTGGTTAAAAAAGTTAAAAAGACACGCCCACATCGACGCGAGCCATCTCATCATGGCGGTGCGAATGTGTCTGGATAATGGATAACAGTGGGCCTGTATGTATGTGCCTGTAGCTAGCTCGCGTGTGAAGTGCATTGTACCTAACAACATAGCGTATGTGCAGTCCTAAGTGTTTTGTTGAGCCTAGCCATGCATTGTTTGAGCATAGACAATAACACAATACATGTAGATTTAGATGATAGATCTTTTAAGTTAGATACAAGTATGTTCTAATGAAATATAGATATCGATTGGATGATTTGTTTAATTTTTTTTAGATCTAGACCCTAGATCTATAGACCTATGATAAAAAATAAAAAATGGAACATTATTTATTGGGGGAGGGGGGGGGGGTCTAACTTTACTAGTCTAGATGTCTATGTATAAATGAGAGCTTGAGTCTGAGGGGAAAAAAAGGGGTTGCAGAGAGGCCCAGCAGTTGTTCTAATAATCAGAGTTTGATGAAAGGATTAGGCATTACAAAATTTCCAGGTCAGAAATCCTCAAACAGATTAAAATGGTAAAACTAGAGAAAGTTTCCAAAATTAAATTAATTAATCTCGACTATACATGTAGATCTAGCCATGAGTATTGTTCAAACAGGATAGACTACAGGATATCACATTTTTGGTGGCTAATTCTTCTTAAAAGTGCATTAACAAACTGGCAAATGTAATTGTATTAATGATCTGAGTATAATTCCTTTCATTGCAGGATACTCTCCTTATTGAGTATGAATACCATCTCTGCTCGTTACTGATACACACCTTCAGTAGCAGAATTCTAAGGCATGTGAGTAGTTTGCAGGCACATATACAGAGTCTGAATCGTGAGACTACAGTAGGCCAGTTCATGTAGATAGACTTCCCTCAGACATGATATCTTTCGTAAAGTGTCAAATTAGAGTCTGTGCTTGCAGACTAACATTGCGAGTGTTTGTGTGTCTGTGTCAGCTGTGAGCGAGCCCGAGCGTGCAGTAAATGATGTAATATTATTTCTTCTCTCGACCAATCACGTTGCTCATAAAGTCTCCAATAGCTGAATGGTTTGGGAATCGCAAATTCGCGTCCGGGGTAGTTGTCCCGGGGGGAATTGTCATAAAGTGGGTAGTTTTCCTAGGGGGTAGTTGACTGGGGGTGGTTATCCGGGGTGGATGTCCAGGGGTAGGTGTCCTACAACCAGACCGACCGCCAACGAATACAGTAACCCACGATAAAAACAAAAGTTTGCCTTCTCTTTTATAGTTCCATATTCCTTCTCTTTCTTTCTCCCTTTCGCCCTTTAAAAAATATTTATGTCCGTTGGTAATTGCCGTTCACATTTTTTATTTCCTAATAATTTGTTTATGTCATCGGGGCTATCTTTCGGCGAGTACAGTCAGGCAGGCGCGGATCCAGGATTTCTTAGGGGGGCCAATTTTTATTTTGTTTGCTCTCGAAAGTTTGAAAAATCGCACCCCCCCCCCCCCCCCTCTATCTCCAGGGGAGGCCCATCTCCTAAAAAAGGTAAAATTAACGTGTTTTTCACGTTTTGTTCTCAGGGGGGGGGGGGGGGGACCGGCCCACCCCTGGATCCGCCACTGCAGTCAGGTTGATGCGTTACAAGATCTTTCGTGAAAGATTACGTGGTCTTTCGTAGATTTGCCATAGGGTTTTCAAAAAATATCGGGTAATTTTTTTTTTAGACCAAAACATTTGAAGATGAGAGGGGTTTATTTCAAGACAAATTACCCAACATTTCGTGTACAAAGGATTTTTTTTAAAACAAAAGGTAGGGTAACGCGACCCTCCGACCCGACACGATGACCCGATGAATCGAAGTAAGCCTATCTCTTTTACGTGGCCCTAGTAGACGTAAGTCATATGCATGAACTAGAACTCTCTAAAGAAAAACGCAAAATGAAAGGTAGCGTTTATTGGCCAACATAAAACCCTGCCTTTATTGAAATGTTTATACCTTAGGTTTTAGATTTCAAGAATAATCCTAAAAATGTAAGTTGACCCGAAAATGGTAGAACCTTGTAGAACCAGGCATGACATGTGGTATTGCAATAATGGGTTTATACTCTAAAATGGCATGGTCAGTTCCTTTCTTGTCACCCATCTTGCTTCAGTTGAAATCGTTGTTTGTGCATTAATGTAACACCTTTTTCGATAACCATGCTCTACCAAACGGTGACATTCACATTTTTATTTGTCTTCAAGATCCTGTGGCTCATGTGGAGCTGTGGAAGCTGGTCGAATATGCCTTCAAACATAAAGAATGTCACTTCCTTGGTGACGTCATAGCAGTCCTATGTAACGACGAAAATGAAAGCCCAAGGGCGACCACGAAAGACGAATACTACAATGGGCTCTGTAGATGGAAGGGCACATGTAAGAAGCGTAAGCAGAGGACAACATTGTATGAAACGCTCTATCAAAATGGCTTGAGGAAATCGTTAGCTAATTTGAAAGGTATGCTACAGAAAATGTAAACATAAACCTACTAATATCGATCAGTTTAATCATCATAATGATACTTTAAATCCCATCTGCACTAGTTTGGCCGGGGAGGATAAGACCTCCCTACATGGTTACTAGTGACAGGTAGTTATCTCATCAAATCAGCTCTCAGTTAACATAAGAAAAAGAGGATCGCTTAGGCATTGTTTGCTATATAGAGGACGCAAGTAGCTATAAGTAGTGCAGTAGGGATTTAATATGCATTTCAGAACTAATTAATCGAACAGATGAAGCAGGTCACAACAAGAACCTTTCAGTCGCCTGGTCTTCAAGATTAATTGATAAATCAAACAAAATAGGATAAATATCATTTAGCAAATCGATAGATTTTAGGGGAGCAGAAAAAAAGGATCAAATATGCAACAACTAATCGGATAATTAAAGATTTAAATCAACAAGACTTGTGTTGTATTTCCCTTCAATTATATATATATATATACGTTCTGACGCCTGCCATTATATATTTTCCTGACGCTCACTTTCTTCTTATGATATGATAGCTTGAAACAATGGGTATGGAAATGCCGAGACTTCTAAGAATCTTTAGAAAATTGATTCATTTCTATAAAACTACATGATGTTTCGGAACATTAACAGATCTATCAATGAATGAACACCAGATTGAGCCGGAAGAATGAATATTCTTTGATGCAAGGGGGTTATAAATACTTGCACCAACTATCAGCAACTCTATGACAAGGGAGATCCAATTATTTTGTCACACAGTATGTTACTAAAGTAATCGTAACATTTAAATACATGGCATGTACATTTTATTTCAACAGATTTTCGAGTAACCGTTTCGACAGAAATATGTGAACTTGACTTAAAACATATATTACGGGAGATTGGTGAGCAAGACGGCATTTCGAATCTCCTTATAAACCTCAAAATAGATCCACCTGAAAAACCAGGAGAGGCAGAAAAATCTTTGATGATATTTCATCAGCAAGCACTGGGTAAACTGATCACATGGACGACGACCGGAAACAGAGACATTAACCCGGTCATAATCTTGAGCTCGACACTGGAGAAATTGAATCATGAGTCTGCGAGCAATTTCTTTCTTAGTAGGTCATTTACGTAAAACTCTGTTTTTTCTTCTTCTGTTTTAGTAGTTTTTTCTTTATTCAAACACATATATGTGTTGTTGAAATTTGCCTAGCTTTGTGAGATTCTAAGCAGTGTGGGAACAGTGTAGAATGTAGAGATTCGAACTATAGGAAATACTCTACTACTTAAAATAAGAAAAGTAACTAATGCTAGCTATGTTATTTACAAAACAACATCGATTTTTAACCAGAAATAGATTGAACTACATAGTGCATCAAAATGTGGCCTGCCAAACCAGAATCCTTTAAAATTTGCAACACACAAGTGCATTTGTAAAAATGTTTTTTTTTTCACCAATTGATAGCTTAAATGAAATTATTAGGTGAAAATCTAAAAAGAACATCCCGACTTTGTTAATGAAGACATAGTTTTACTGAAAAGAAATTATGAATAAACATCATATTAAATAGGTAAATTTCAATGTTTTGTTCATTGTACGTCTAAAACGTAAATCATATCGCGCATATTTTAGAAGATGTTTCCATCGCCGCTGATTGATTGACTGACTCATTTGACATACATTACTTTTTTTTTTTTTGCAGTACCTGATGAGGAAAAACAAGGTTTGGAAGACAGCAAGTACAAACATTATGCCCGAAACTTCTCAAGAAATCACGTCGATATGCTAGCCGAAATGATTAAATCTAGTACCAACACTGATATTATGGTCAGCAAAACCAAAAAGGAAAACTGGGAGACTCTCTTTAACATCGAGAAAATGCTTCGTGACTGGTGGGAAGAGCAGGCGTGCAGTAATTACAAAAAGAGATGTATACTGCCTGCCACACTACGTATTGTGCAACACAAACCTCCGGAAGAGCGGACACCAGAAGGTGAGATTCAAACCGAGCATATTATAGTAAAATTATCATGCCTCATGCACTTTAGTAAATGCTTGTGAAATGATTGAATGGCAGCAAACATAAGTATTACAGGCACCGTATTTTTATCTTTTAACAATTCTATATTTTAGTTATATCCTGGAAAGTGTATGTGTTCATGAGCATGAGTTTCAGTGGCGTGTCTCGGGATTCTGGGATTCTAGCAGCCGGATTGCATCCCCCCGCCCAAACTTCTCGACTCAAAAATAAAAAACATATTACCTCACTTTTTCATGAAGTGATAATCATATCAAATGTACTATATCCGATATTAGTAATCAAAGTATAATCAAAGTAAAGTAAAGTAAAGTAAAGTAAAGTAATCAAAACTGTAGAATAATAAGTGGGAGCAAAGTGAACCAAGCTGGACAATTATAGTTTCAATGAACTTAAGGGAGCGATATTGTGTGCATTTTACCATACAAACTTTTCCAAATTATGTTAGCAAATGATCGTTTATCTCTTTCAAATTATAAAAATGATATAATTTATCTGTGTATTTATTCATAGCAACCAAAGGATTGGAATGATAATACATACATTTTCAACATGATTATGAACATTATTAAATTGAGTACAATGAAATTGATAAAATATTAATATAAATACATGTAAATCATTAATACAAAGAACATTACAAATCATTAAGGTATATCATATTACAAATAAATAATTACAAGAAAAAAGGAAACAACATAAACTTGAATAGAGAGGAAAAGGGAGCAAGAGAGGGGAAAATAAACGAAAGTAAAGAAGTGAAAAAGCTGCAATGATCAATCAAGTAAACTTATACATCCCTAAATCTGTATTGTATAGTTTGATATCATCAACGAGGCATAGGTTATTATACTATTCGCGTCTTTCATCCTCAGGGCACAATATTAACGAAGTATATTCAAGGGGGTTAGGCATAAACTAGCTGCACCTTTACAATTCAGGATGTTTTCCGAATGTTTAACATTTGGAAATACAATGTATGACCTTGTGGCGCAAAGTCGACATCTTATTGAAACTTATATTCATTGAAAAAACGAGAGATCGACTTACAACCTAAACGTTTCAAAGACGTATGCACTATATTCCTTTTGTACAGAATGACCGGACCCTAAAGAATTATATGGGAGGGAGAAAAGCGACCGAGCTTAAGAAAATGTTCGCTTTTTACGACCTTCGAATACTATTCCTTCAATATGCGATTAACCTTGGATTGGGGGCGCTTATGATTCTTTGGGACTTTTAATCTCTCTTTCTTTCCTTCCCTTGCTAGTTTGTCTGTTTGTAGTTCTTTTTTGCGCTGTGTATATTTCCCTAAATACGCCATTAACAGTAATATTACGTCTACCATCACTAATAATACAGATGACTAATGAAATAGCTAAGAATTATAATTGCACGACTATTGTGACTTCATATAGTATACAGAAGGAGAAAAACCTCGAGAGCAGCGCACTAGATATATACCAATGTGAGTGTTTAGCTCCCTGGGTGATTCCGGATCTCAATCAAACCTCCAACGGTCACTGAGTGAATAACAATAACAATCATCCGAACATTGAAAATAGACTGAAGGCTCAAAATTTGATAAAAAAAGACATTTTCAATGTTATTCTACCATTTCGGCAGATGAGCAATGGCCGTCCGACGATGAACTGAAGCTGATTGCCAATTACCTCGACCACAAATCTATACAACTTATAAGCGAACGTCTGGGAATGTCTAATTTATCCGAGAGTGCAGACGAGGAGAAACGGTTTGAGGCTTTGTGTGCTTGGACTCAATCAAATAACGTGGAATGGACAAAACTGCATGGCGAGTTGGTATCTGCTTTAAAAGACACAAATACTTCGGGTAAATACTTTTGATCATTGATTAGCATTGCTAAACATTTTTAATAAGACTGTTTTACCAATCATTAGCATTTTATTTGCCTGCAAAGCTGAACAAAGCTTGTCCACCGAACGTTCGTGAAACGAAATAACTCAAAGACTGTAGAATACATGTTCATCAATTTGCAAAACAAACTGAAGATCTTTACAATTTGTTGGGGTCCCTGCCCGGCCCCCCCACTCAGAGGTCGGAATGACCGCATGCGTGTTGCCAAAATGTCCGGTAAAGGGGTACTTTTTGTGCGACAAAGTCCGGCCCGAGAATTGTAAAAAAAGGGGTGTATTTGACTTTTCACCCGGAGATTTCTTTAAAAAGGGGGTGTTTTTCTTTTTTTCTCTCATCTCTTTGGACTCCTGAGAAATTATTCCGAATTTAGGGGGGTACATTGAGCATTTTTCCTGATTTAGGGGGGTCTCCAAGGCAGGAAAAGCCCGCGAAAAGCCCGCGAAAGGGGGGTTCGGAAATGTTGGCAGTCCTCAGATAGGGGGTGCTTTCAAAAAGAGGGTACGAGCATATGCGTACCCTAAATAACACTGAGTGGGGGGGCCGGGGGTCCCTGTCAATAACGTCACTGTGTTCTGTATCATGTATTTGTAATACATATTATTCTACCAATCTAGCAGATGAGCAGTGGCCGTCCGACGATGAACTGAAGCTGATTGCACATTACCTCGATCAAGAATCTACAAAGCAGGTTAATGAACGCCTTGGAATGTCTGATTTATCTGAGAGTGCTGACGAGAAAGAACGGTATGAGGCTTTGTGTACTTGGAAACAATCAAATAAAGAGGGATGGACAAAAATACACGGCGAGCTGGAATCTGCTTTAAAGGACACACACATCTCTGGTAAATACGTTTGTCTTATTGATTAGCATTGCTAAATTAAAAAGAATACAACTATGTTACCATTCATTACCATTTTATTTGCATGCAAGGCTCACCCAAGCTTGTCCACCAAACGTTCGTGTAACGAATTAACTGAAAGACGTTAGTATATATTTCCACCAACTTGCAAAATAAACTGAAGATCTTCAGAAATATTTAGCGTCCCTATCAATAACGTCACTGTGTTTGGTCTCATGTTTAATGAAGATTTCGGTGGCGAAAGAAAAAAAATCAAATTGAATTAAATTTTGACAAAATAATGTCTAGTTTCACAGCAAGAATTTCATGACCAATGTCATTCATAAAACATTGTTTGTTATGCATCTTTTCTACGAAATGATATGCTCATCAGATTTACATTTCTATCTAGGTCTCCTGTCACCTCTGAGGAACGATGCTGTCCACAAGGTTGAGGTTGTAGATATAGCATTCAATCTACTCATGACTGATATCCTCCCTTTGGCCAGACTTCTTGGCGTGTGTGAGGCTAAACTATTATCATACAGGCCAGTGTTCGAATCCTCTCATCTCACCAAGGGGACTATTGGACTGGTAGCAACCTTAGTTTCCTTACTGGACGAGAAAAACCAAAGAGAAGAATTGTGGAGGAAGCTCAGAGAAGGGGGATTTTCATCCACCATTCAAAGGAAAATGATTGGTATGTTCCTTACTAGTTTCAAGTACCATGATAAAACCCTCTTTAAAAGTTTTGAAAGTAAAGTTTGATCGATTATATCTTTCCTTTCATGGGATAAATATTCCTTTGTTTTGTAACATTGGACAGAATGTTTATCCTTCTGTAAAGTGATACGATAATGTGATACGATTTCGGAGCCATTGGTTGAGCAGTTCGTCAGAATAAAGAGTAGGGTCAATAGTGATAGTTGCAAAATGCATTAGTAAGTAGCGGAGTGGTTGTTATTCGGTGCACTCCATAGTAGCCCGACACTCTTTGAATAACGACGAGTTCACAGCGGAAGAAGAGCAGTAGGCTACATTTTGCAACTTTTTACTAATGACCTTTCCCCTTATTGTCATGATTGGGAATCATAACAGGTGGGTGTCATTAAAAGCAAATAAACGCACTTTCTAATGATACCAAACATAACGGTGATTGTGCCATAACAAGAGAGATATAACCAATTAAACTTGATGTTTAATTTTGTTTGATAGAGAAGTGTGATTTTGTTTAAAATGAATTAAGAGGTGTAATCATTAATGAGAGAGGTGAAAATCTTTTGAGTACTTATTCCCAATAACAGTTACATCCGGTTTTCATTGTTTTATTATTTACAGTCTAACGATTTGAACCAATTTCATTAGGTTAATGCTGTGTCTTTTATTTTTTGTTCAAAGCCTTCAAAATTTCCTACGGGGAACTGTCGGCCATTTCCAATGCAGTCAGGAGATCTGAAACTAGATCAGAAGGGAACACCGAAACCGCACAGGAAGGGAGTCAACCAAATGAAGGAGATCCCTTGCTAGTTACAAAAGAAGTGGTCTCTTCTGATACAACAAAAGTTTCTATGGAACCGGAGGACGTGGAAGCTAAAGAGTCCAATCAACATTTCAGCATGATCAAGAAGATGCTAAACTTGACAGATGAAGACGTAGCTGCAGGCTCCTCGATGACTGACACCCAAGACGAGTTCACATTATTCAAGATCTGGAAAGAGAAACCCCGTCTTTCTGCATCTGCATTCAATGACAGAGCAGCTGTGATAAAGTGCCTGCATGATTTTGGGAAAACTGATATAGCAAGATCAGTTATCGAAGGTAATCCCCCGGCACATGTGGATTATGTAATAGTGATGTTTCTGGTTGGCTATGGCAAAACAGATTTAAATATTCGTATAGCTCCTTATTTTTTATAATCACTATCCAACTTCTGACCATATACCTTTTATTTCTCTCTTTAGAAAAGTAGAAATTCCTTGAAAATGTTTAACACTGGTTTCAAAATATCACAATATGAAGAGTTAGAGTAAGTTCGGGCTCTTTAACGGTTTTCCTCTGTTGATGAAGAAGTTGAAGAAATATTCATTTAAATTGCTTTTCGCGAGAAACAAGTATACTTTGACTCTACGTCTGTTTAGTTTGTTTTATCTTTTCCAAATATTCACACGAATTTCTCGCCTATGTATTACCTCTCTGTTCTTTGTAGGTAAATACAAAGCCGAGGAAAAGAGCCTTTCTTTCATTATGCACATGGTCAAGAAGGTGATAACTGATAATCGACTAGAACGTCTTGCTGAAGCATTGGATCTACAGAAGGACCTCCCAGGAGCTCAGAGATCAGATGATGCTATTAGCGACAGTCTGATGGCCCTTAAGCATGTACCTGGAGTGTGTAATCAGCGGGTAAAGAAAAGATATTGGATAAATCCAATGAACCGTGATCTACAAGTTTGTCAATTTGACAAACTTGTAGATTACGGTTTTCTAGACTTGGCGCGTGAACTTCTGATCATCGACCAGCAATGAAAGGGCCAAGCTGATACAGTTTTTCTGCTATGGACATATGTCTCTTTATTGCCATGAAATTTCACATAGATTATAAACTACCCTTAATTTGTTTATTGACATGGATATATTTACCAAATCCTTCTTAAAGGTAATACAAAGTTTTGGTATGGGGTCATGAATTTGGTTCAAATGAACATATTGGAAGCATAGGCGATCCTACAATATTCAGTGATCGTTGTCGCGGTTGAAATCGAGTCTAAAGTGATGAAATTGTAAATAATGAACTCTTTATGTTGTATAGCGCCCTCTTAAGTTCAATATATTAATTTAGCTATAAAACAATGTTTTTTTAATAAAATCGACCGATTTGCTATTACTGTTTGGAATATATATATCACAACTACATATTCTGAGATTTTCATGGTCGCAGCTACCATCGTATGGTCGTAGGCGCTATTTGAAATTTATCAAAATTTACCGGGAGCACCGGTAAATTTTTATATCCAATTTTTCTCGAAAGCAGAAGTGTTTTAGGGGCTAAATTTTTTAGTGCTTATAATACATCCATAGTGGCATCCAGATATATCAACATTGTAAAGAATCACTATCCAGCCAATTTTCAAAATTTACCAAAACTTTGTAATACCTTTAATTGTTTAAAGCTTCTTCTTTTTTGCCCTAATCGATATCGATTGGTCGGGATAAAAATCAAAAGAACTGGTTCCACAAAAAGCAAACTAGCAATTCACCCACCCCACTTATTGAAGAATGAACAAAAAAAAATATCTTATTTATTCTGCATTATATATTTACTTGATATATACGTTGATGATTCTGTACTCGAAATATCTGAATTATATTCTTGTTTATTTCCGCTTTTACAAGCCATAATTGTTAAAACAATCTTGCTCAATTTTTGTTTTTCATTAAAATGTTGAGTGTTACTACTTTACGATGTAAAACGTAAAAATATACCTGTATATAATTATATTGATGTTTCAGATAACGACAGTAACGCGATCGATTTGCTTTGCGCAGCCTCTACATAACTGTACGGCGTTGTGGTACAGAAACAAGGAGGTATATCTCGCTACATTATGGACAAACACCTACAATCTTTGTAAAGGTTTTAAAATGAGTCTTTAACAAATTAAAACTTGGAAGAGGGCAAGAGATTTTTTTATGTCAAGTGAAACGTTATTGCAAAGTTTGGAGCGGCGTAACTGAAAGCGTCTGCTCTGTTTAGTGCGAGGTAGATTTAGAAGCAGCATGTTTTGTCTATTTTGCGAGTCGTGCCCTATTGTAGATGCTATTTAAGAGGAAATAATTCAAACCAAATTCAAAGCTTTGTGAATTAGCAAAAGTATATTGAATCCAATTCTATGCCTTATTGACAATTCATTATTTGTGAATCTGGTATGCTAAAAATAAACAAATGAAGTTCATACGTGTATGTCGTGAAGGACACATTGGATGGAATCTCCCTTCTCGGGGACGTTTCACAAAACCTACGCAAGTACAGGATCAACGGCATCTAGACGCTATTATTTGCCAAGACGAGCGACCACTTCCCCGACAAGAGACTTGTCGCGATTCCAAACCTGTCATATCTTTCAGACCACTATTACAGGTCAAGTTCTAGTTAGTTTATGGGCAGTAAAAACATGAAAACTGTAGTCTTATAATAAACTATTTCTTGATCTTCAAGCTCTCAATGTTTTGAACAGTTCCTAATGTTGATATTAAAATTTTGTTATACAAGCATAATGCTCATAAACCGTTGCAATATCGTAACGAGTAAATGAGATTAATATTATTTGTCCATGCAAACATAACAATTTAATCTGGTCTGTAAGTTTGACCATTATGTATGTATTTTCGTGTAGATATTTTTCTAAATTTTTCCTATTTGGAGCAAACTTTTGTTACATATCATATCACATATTTTGTTTAAGCAAACAGATATCACAACCGTGGATTAAAAAATATTTTATTTTCATTACTTTCCCAAAGATATATAAAGTTAGGGTCTTGTGTCCATCAGATATGAGTAATGATGTCCTTGTAAATACAAATTTTGATTCGCTCGTCGTAAATGCAACCTCAAGTTACTTCAATCTAAAAAAAAAAAAAAGACTTGTTCATTTTTACATGTCATTAATGACATATTGTTCATGTCAATATGATATTTCTATTATTTATGCTACCACCTTCCCCACTTTTTACTATTGCGAACAATTTGAATTTAATTGAGTTTCATAATCTTTTTGGGTAATTTAGGGTGTATCTAATTGATCGTGATGCAGGCTATGTGATTTAGCTCAGGGGTGGATCCACCCGGCAGCAAGAGGGGGGGGGGGGGGGGGAGGGGGGGGGCCAATCCGTGAGAAAATATTTAGCGGCGACTCAGCCAGCCGGTGAATAAGCGGGGGGGGGGGGTAAGAGCACTTTATTGGGGGGTCCAATCTTTGAGGGAGTATTTAGCGGCGACTTAATTAGCCAGTCGGTGAATAAGCGGGGGATGGGGGAGAGAGCACTATTTTTTTCTTCCCCAATTCGTGAGGATTTTTTTTTTGGTGAGGGGGGGGGCGGGCCCGTCCCCCCCCCCCCCCCCCTCCCCATGGATCCGCGCCTGTTTTAGCTAATAGTATCGATACCATGAGGTTGACGCTTTGTCATTGCTATGTGAAATGGGTTGTCGGCTTCCTGACATCTCCGTACATCTCAGACATAAATGTTACTTTACTGAGTTGGTTTCGGGAAAAGGTCCCAGCTGATCTGTGATGTATTTACGTGTTTTAATTGTATGGATAACTTTCAGTTGACAAAGATATGAGATATAGACGTACGGGCACAATGTTCGCAGAGAGCACTACGTTTTCTTATGTCAATATTGTCATATTTTCTCGTCCTTCTTCTTTCTTCTGCCTCAGTTCCTAGTTTTAGTTAGTTTCTTTTACAATTACAACACTCTAAATTCTTCTCCTATTTGTTTAAATGATTTTGTACATACGTTCAGTTGTTCTGATGTAGTTTGCAGTAATGGAGTAACTTTAAAGTATTCCTCGTTTGAATTTTCTTTTCTTTTTTATATTTGTTGTACATCACAAGGCTTCATGAGCCACCTTTTTTAATTGGCTAATGTTATATTATGGCATTTAGATTTGAAAAAATTCCATGTAAATAAAAAAGATAGTATAATAAATTAATTTCACTTCTCAAGTGTGATGTGGTAATTTTCCTAATGTCGATAATGCTAAATTCTTCAAAGGGCTTGCCACTCAATTCCCTGCCTCTTAGGCCCCTGTGACCAGATTATGGAATTGACGAGGTAAGTTCTAAAACATGCTATACCCACTTATTATCACAATTTAATTTGTGCATGAAGTTACTAATTTATAATAGGTACACCTGCACATGCATTGACGTATCCAGAAAGTTGGTCATCCTAAGAGAGAACCCAAAGGTCTGGCTTAGTTCGGTTCCAAAACATGCTACGTCCATTTCATTTCATTTTCAGAGCATGCTACATCCCTAAAATAAAGGCCTGTTCCGCTTACTATTTGTCTAGACATTGCTTTGAAATCTCATCATTTGTGTAAAATTAAACTGTATAAGGTATAAGATGTAAACAAAATTGTTAAAAGGGGATGTTTTAAATAGGTGATGGTTGTGATGTACGTTTGATAAAATTAGTCTGTCTGTAGAGCTGATGATTTATGGTGGTGGTTGGCCTACGTGTTAACCTTTGATATTGTCTGAAGTATAATATCACTAAGAAGGGCGATTTGCACGTCGTCAAGTGCCTATATAGTTAGGTGACTCACCTCTCATGATTACCTTATCTTATCAGCAAGTGTTTAATTGCTACAATGCATTAGTATGATATAGTAATCTATATTTTCCGGAGTAAACATGATACCCTAATTTGGGACGGGCAAAGTTTCATTTCGTGTCGTTTACTCGATAATAAAAGGTTCAAATATCTAGATTACATGTAGTTAGTGTCATATTTGGGTTAAGCTAACAGTGTCTATAGATAGTAACTGAGTCGGTTGAGAGGACATTTTGGGGAGACATATTTTATTTAACGATCATATCCATAATTGTGACAGAAGGCGTCGAACTTTTTGAAAAAGGGGGCGTCACTGAGCATTTATGAAAAGTGTATTACAAACAAGACTGGAATGCTACCAGAGCACTCCATCCCGGTTGCACAATACCTTTGTAATATTTTGTTTTGTATTAACTATTTTTCTGTATGTTTTAAGCTCTCCTTCAGTTCGTTAAGCCGACACCTCTCTCTTCTTTGCTCTTTAAACACCTTTTTTCATATTTCCAATTCTCTGAGAAGGGTAATTGAAACAGAATATAATGAATCGTAATGCATATCTCAAAAATTATATCAAGCAAATTAGCTCCAGGGATATCATATGTAAACGGTATTTTTTTGTTTACTCATTCTGTTAAAACTGTTGGCGCTCTTCAACAAAACTAAGTCTCAAATGATTTACCTTTATTCTGTAAACTTTCTACTATAATACAGAATTCTACATACTTTTTCATTTTGGTTACAATACGCACAACCAGTCGGCCCGTATATTGTTATTATAACTATTTTTGTTATTATTCGAAATTAGCAGTCACCGTATTTCTTTGAAAGTGGAGCTAAATTGGTATGATCGGATTTAATAAATATTTTACACATTTGTGTGGTCTAAAATTACCTTCATAGCAATTTTGAGTCTTTATCATTACAATTAGAATGCCGAAAGAGCAAAGATGCTAGCACAATTGACCAAACCAGTAACTTTCTCCTCATGCTGTGAATGGTTTGCGGGGTGTGTTACCCTTTTTAAACACACGACTGCCTCTTAAAATGCCTTGCAAATGTTTAACGGTGTCAACTTGAATGCTGATGTCTGCTCTTCAATTTGATACAAACAAATCATTTCTGATTTCAGGTGTACCCACATTTTTATAGGAAGTGAATTATATAGTGCAATCAATCAATCAATTCATCAATAATAATGAAAACAAATATACATATCCTTTAATCAGCGTAGTGCATACGTCTTTTTATTGGATTGGGATTTAGACAGAAGATATACTTTCTTAGATAATTATTATTTTCTGCAATATATACGAATACAAATTGTAAAATTCACCTCATAAATGTTATTATTATCATCACGGAATTCAAAAAGCAAACCACCCATATTTTGAGAGGATTAATTTGTTTTATTAAATCTGAAACTAGAATAGAATACAAAATTGAAAAATTGTATGAAATAAAACACACCAAAAAACCCATAATATTTACACAAAGTCAAGTAGATGAGAGTTGCGTCTCCTCACATCAGTAATGGCCTCATTTAGAAAATAATTTCACTCTTTATTTTTACAATTATTTCCAAACAGTCGACTGTTTATGAAACCTAGACCTGTGCATTGATTTTTGTGCGCCAATTACTACCTAAGGCAACAAATGGACAAAATATGACAATTTCTTTTTCACTTATCTTCTTCTTCTTCTTTTCTGTCCCCTTCCTCTGTCTCTCCTTTTCTTCTTTTCTTCTCTCCCTATCTCTTCTTGTCTTTTACCTTCTTTTCCCCCTTTTTCTTCCATCGTTCTCTGTTTCCCCCTTTTCCCTATTGTTTTTGCCCCCCCCCCCCCCCCCCTCCGGATCCGTCACTTCAATATATGCTGTATAAAAACACCTATTACAAAACAGATACAGAAGGAAACGTAATTTTGTAGAAACCCTACTGTTATAAATAAGCTGATTTTTGTTCTCATAATTCCTTTTACTTCGTATCCAATATTAGTAGCACAATGAAGGGGTTTCATGATTAATGGTTGTTCATGCTGCGTAACTCTTGACATTGGAAGTTATGATGTTACTTTTTCCCTACTCATTCCTACTCGTAGGACATAAAAATGAAATGAAGAGGGCAGATAATATCATAAAACTCCTGCCGTCTTTTTGAATATGTTACACCTTCTCAAATATTTGTTTTTAAACATAAATTATTTACAAGCTTAGAAATGGTACCACCCGACCTTTTAAGAGTCAAGTCAATCATGAAGAATTTAACACGATTATACGTCAAACATAACTTATAATAACAAGTACAAAGTAAATCCCTTATACAATGTATAAGTGTTAAAGGGATAGTTGAGTTCTGTTGTAGAGGACGCTACACAAAATAATTTTATTGTGAGATAATGAAAAAATGAGTGTCAAATTTGAATAAACATACAGTTTAAATGACATAATCATCTTTGTTTGATTAAAATCGGTTCAGAGACGGCTAAAATATCCATAAATATAACAATTTCTAATACTTGTGTACCACCAAAAATATTAGATAATTTGAACCAGCCGTTGAGAGCCGTTGGAAAAACAAAATAGCGCCCTTTACGTTGTATTTCAGCCAATGTCGATATTGGGTTTTTTGTTGGCTTTTTCGCGTTGGTTATATTACGCACAACCAGCCGGCCCATGTATTGTTATTATTAATTAATTAATTAATTAACGGTCACAGTATTTTTTTTTTAAGTGGAGCTGAATTGGTATGGTCGTATTGGCTAAATTCCACACATTTTGGGGTCTAAAATCACCTTCATAGCCTTCATTTTAGGTCCTAAAGGGGCGCTAGAAATGTCATATATAAGAATAAGAGCAATAAGCACACACTTTGAAGGCATTTGCGATCTGAAAACAGAACTCAACTATCCCTTTAACCTTCATCTACATGGAATAATGAAATAATTTTTGATGAGAAATGTTCAGTTTAGAGTCGCATAGACAAACAAGATTATCGACTGCTTTGCGTTATAAAGGACTTGTCTTCTTGCGAGGATCGCCGTTTCTAAATCACAACATATTAATAATAATAAATAATAACGTTTTATTTACCCAGGGTAGCCACTTCAGTTATGAAACTGCTCTTCCAGCGGGTCCTGCATAACATAATATGTTATTACTACCCTTCTCCAATCTAATATGCTGAGCGCCTAGCTAGAAGGCAAAAGGTCCCATTGTTATAAGTCTTTGATATGACTCGGCCGGGGTTCGAACCCACGACCTCCCGTTCATGAGGCGGACGCTCTTACCACTGGGCCACCATCATTTCAATATACATTTGAAGTGAAATTATTTGTTTGATAATAACACATCATCAATAATGATGAGGTTCAGTTGACATTAATCTAAGTTCTTGATGATCTGCATAGGATTTTGTAGATTACGTAATGTGTAATGGAGGTTGGAAATAACAGCAAAATATCGATGTGTTATTCATGGATTCAAAGGAAAACCGTATTCTTTTTAGATGAGGAATAATTGTATATTGGAGATATAACATGAATGTATGCGACGGTTGAGGAGTATGTACAATGTACGAGGCTTAACAGGGATGAAAGTAATAAATTCATTTACCAAGGTTTTAAAGAATGGTCATATTATTACACTAGATCTATCATACAATAAAATGAAAATAAGATAAATGTCACAAAAAATGAATTTCCCATGATGACCCTTGTGGAACATCAATAAAATATGAGTATGACTACAACATGATTATCCGAATACCTTTTATATATATGTACCCTAAAAGAAAGAAATGTAACTATATATATATAACATCAAATACGTAAACAAGTCAAGTTATAACTACGATAAAAAAAATAATGTTAAAAATAATTATTTCAGCCCACAATTGAATACAGCAGCATTAATAGTCTTACAAAAACAGCAGCTTTTATACGATAACCATCCCGAAAAAAGACAACACGAAGGCCTCATTCAGATATGACGCGGCAAAACAACGCCGATTTCTTTTGTGATGATGTTAAATATAATTTTCATATAGATCTTGTAAACAGAGCTCGATGAATACGCACACGACTTCCGATTGACACGGTATATGCCTGACTTGGAACACGGAATCGGGGCTAATCAGAATGCTGCGCTCTGTGGAAACAGATTGGTTTAATACCGTGTCGCCACGACACGGTATTTCAATTCCGGAAAAGATAATCCGTGTTCCACTTTTTTTTCTGTGGAAACACGCTGTTTGTCTTAGATCCTATAAAAAATATCCTTGATTTAGCTCATGCTGCAATAATAATTATTAACCGTTAGGTCAGTTAGGAACCCCATGACTTTAACAAGCCGATCGCCTGTCTGATTATCAAGATATTTATGATTGAAAATCTAAATCAAATTTTGCGTTTGACAACGGTTTTCATTACACTACAGTCTATAGGGGGAAACGAGTATGGTAAAAACCGGTCACTCAAAGGTTTTTACTTTTTTGAGGCACTTCTTCATCATTTTGAAGCGCAATTTTTTTTGTTAGGGATTCAATTTAACACCATATCGCAGACACTGATAACACAGAGGGCCACGCATCTCAAATTCAACTTTGTTAAACGACTCCTTTAAAAAAAAAAACGCGGTGTCTGGTTTTCGTTATATATTTTTTTGTTTTTTGTTTTTTGTTGTTGGAGGAGGGGGGTTCTGCGATTGAACAAGCCTTAATGATCAGATCGATGAGGTTAATCTGTCTTATCACCCCATGGTGCATCATGGCCCTTCATCTCCTCATTCCTCGCCGAGGATGCCGGGGAAGGGTTGCCCTGACGTCGACAAACAACCACGAGGAGTAGGATGATGACGAGGAGACCGAGCACGCCGACGACTATGGCTAAAGCAATAACAGTAGAAAGTGGGAACTGTACCATGTCTGGTGTTGGTGATGGTGGTGGTGGTCGTGTAGGTCTTGGTGGTGGTGATGATGGCGATGTTGAGTTGGAAGGTTTGAAGGTATGACACGTCGGGAAGTCGTCGGGTATCGGTGGAAGATCGGACTGTGATCCGACACGGACAACGATAGCCAAACCGGTCTGCGGTTTTAACAAATAATGACAAATGAATAAAACAATGAATAATAAATAGAGATTATCATAGGAACGTTATACATCTTTTATAGAAGGTACTCGAGTCGGAGTGCTCAATTACTCATCATTTCACTGTGATTTGTTTCAACTAATATCAATATCCATATGCAATTGTCATGATTTTAGTCCGAATTTTCTTTCATTTGAATTCATGTTCGGACTACGGAATATGCCATTATCCTTTTTGCAGATTTCAATTGGAGAAGCAAAATAATTATATCATAGCAGAAATTTCCACTGAAAGGGTTTCTCTTCAAATTCTTTCGTATTCGAAATATGACTAGAAAATACGTGAAAAAATCGCACCGAGCTCTCATGATATGCCAAAGCTTGTGTTTGCTTGTAAGCAGCAGCCAGGGGACCGATGGCTTTAAGACCTCACCAAGGGACTTGGTAATGATGATTAATGCCTTACCAGAGGGCACTACACCATATCGTCTTGGTTTTGAATCCGGGACCTCTCGGTAACGAGACCACTGATCTACCACTGAGCCATTATGCCTCCCTTTCACAATATAATGCCATACCCAGTACTCAGATTCATCTTTCATTAAGGGGCCCGTTTCATAAAACTTGTTATCTATAACAAATGCTAAATTTCTATGAAAAATTTGCTTTCAGCCAATCAGATGCCATGATTTCAGTAGCTTATAACAGTAGCTTGTAACTTGTTATTGATATCAAGTTTGCTCTCAGCCAATCAGATGCCATGATCTCAGTAGCTTATAACAGTAGCCTGTAACTTGTTATTGATATCAAGTTTTATGGAACAAGGCCCTGTATCTACTTTACTTGACGGACTTACATGAAGGTGGAACTCGTTGTGGCAATGGAAGAACCACCATCCAGGGTTATCGGCAACGAACTGGATGACGGTGTACCCAGCATTCATTGTGATCACCGTATCTTTCTCTGGTGGATTATTGAAGTTTCTCTTGATGGTTCCATCTAGGGATTAGAAATATGCATTAATGTCCAACCCAATCCAATCCAATTTAATCTAATCCAATCCAATCCAATCCAATCTAACGCAGTTTAATATAATCCGATCCAATCCAATCCAATCCAATTTAATCTAATCCAATCTAATCCAATTTAATATAATCCAATCCAATACAATCCAATCCAATCTAATCTAATCTAATCTAATCTAATCCAATCCAATCCAATCCAATCTAATCTAATATAATCTAATCCAATCCAATCCAGTCCAATCTAATCTAATCTAATCTAATCCAATCTAATCTAATCCAAACCAATCCAATCCAACCCAATCAAATCAAATCAAATCAAATCAAATGCAATCAATATAAAGCGCCCATATCTAGTTTCCTAATCAAAGGCGCCGATGAGACTGAAAAACTACCAAAAATGCCTTTTCATGATTCCAACTAGGAAAGACAATACTGAAAGATGTTTCAAATCGAATGCATGGAATATATCACTTGTAGCGAATTTTAAGGCATCCCATTCCCTTGTGAATCTTTTTCCAAATGATTATTATTCTCCTTTACAAAAAATTGTATTCCCGAAATACCTGTAAATGAAGAGCTGAAGAAATCGAGGCTCAATACTTGTGCAACCCTTGTCAGGTATTTAAACTCTGCATGTATAGCATAGGAATATTCACACTGTAAATCCCCAAGGGTACCCACCCCCCCCCCCCCAAAAAAAAAAAACAACAACAACAACAATAAACAAAATAAATCATCACACATATGCTAGAGCAATTACTGAAAATGTAGTACTATGGATCGCAATACATCAAATGCCTTTCGTTTAAATGGACATCCAAGGACCCCGTCGTAGTTTTCTATTTTAAGTTTTAAAATCTGCACCATATTTTAACAAAGACCCACTAAAAACGAGGAGGTTCACAAGAGACATAAACAAGAGGAGTCCGAAGTTTTAAACTCCTAGGCGAGGAAGAAATTGTTGTAACTACTGGTTGGCGAAACATCGAAGATAGATATCATCCTTCGAGTAAGGGCTTCCCCCTCCACCCCCCCCCCCCCCCCCCCCCCCTGGGCGCTCGTAGTTCTCGCATTAACCGTACAATCGTTTGCTTTTTAAACCTTCTAGTTTCGAATCCACTAGTGTGTTTACACGGTCCTGTATTACAAGATACCCTCGAGGTTTACAACCATAATAAGCTAAACTTAAAACGTATAGGCTCTCGTTAGAACCTAGACTGATATAGAATCATCCCCTACGATATACTTACTCCGATCCATTTCCATTACTTCGGTGACGTCAAGATTGTCTCCACCGTACCCCTGAGCGAGGACGCGGAATGAGAACCCGTGGAGATGAAAGGGGTGTATAGCCATATACAGGTTACCCTCGTCCACTATAACGACCTCGATCGTCTGGAATGGAACATGGAAAGAAGAAGTGAAAGAAGATTAGAAAGGTAGTAGAAGAAAAAGAAGAAAGAAGGTAAAATGGAAGAGAATAAATATCAGAAATGGGAGGAAGAGGAGAAGAGGGAAGAAGATGAAAGATTCAAAAGAAGGAACAGAAGATTACATGAGGAAAGAACACAGTTAAACGGCAAAAATGGTTGAAGAAGATAAGGAAGGAGAATGCGTGAACAGAAGTAGAAGAAAGAAGGGATGGAGAGGGGAGATGGAAAAGGAGAAGAAGTGAAAGACGTATAAATAGAGGTTAAAGGGACTCATGTTGTTGTTGTTGTTGATGTTGTTGTTGTTAGTACTTTATTATTATTATTTTAATTATATTATTGTTATTGTTACCATACATATTTTCATCTTTATTGTTGTTTTCATTATCATTACTATTACTATTAATTTCATCATCATAATTATTACTATCAATATCGTTAATATAATAATTTTATTCATATCATCATTATTGTTATCAATGCGATCATTTGTATTATTATTATCAATATTAGTATCATTATAATGAGTATTCATATCTACCTGATGCAAATCAACCTGAAGGACTTGGGTACAGCGACAGAACTCCGTTTTGCACTTCTGATTTAACTCCTCATCTTCGAAAAAGCAGAGATCATCGGAGTCCGTCTCGTCGTTGTACTGGGAGAGTAGTGCGTAGCTTGGATGCTTAAAGGCGCGATCATTGACCAGTGGGTTGTATTCGTCTTCCCAATAACGTAAATCAACGAACTGTGAGGAAGTGTAGATTGTGAAATTAGTTAGGACAATGCAGTTCAAAACTTCAACATTAATATTTAACTTGAGATGAGCAAACGTATTCTTGGGTGCAAGAATTGTTTTCAGACTGGGGAGTTTAAGACAAAAGGTCACATGAAACTTAGATAGAGGTTGGCAAAGAGTTAAGGCTCTGTTTAAGCATGTACAGTAGAAAGATGACTGTGGAGAGATTGGGAGTATAATGACAAGATCGGCAAGAGGACGGATATTGAATAACATGAAGGATATCTAATGATTACAATTGACGGGTGACGAAGGAACAGAAGTGAAATGTAAAGAAGGGGTGGAAGGGAAGGGTGAAGGAAATATAGAAGAGAAGGGTGACGAAGGAGTAGAAGAGAAGGGTGACGAAGAAGTAGAAGAGAAGGGTGACGAATGAGTAGACGAGAATTGTGACGAAGGAGTAGAAGAGAAGGGTGACGAAGGAGTAGAAGAGAAGGGTGACGAAGGAGTAGAAGAAAAGGATGACGAAGGAGTAGAGGAGAATTGTGACGAAGGAGTAGACGAGAAGGGTGACGAAGGTTTAGAATACAAGGGTGACGAAGGATTAGAAGAGAAGGGTGACGAAGGAGTAGAAGAGAAGGGTGACGAAGGAGTAGAAGAGAAGAGTGACGAAGGAGTAGAAGAGGGGTGACGAAGGAGTAGAAGAGAAGAGTGAAGAAGGAGTAGACGAGAATTGTGACGAAGGAGTAGAAGAGAAGGGTGACGAAGAAGTAGAAGAGAAGGGTGAAGAAGGAGTAGAATAGAAGGGTGACGAAGGAGTAGAAGAGAAGGGTGACGAAGGAGTAGAAGAGAAAGGTGACGAATAATTAGATGAGAAGGGTAACGAATAAGTAGATGAGAAGGGGGATTATAATTAGAATAGAAGGGTGACGAAGGAGTAGAAGAGAAGGGTGACGAATGAGTGGAAGAGAAGGGTAACGAATAAGTAGATGAGAAGGGTAACGAATAAGTAGATGAGAAGGGGGATGTATAATTAGAATAGAAGGGTGACGAAGGAGTAGAAGAGAAGGGTGACGAATGAGTGGAAGAGAAGGGTAACGAATAGGTAGATGAGAAGGGGATGTATAATTAGAATAGAAGGGTGACGAAGGAGTAGACGAGAAGGGTGACGAATGAGTGGAAGAAAATGGTGAAGAAGGAGTAAAAAGTAAGAGTGACGAATGAGTAGAAGAGAAATGTGACGAATGAGTAGATGAGAAGTGGGACTTAAGAGTAGAAGAGAAAGATGACATAGGAATAGAAGTAGAAGGTGATGAAGGAGTAAAAAGAGAGGGGTGACGACACAGTTGAAGAGAATGGTGACAAAGGAAAAGAAGGTAAGGGTGACGAAGGAGGAGAAATGAATAATACAAATAGAAGGCTACATCTAAAAAACAAAGCAATGATAGAAGTAAACGTTGACAAAGATTCTGAAGTAAATAAAAATCGAAGAAACGTTAATTCCGAAGTTGACGAACTTAGAGCAAGTGAATAAAAAGGAGTATAGAGTGACGGCAGAACAATGATTCAGAGTGACGCCTTGGAAAGATTAAATTATTACCTGACAATACAGTGGAAAATAACTTACTGGGCGATTCAGAACAAGGAAAGAACGATGAAGGAGTTACATGTTGGGCAGTGGTTTCAAATGTGATGTAAAAGGAAACAACAATATTAGTGATTACCAATTGAAGACCGCGTGAAACTTTAATGAAAAGAAGATGAAATGGGAAATGACGAAGAAGTAGCAAACATAAAGTTTAATGAAGAAAAGAAATGCATTATTCTCCCTGGCCACATTCTATCATTACCAAGATTCTTCACTCTCGTGGCTTATGCTTTACCTGATTGAAGTCTGTAGTCATGTAGAAAGTACGCTTGTTTTCCTGCGGTAACGTTGCATTTTCTGCAAGTAAACATTATAAAGTAGCGTTTGACTTTACATTAGATTGCTATTAATTTTTTGGAAGCATCAACTAGGAATAACCAACTACAATTTGTAAAGGGCTTAAAGAACAATGGGTATACATTGTGTATAATTGAAAGATATTATACACAGGTACAATGCCTATGTGTTCCATGTTTTGCATCAAAAGACACCGAGTTTACATGAAAGGATTATTTCTGTTTGATCAATGTTTCTTTCCAACCCACATTGCAATAACCCAGCAAGGGAAGTAGCGCATTCCCGAAACGCATACTGATCTTAACGCATGCTTTGTTTGAGCTTTAAATTAAAGACAGGTTAATTGTCCTCGACATACGGGCCCTTTTACCTATGGAAACCAATTCATTGACTGTGATGACGTCAGCCGAAGCCGGTGTATTCCATGCTTGGTATATGACCCCGTCTCGCACTCCAGATGGGCTCATGGTGGGGTTAGACTCGAGGGCACCGCTGTACCTGATGATTGCTAGACCCTGGTTCAGGGCTCTTCCTCGAAATTCACTGATCTGCATCCAGTAGTTCCTTCCACCAGGTTGAGAGGCGTTGAGGACAACATCATATCTTTTTGGAAAGGGATATTACATGATGTAATTTGAAAAGACGGTCTTCTGTGACACAGAGGAGTCGCTAAAACTGGTGTGTAACATTCCACCATTCAAGGTATGATATTAGCATGTCGGAAAATATTATTACATACACCCCCCTCCCCCCCCCCCCCTTGTCCCAAAATATGTATATTTAATATTATAATGATAATAATAATGAATAAATAAATATATTAACAACATAATAATAATAATGGAAAGGTTTTACTGTGTTAGTAAAATCCGTGCCTGCATGTCATTCTGATTCCAATAAAATACTTCTAAGATTTAAAAATCTAAATAGAAATATACTATCTGCATTTTTCTAAAGAAAACTCTTTTTCAAAATACAATATAAAAGCGTTCTTAAAGTTTAAAGATCACGTCGAAAATTGCTTTTTCCTATGTACAAGAAATTTGTATCCATCTCCTCCTTTGTTTTCAAAACAAAATTTATTTGATACCTGTGGTCTGAAGCTATCACTGAGGATTTAGAAAGTATTATTATATGTTTGTCTGTTATTTTGTACACTGTTGTTATTATATACTTTACCTCTCTCCACCATATATAACAAGAGTATCCACTTCCACAGGTTGTACATATGCTCCATCGCTGGCTATGATGGTAAGGGTGTGGTTATCCACAGACACCCTGAAGGCTTCACCACCGGTTGCAGTACTTATCAACCGGAAACGGTAACGCTTGCCCTGAATGAAAGCAAAAGAAACAAGATCAGGGACCCGTTTCACAAAGCCTTCTTTCCATGACAAATGTCAAAATCAGTGACAAATCTGCTTATAACCAAACAGAAGCAAGGATTTCAGTAGCTTATAACAAGAACTGTTATTTGTCACTGATGACAAGTTTTGTGAACGCCCCCCAGATTGGAATTAATCTCAAGATCGGTGTCAAGGTCATTCTCGAAAATTAATCACTTCTCGAGCCAATTTCCGTCTTATTCCCCAAGGTCAAACTACATGTCAAAGTCAGTATCATTGTCAATGCGTATCAAAGAGAGCTGGAAACCTGTAGAACATTCTGGATCAAAGCAATGGCTTTGACCGAAGGGTGATGAAGGAGTAGAAGTGGAGTTAGTGTATAAGTAACGCTGAATTTTTGAAGACGTTTTTAAATAGCAAGCGCCATGAGGGCGGAGCGTAGAATACTGTTGTTGTATCAAGAATACATCATAATCATCTTAGTCATCATCTTCATCATTTGCTCACAGCCAAATTCAATAGCTTAATTTGTTATCAATAAGAAATTAAATAGTGCCCTGATAAATATATCATGTGATGTACGGTAAAAGAACGATGCGATGATGTTCATCAATGAGATTAATTTCGTAAGTAGAGTATAGTGAAAAAAGGGACCTACTGGATAAAAAAGAAAAAAAATCGATCGACTACTTACTTCTTCTACTTCGAAGACTTCTCTAGGAGTGGCGTGCGAAGTACCATTATTCTTATCAGTGTATCCACCAAGCTGTGCCTTGCCATTGACTAGGATAGACCGAGGGTCGTCATTTACATCCACATGGTGCTCCAGTACGAACACCTCAATGGCGGTTTCGTGCATCCAGTCGCTGATCATTGCTGTGTGTTCGTGTAGATCATAGTCGTAGAGGGCGCTGTGCGGGTTGTCCTAAAGGGGTTAAACAAATAATTAATACTTGATTCACGGTTACAATATGAAAAAGAATTTAAATTTAGAAACTAACTTCACCACTCACCTGCTAAGCATGTGAAATAAATCGTACCGGGTACAAATTCAGGCTTACGAATGACATACGACTTACGTCAAAATTCGCTCCAAGAAGTATTGACAATACTTTTCTAATAGAAATAGACAAATATTTTTAAGGTAATCCACTAGGATTGAAACCCCTGCAATCATACTTTTAGGGGTCATTTCTATAGTATGTATCGTTTTCTTACGACACACTAGTGTCCCCACACCATGTACTGATAGAGCCGCCACCATGTCACTAGCCTATAATCTAGGCGGAGTGCCGAGCTTTTTTCTTTGCTGCTAGACTAACCCTAGGCAGAACGTCTGATACGGCGAGACTACGAACCGTGAGTCGCGAAGCGGCTCGGCTCACGGTTTGTAGTCTCGCCGTATCAGACGTTCTGCTTAAGGTTAGTCTAGCAGCAAAGAAAAAAGCTCGGCACTCCGCCTAGATTATAGGCTACCATGTCACCGGCTTCCTTACCCCACTTCCGCATAGGACTGGAGTGACCCTGTCCTTCAGCAACGAAACGAGACAAACGAGCATGGTTGAACTTCAACTTCCCTCCCTTCTATGTACTAAGTAGCTATTCGCCCTCTTTTGGGTTGTCTCACCCTATTTGCTTGATTATTATCATCATTATTATCATTATTTGTATCAACATCATCATTATCATTATCATCATCATCATCATCATCACCATCATCATCATCATCACCATCATCATCATTATCACCATCATCATCATCATCATCACCATCATCATCATCATCATCACCATCATCATCATCATCATCACCATCAGCATCATCACCATCATTATTATTATTATTATTATTACTTATACCGCGCTTTTCCCATAAGGCCCAAAGCGCTTACAGTGAATGAAAATAAAAATTACATAAATACATATAATTAGAAAAAAAACAGTCTTACAACTACAAATTGCAAAAAGAAATGTGTTTTTAAGGCCTTTCTGAAGGTAAGAACTGATGGAGACTGCCTGATTTTAAGTGGTAAATCATTCCAACATTTTGAAGCAGATACAGTAAATGTTCTATCACCGGCTAATGTGCGGGTAACTGAATATGTGAGACGGAGAGGATCACTGGCTGACCTCAATGCCCTGGCAGGTGTATAAAAATTCAAACAGGTATGTAAATCATCATCATCATCATCGCCATCATCATCATCATTATCACCATCATCATCATCAGCAGCACCATCATCATCATCATCATCACTACCATCATCATCATCATCACCACCACCATCATCATCATCACCACCATCATCATCATCATCAACTTCATCATCATCATCATCACCATCTTCATCATCATCATAACTACCATCATCATCATCACCACCATCATCATCATCATCATCATCAACTTCATCATCATCATCATCACCACCATCATCATCATCATCACCACCATCATCATCATCATCACCACCATCATCATCATCACTACCATCATCATCATCATCACCACCATCATCATCATCATCACCACCATCATCATCATCATCAACATCATCATCATCATCATCACCATCATCATCCTCATCATCCTGACCGTCATCACCGTCATCATTATGCTTACCTCTTCGGGTTCCCTGACGATGATCGGACCGAAGAGGCCATCGCTCCTCTGGAATCCTGCATGAGCGTGCCACCAGTGGGTTCCTGCTCGATCGGCCAGGAAGTTATAGGTGAAGGACGCGGAGGCTTGGATAGGACACTGAGTGATAAGATTGGCCCCGTCCATGTACGGTGTACCCCGCTGGAGAAGTCCGTGCCAGTGGATCGTGACCCCTTCGGCGTCATCGAGTTCATTGTTGACTTCGACTATGATACGATCTCCTTTGCAAACCTAGGAAATATTATACAGTCAAGCTGCGTTCAGATAATACGCCGCGGTTTACCTCCTCATATTAGACAATTTCAGGTTTTCTAGTCAAATTAGTAAAAGGATGTGGAACACAAATTCCAGCTACAATTGCTTTCGAAGTCAGGTTCCTTGCTATGCCTAAGTCTAACCGTAAACCTAACCTAAAAGCCAATCCCAACTCGAAACCAAACCCAATATTTTTGACGAAATAAAGCCCGGGGCAAATGTCTAGGCCCCGTTGTACAAAACTTACCATTCGTGATAACTTTTCCATCAATGATAACTACCATGGAAACCTTGATTTTGATTGGCTGTTGAGCCCTGTTACCATGGTAGTTGCCATTGATGGCAAAGTTATCATCCATGGTAAGTTTTATGCAACGGGGCCCAGATCAATGAGTGAGAGCTTGACCCAAACTAGCTCACCTCAATCGTAGGACCAGGCAACTGTCGGTTGACCACAGCTATAGGACGACGGAAACCGTCCAGCGCAACGCACCGTTCACGTCCGCAGTCGGTCAGGTTGCAAGGGCAGTCGTAACACGCCCTCGACATCGTTGAATACCATTCGACGTTGAAGGTGTATCGACACGTCATCGGTCCCGACGAGTCACAGTCTCGAAAACACTCGTGAGTTTCTGTTGGTACAAAACCGGCCACGAGAAAGAACATCAAATGTTATACGTAAATTCTGGTCACTGTGATGAAAGTACTAATAATTTGTTGAAAAATTCATCTTTCGAAATATATTTACCATCTTTTTCAGTCAAAGAACTTATATGTGCCATTTGTAGGCCTATCAATATTACAACTTATTTCAAGAGGTATAAATAATGGTCCCGACGAGCCACATTCTCGAAAACACTCGTGAGTTTCTGTTGGTGCAAAACCGGCCACGAGAAAGAACTTCAAATATTATACGTAAATTCTGGTCACAGTCATGAAAGTATTAAAAATTTGTTGAAAAATTCATCTTTCGAAATATTTACATTGTAAATATTTTTTGTTTACCATCCTTTTCAGGCAAAGAGCTTAATTGTGCCATTTGTAGGCCTATCAACATTATAATTTATTTCAAGAGGTTTCAATAATGGCTGGTGTTATTGATCATTCTGATACAATGTTCGGTAGTAAACTTGTTATTACTATTCAAGAGAAGAGTAAGCATTTCTTTGTAAAACAATAAATGACTCAAAATATGATTTGAGACGCCTGAACTTGCCAATAGAAACACCTATACTCGCCAAAGCTTTCATTGTTTTTCCATATAACATAGACTTAACCATCCTTTGAACGCAAATCTGTATTATGTATCTAATGTCTTTCTTTTACAGTTCAGGAAAAAAATATACGAACACGAAATGTTCTTTTTGGAGATATTGGAGAACTAAGAAGACGAAACACAAAAAGACTTTAAAGGAAACCTCACCCCAAAGAAAAAGTATAGGTATTTTGAAGAAGAAAAAATGCATTCCTTCCCTTTGTACAAGAGATATATAAATAAAGACATTCTTGGCATGATGTGATGCCTTTTAGCATGACATGAGCGCAACCATTTTCTTGAAATGTGACGTACCAGTTGAAGTTGTGCATGTTTTATGTACCAAGCTATAGTTCGAAAGACTTTCTAAATAAATAACATAAACCTTTACTTTTCATTGGGGAAAAATCATATCTGAGAAGATATAGAGATTATAATTAGTAAAAAATATATAACAGGGAAACAATAAATTGTAACTAATTCATTTAAAAATACAAAAATATAGCAGCAGACAAATCTATTTACTTTTATAAACAAAATTTTTACCCCAGAGGAGCACCAACTTATTTCGGCAATTGGTGTTCTGGCAATTGTAGTACAAAGAATAATAGCAGGTAAGTGAATTGCTTCGTCACCACACACACCTGGGAAAGAAGCATCCAGAAATGTAAATACCTTTACTTGATAAACGACTAATAAATGACAGCTTTCAGCCGGATGAAAAAAGGATATGAGAGGAAAGGGATAAATAAAATAAATGTAAAACTAGTTAACAACTAAATTATTCATACCCTTACCAAGTATTGTAAAAAAAAAATTACTCAGTCAAAAGTCGATTTATCGCGATTTATGATTTGACATGTTAAGGATTATATCTAACAGTATTCAACAAAGGCCCTAGTTGCACAAATCCACCCTTCATCCTTGAGTTACGAAACACATCACAACAAAGGGGAAACAAAAGAATTATGCAAGGGGTACGAATAATATTGTTGATAACTGAACACGCATTGATACATTTGTGCTTGTCCGTTATTTGTTTTGCGTGGGAGTGTGTTTGGTTAGAGGGTGCGGATGTATTTGAGAGAGAGAGAGCGAGACAGGGAGAGAGAGAGGGAGACAGAGAGAGACAGAGAGAGAGAGAGAGAAACATAGAGAGAGAGCCAGACAGACAGACAGACAGAGAGATATACGGACAGAAACAGAGAAAGAAAGAATTTGAGAGACGGAGGATGGGAGGGAAATGAGATAGAAAGGATTAAAAATTGTGAAAGAAAAAAGAGGACGAGAAAGAGATGGAGATAGATACTGACGTGTAGCAATGGGAGGGTCTTTATTTAGAAAGAGGGAATAAGAGAGAATGACGGGGTAAAAGAGATAAAGAGAGAGAGAGAGAGTGACAGAGAGACAGAGAGAAGGAACAACAAGAGAGAGAAGGGAAATTAGGAAGAGAGAAGAAAGAAGCGAGAGGGAGATGGAGAGAGATTGAAGAGATGTAGACAGATAATGAGGCGAAATACGAAAAGGGTACATATATTAATGTTTCTTTTTTGAGAGCGAGCGGGAGTGAGAAGGACAGAAAAAAGAGAATGATAGAGAGAGGAAGAGAATGAATAAGACAGACAGACAATAAGAAGAAAGAGAGAATTAGATATAGAGGAAGATACAAATAAAGAGGGGAGGTGCTCTGAGTGGAGTGGATAGTAACGTACCTCTGACAGGTGAACCCAATGTCAATTGATCGAACGTTCCTTCTCCCGAATCCAAAGTTGCATTTCTGATACAATGATCTGAAAAAGACAATCATTACGATAAAACAAATTTAACATTAGAACTTTGCTTACAACGTCATTGTAGAATGCCTCAGATCCTTTTCAAATTTAGTTATTTTCAGCACAAATCTATATTTTTTCAAATGTATAATTCTGGCCGATTTCATACGTTATGTTTGACAGAAAATCTTTTTTTTAGAAAGTCCAGCGGAGCGAAAGATTATTGATTTTCTTCGCAATCCTTGTTTTTTTATAACCATCACATTGTGTTAAACTTTAACCTGTTGATTAAAAAAATGCTTCTCATTATTCCTCTCATATTAATTTCTCTTTTTTCTGCTGGAGAGGAAGGGGGTGATATCTTTCCCTTCAAATTGTCTTCATTTGACCGGTCCACAAACTATGAACTATAAATGGCACTTTCATTATGATCATCATCGTGGTTAGTATTTTGTGCTGATTCACAGATTTTTTTTTTCTAAACCAGATAAAGGCAGACATTAGTAAAAGAGAGAAGAAGACAAAAATCAGTTTCAAATCGCATGCATGCTATTGTTTAGAGAAACACAAACGTTATCCGCGATTGCACATCAGTTATAAGGATGATCAATTCTTTGGAAACAAGCAAGCATGTTGACTCGGATGCAAATTTATTTCTTTGCTCGCGAAAATAAATAAAAATGAAGATAACCAAAAAAAATCGCTTTATGGGGTGAGGTTTTGTTCAAGGATTCTAAGCTCGTTGAACAAACTTTCGGCTTCTTTTCAGTGTCATCGCCAGAAATCTGTAAACACATTTTAATTTAACCCATATCAGTTCAAGGTTTTCTAATGGTCTAACTGAATCAGCTTTTCTTCCTCGAAAATGGCAACAATTGGTTTTTATTCAGAAATGTAACTTTACTGTGCGTTCCCGATTTACAGACTACAAGGATTATTATCCGTTAAATTGCTCTTGTTCATGTTTACTGCAAGAGAAACCGTACTCATATTTATGTTAGCAACAGTCGTAATAATTAACACTCTTTCATAGTCTGAAAAATAATTTTCGTATGAAATTTAATTTGAAGAAAGTGCAAATGAAAATGTAAAAAGACCAACAAGAATTGCCAATGTGCACACGAAAAAAGTTATTATAAAATTGACTCTGCGTGGCCAGACTTCAATGATTATTTTCCATTAAATCGCTCTTATTCATGACGGAAAAATGCACTGCAACATAAATGTACTCATGTTTTTTAGTGATTTCTGCACTTTTTGCTTGTGTACAATATGTTAATCAGTGCATTGGTGATCAAAAGAAAAAATCTAAATGTTACTGAAAGGTGGCGAAGCTTGTAATCATATACGCATCTGAACTTTAATCCCACAATTTAGCTAAAAGGCTATCTTGGACTTTGTGTACGTGACTCGAGGTCACTGCAGAAGTTATTTTAATTTCTTTACTATATAAAAATGAAATGGGCAATTTCCCCTCTTTGAAACATGCACTTCAACTCTTAATGATGTAAAATATTGTAATTCTTCTACCAATAAAAGAGAATTATTTACTCTAGTTTCGTGGTAGTAATCTTATACTATGCAGTAAAAATGTCTAGGCATGTTGACTCCACCCAAAAAAAAATGGAGAAATTGGCCACGGCAGACAAATGTCCTCTCCTGAGGGATACAAGATACATGGCCACTATAGACAGGTGGCTTTTGTAGACAAGTGGCCACTAAGACATTGGAACAGCTTTCTTGCAACCGTTCTCGGCGCTTGACGATTTACTCGTGTAAACAAAAATCATAATTTAAAATAGACACATCTTGATTCAGTTGTCAAAACCCTGACACCCGTCACAAACTTGATTCTGATGCACTGTGTTGGATAAAGTGAATTTTTAAATCCAGTTCAGGGACATAATCCGTCATTGTGAAGAAACGTGGTATATAACCAATGTGCTTTGTAGTTTCATTCATCTGTTTTGAAACGTATTTTTATAATAATTATTAAAATTTAAAGAGTAGACAACGATTTAAAATGGTTTATTGACAGGCTGACAAAATGTAGGTCAAGAGGTTGTTTACATTTTTGAGGGAAATTCACGCGCTAGGAAATGTAATACTTTGTATTACATTAGAAGGAAATGTACAAGCGTATGTACGCTTATCAAGCAAGCGCGGAAAATACCGCCAGCAAATTAAAAATAGCACGAAGGGGCTTTCATTCTAGTTATGGCTTTCATTTTGAATGGACAAGAAGAAAAATTTACGGAGTCTAAAACATTATTAGAGGATTTGGATTAATACTAACGTTAGCACTGCACTGGAATAATTAGTTGGATATATAACGCTGAATTATTTATTTTTTCGTGAGCGACCAGCGGGATTATATTCGGGTTTTGGGCCGGCCTTTGTCGTTGGGCCTGATTAGAAAGGAGAGTCCATATCATTATCAACTTGAACTGTTAGTGTTAGTGGCCTTGTTCGCATCTCTACTGGCAGGAGTACGTTGGCGATCATGCCAAAAGCGAAGAAGAAATCCGTGGCCGGGAGGAAGAGGGGTGGCGAGACGGCGCCCAGGGCAACGTTACCTCCAAGTCAGGCGGAGAATCCGAGAGCGGATGCAGCGTTACCCCCAAGTCAGGCGAGGAAAAGTCTGAGGGCAAGGGCGAAGGCAACGTCAACGCCTGTCGGAGTGGGCCCCAGCGGCGCCGACGATCAGGGCGGTGAGTTCAACCCTAACATCATTTGTAGATCTAGAGCTAGTGGCAATGATGTACCTGATATCAGTACTGGTAGGCGCGCGGCCATATTATGGCCGGAGATTATCGCGCGAGAGTCGGTGCCCTCTGTGAGGGAGCAATCGGAGATTTCATTGCAGGCTCAATCGGTTGGGCAGGCTTCATGCGAGGGTAATATGGCGGAGCGGACTGCGCCGCCAGTACCCCCTTCCGTGGTGGGGTCACCGGTGCCGTTTATGAGCGCGGCTGATCCGTTGGGTTCCGAGGTGGCAACGTCGCTCAAGGAGAGAATTTGGAGGAGTGAATTTATTGATTTAGCCTTGCTTCTCAAACAGAATGCTTATGCACGGAGTGATAGTGGGGCATCCCAAGAGCTAGGTGAAGCCGTATTTAGTCTGCGGCAGTCTGAATCTGGGCTCTGGTTGCAATTCCAACCTCGGGCAAAGAATAAAGGCATATTTTCGGTGGAGCATTGGACATCCGTGTTCCTGGTGTTTGTGTCTATTTATTTGGAGAAGCACATCGAGCGAAGCAGAGAGCTCATCAAATATATGGATTTGATTAGACACGCTTCTAGAGCATTTGGGGGCCTTGGGTGGAGAGAGTATGACATACAGTTTAGGCTAAAGCAAGCGCGACTGCCCGGGCGATCTTGGGCAAGCGTGGATGCTGAATTGTGGTTGATGGTGGTTGCGTCCCATGGGCTTCGCTCCTCCGCCTTTCATCAGCAGTACGATTAGTCGAGGGATGCAAGCGCCGCACATCAAGGAGAGACGCTAGGCATCCTATCACATTACCCGTTTTGAACCAAATGTTGACCGATTTGGAACATGTTTGTGTTAGCACTTATGAAGTGTTATTATACTCTGCCGCATTTTGTTTGGCATTTTATGGTTTTTTACGAATTAGTGAATTCACAGTGGTATCACGGCATAGGCGGGATCGAATGCTGCGTTTCACGGACGTGGCAGTCACCGGCAGTGCACCACATCGCCGGGTGAAGCTCTCTTTAAAGGGAATCAAAAACTGATCCGAGGGGAAACGGTTGCACCATTTCAATACACGAAATTGAGGCGGGTAGTTGTCCCGTAAAGGCGGTCCTTAGATATTTGAAAATGCGCCCGGGAAGTGGGGAGGCTTTCTTTTGCTCATATGGTTCACTTCCTCTCACCAGGCATGAGTTCAGTGCCATGATAAAGAGATGCATGACATACAGAGATATGTTGGCGGCGAAGTTTTCCTACCATTCTTTTCGTATAGGTGCGGCTACACCGCTGCTATGGCGGGCTGCTCGGACGCCCAAATACAGCACATGGGTCGATGGGCTTCCTCCGCGCATCGCAGATATATAAGGCTTGATATGGTTGTTTAAATATGAGCAATGTTGCAAAGTACCGTTGGGGTTGATTTGATTTGATTTGATTTGATTCGCCAGGTATACATAATAACAGAGTGAATGATGAGGTTAACGTGTCCGGGGCGAATAATGTAAGGGTGAGGCCGCATACACATGAATGAATATATGTACAACCCACAGAGGAATAAGTCCCTCGCCTCGAGAGGTTAAATAAGCTAATAATAATAATAGCAATAATAATAATAATGGTGCTACAACATGAAAATGAAAACGAAGTCAAGCAGAACAAGAGCAAGAAAACACAATGGGATTTCAAGTTCACATTAACGCATGTTCTTTGGAATACAAAATGCTGCCCAGTCCTCTTTTCTTATTTTGTCCACAGAACAACTATGGATAGTAGGCGACTCTATCGTTTTCTGGGCCCATCGCAGGGCGGAGCGGACTGACTGCGCCGATATGGGACGGTCATCCATTGGGCTGGAAAGCGGGGCCTTCGCTTGGACCAAACAAACGCATGGCTAGAGTCGATTACCAGTGGCCTGACGAAGCCGACCGTTTTAGTGTTAAACGTGGGCACGAATGACATAGAGGGATGTTCGAGGAGGGCGATGGCGAATGCGGTGAACAGATTAATCACATCGAACACTGAGACGACAATAATATGGTCTGACATCCTAGAACGGCTAGAATATAAATGCTGTACTCCGGAAGAGCAGGGAAAATTAGACGATAGAAGGAAGGCCACGAACCGATACGCTCGCGCCTTGGCCGGCAGGAATGGGGGAAAGGCCATTCCACACCCCGACATAAGGCATAAGGATAGGGCTTTATATAGGCCGGACGGATTGCATCTCTCCAATGAGGGTTTGGACAGGTTTATTACTGACCTGAAGGAGGGCCTGTCCTATCTCGGTTCTTCCAAGTAGTTAAACAATGATAATGTTACAAAACACGTTGTTTGTTCTTATATTTCAATGTTCTTATAGTTCAGTGTTCTTATATTTCAGCGTTCCTATATTTCAATGTTTAAGTCTGTTCGGGTAGCAAAGTAAATTCTGCAAAAAAGTTTGAGTCCGGCACCGCAAGATCATGTTTTTGTTGTTGGGATAAGAGTGCCTTATTTTGGGAGTAACAAAGTTGTGGAGAGTAAATAATGGTTACATGGGTCAGGTTTAGGTGGACATTGGTAAATGACCAGTTTTGCGAATGCTTCATTTCGAAATGGGCATTAACGGTTTAGTCACTTCTTTGAGGGGAATGAATTAGGCATGATGATGTGCCGGTGTTGTAGAGATAAGTTTATTACGATACTCTGTAGTCTGTTATAGAGTTATAAATTAGCTTAAGGGCGAAAAAGTACATGCTTGTACATGTACATTGGTTAATTTGGCCAATTGAAATGTTAATTCCACCAAAGTGTAAATAGTTAAGCATAGATATTCCCTTATTGCACAAAAATCGTTTGATGACAACGTTGTGATTTGGCGGCCGATCATATATAAATATATTCTCGTTTGGCGGTAATTTGTCAAATTATGCCTCCAAATCACTAATCACATGGTACTGATAAGTTTATTGATCAATAATTGTCATCCGATAATTTTCGACCCCACTCAATTTTTACATGCGAGGGGGTTGCCAATGTATATTCAGTCGAATTTGTTCGCATGTCAATTCTTAGTTTTCCGGCCCCCATTCGATTTGAATGCGGGGGGACCTAGTTGTACCTACACATTTTCAAACTCAGGGTGTCACGCTTTAATCTTAGGCATCATCCGATCTTACAGGCGGAGAGGCTGGTATATATATACATCTATATTCTATAACTTTAGGCATCACTCGATTTTATAGGCGGGGGGCTGATATAATGACTTAATGTATATAAGTTTAGCCTAGGCATCACTCGATTTCATAGGCGGGGGGCCTAGCATAACTTTAGGCATCACTCGATTTTATAGGCGGGGGGCTGATATAATGACTTAATGTATATAAGTTTAGCCTAGGCATCACTCGATTTCATAGGCGGGGGGCCTAGCATTGCATTTGTAAGCATTTTTTATGATTCAATATATCTGTGTTATTTTGTTATGACACCCAGAAAATCAAAATGTGCAAAATAAGCGTCCATCTCAAAATGTTAATAAAGCCACGACATAAACGCAAATTTGGTTGTTTGTTATTTTTGTTAGCCGTGAATAATAAAATTTAAAGAGTAGACAACGATTTAAAATGGTTTATTGACAGGCTGACAAAATGTAGGTCAAGAGGTTGTTTACATTTTTGAGGGAAATTCACGCGCTAGGAAATGTAATACTTTGTATTACATTAGAAGGAAATGTACAAGCGTATGTACGCTTATCAAGCAAGCGCGGAAAATACCGCCAGCAAATTAAAAATAGCACGAAGGGGCTTTCATTCTAGTTATGGCTTTCATTTTGAATGGACAAGAAGAAAAATTTACGGAGTCTAAAACATTCCCACCACCTCCCCATTATCTCCACCAATAAAAGTAATTTTAGTATATTAGTGGCATGAATTAAGTATTGCTTGGTGGTTCGAAGTAGCCAAGGTATACGTATTAGTACGGAAAGGATTTAGGGTTTCAGGTATGAAAGGTACGGATAGAGTTTATGTAATAAATTGGTCAGTGATTTATGAAGTTAATGCAGAGCCGGGGGCATTTGGCCTGGTCGCACATCAACTTGCGTCGTGCACAAAGAAAGTGGGCCGTAGGGGAATTTTCCCATTGGGTTTCGCCCCTACCCGGTTTTGTATGGGTGAATCACTAATCACATGGTACTGATAAGTTTATTGATCAATAATTGTCATCCGATAATTTTCGACCCCACTCAATTTTTACATGCGAGGGGGTTGCCAATGTATATTCAGTCGAATTTGTTCGCATGTCAATTCTTAGTTTTCCGGCCCCCATTCGATTTGAATGCGGGGGGACCTAGTTGTACCTACACATTTTCAAACTCAGGGTGTCACGCTTTAATCTTAGGCATCATCCGATCTTACAGGCGGAGAGGCTGGTATATATATACATCTATATTCTATAACTTTAGGCATCACTCGATTTTATAGGCGGGGGGCTGATATAATGACTTAATGTATATAAGTTTAGCCTAGGCATCACTCGATTTCATAGGCGGGGGGCCTAGCATAACTTTAGGCATCACTCGATTTTATAGGCGGGGGGCTGATATAATGACTTAATGTATATAAGTTTAGCCTAGGCATCACTCGATTTCATAGGCGGGGGGCCTAGCATTGCATTTGTAAGCATTTTTTATGATTCAATATATCTGTGTTATTTTGTTATGACACCCAGAAAATCAAAATGTGCAAAATAAGCGTCCATCTCAAAATGTTAATAAAGCCACGACATAAACGCAAATTTGGTTGTTTGTTATTTTTGTTAGCCGTGAATAAATCAACATAATGTTTTTTATATGCACTTATTGCGAAAGAAAATCCGCTAAAATAATGTTAAAATTGTGACCACATTTATATTGGTAAATTTTATTTTATTTTGATTTGTGTAAATATGTTGCCAACGCTGATGTTTCCCTTTAACAACTCCCAAGCATTAATTAGTCTAAACATGGCACGTGATATCGGGGCTTGAAATCTGTGTCTCCATTGTATTCTTCCTCGGTGATACCCTATTACCAGACCAATACACCCATTTAAATGTGGGGATTATGGTTACATGTCTGTGATTCAATATTTAATTACGACTTGTTCATGTTGCATGATACCAATTTCATTCTCAGTCACCCCCTTTATTCCTCTTTGTCTCACTGTCTCCATCCCTCTCTATGTCTCTCTCTCTCTCTCTCTCTTTACATTTCTATATCTATATTTTCTCTATATGTGGTTCAATTCTCTCTCTCTCTCTCTCTCTCTCTCTCTTTTTTTTTCTATTCGTTGATGACACGTATTTGTTGGTATTGGAGCGCCATGAGCACCACGACTTGACGGACACACAAGAGACCATCAATTTCTTTATGTATATCTCTCCTCCGTTATATCCTCATCTTTCTCTCTCTATCTCTCTCTCTTTCACTCTCTTGCTCTCTCTCTCTCTCTCTCTATCTCTCTCTCTCTCTCTCTCTCTCTGTCTCTGTCTCCTCCATCTAGAGTCGATCTCTACCTCGACCTTAAACTTAAAAAAACAATCTTAATATAAGTAAAGAAGATTTTGGTTTTAATTGTAAAGATTCACAAGGCATAAGCGTTGCTTATCTTAGAGCCCCTAGAATAAGTTTATACTATTCTTAATACAAAGGTTATTATGTTCACATTCAGAACTGAAGAAATTAAAGAAAATTAAATAATATGAAAGCAACAGGAGCCAACGAATTTGTCCAGGGAGCGGTGTCTTTGCTGGTCATGCCAGGTATTAAACCCAGGCTTTCTGTTTTAGGAGGACATGACCCTAACCACTGGGGCGCCGATACAGGCTAGTGCTTTTTGGCATAACGAGACGCTCGCGATCAGACAATGTTTGTGATGATTACAATATTTGCGGTAATACCCCAGTCACATCTAAAAAGTCTGCCACCAAACTGACAATCGGTTGACATATTATCATTTGATAATATGTTCATATTATATTTATTCTTGGGAACCTACAAAAACAAGCTTTGCTTTCCAGTAGGTTCCTGTTTCATTTCATAATTTTGATCTTACTTTGTCAACTATGTTCTTTCTTGTGCACACAATTTTTATATGAAATGAAATAAAATCAATCAATCAATCATAAACAACATTTTTAAAATATCATTAATATCACCGATTCACCGTCACACCACCAAATCGACTCCACACCGACTTCAGACCGACAGATGTTGGCCATAACGGTAATGTCATTTGTTTTTGTTCGGTCTGTAGTCGGCTCATTGGTGTGACAGAGGTATATTTGTAAATAATCAGCCGGTTCGAAGTCACTTTGGAGTCTTTTTGGAATCATTTTGTATTTGGTTTAAAGTCTTTTATTTGTGATGTGACTGAGGCAGGGGCGTAAATCCCGGGGGGATGGGGGCTGCATCCCCCCCCCCCCCTGGCTTGAAGTAGGGGGGGGGGTGGCCTGTACAAACATCCCCCTGATATCATCCCCCCCTGCATCCCCCCCTGAAAAAAAATGCTTATTCAGCGGTCGGCTGATTCGTTGCGATTTTTTGGAGACCAACAAAACAAAAAGTGTCCCTCCCCCGCTTATTCAGTGGTCGGCTGAGTCGTTGCGAAATTTTCGGCCCGATTTATAAATGTTAAAATCCTGCGTACGCGCCTGGCGTGTAGTATGTGATGGCTATCGCCGATCATCCCCCCCCCCCCCCCCCCCCCACTCCTCGGTACGGATTTACGCCCCTGGACTGAGGCATTTCATTCAATTGTCAGGGACAGAGGAGCATCAGACAATGACAAACCACTTGCAGCGTATCTACCCATGCGAATAGAACGAATAACATTTATTGGAATTTATTCAATAGTCGGTTGAAACTTGTGAATAATATGTTCGTGATAGCGTAACCATACTTGGCAAACAGTTCTCTTGCCACATAAAAAAACAAGTTGAACAAATGTTATTGTTTGGGAAGTTTTTCCTAAAAACAGCCGCCGACGACACTATTCAAAGTTGAATTAGGAATAGGGAAAAAAGCAATGATCATGAACGTGCGCGGTTTACGTGACATCCTGCGATTATTTTTAGAAGTGGCATGGTAGTTGACTGGTTATGAATCGGTAACATTTGAATTTAATTGAATTTATGTCCACATTTGCATGGAAACAATTCAATTCAAATCAAATCTTTATTCAACCAATATTAAACAATTTGCAATGGCAATATACAATGTAATGTTTAGGATCCCTTAGAAGCAGAAAACTGTAATCGGGGCCCTGTAACTAACAATAACTACATTTGCCACACTCCACCCAGGTGAAGTAAATGGGTACCTGGTAGGAATTTATTCCTTGAAACGCAGCGCGCGTAACAGCTGCACTGCTAAAGCCAGGGTAATTATGCTGCATTATTGTAGAGCGCTTAGAGACTTCTGACAAAGTAAGTGTTAGGCGCTATATAAGCACTGTAATTATTATTATTATTATTATTATAATTATTAACTAGATAATGAACATAAATAAATAATAAAAAGTAAAAGACTTGCTTAACACAAGCACGCACACACACAGACACGCAGTCATAAAAAAGGGTTACACAGAAAGAATAGAAAGGAGCGAAAATGAAAAAGAAAGAAATAAAATAGAAGAAAGATGAGAAAGGGAAGTACCTACTCAACAATGGAAATCAATCTTTGAAAAGTACTTTTTTTGTACATTGATTTAAATCTGTCAATTCTAGAACTGGATTTTAGGTCATGATTCAATTCATTCCTTTCCCGTACCCCCAACAAATGATACATAATTATACAGAGAAGTTGAACGACCACGTGGGTTATCTAAGTTTTGACTTTGACGAATGGGGTAATTGTGAGTAGAAGAATTTGTGTGGAACATATTAATAAAAACAGATATATACAAAAGTAAAAGTATAAAAAGTAAACAAACATGACATACATGCAAATTAATAAGAAAAACAAAACAATATCGATATTGATAAAAGGCAAGGATTTTATTGCATTCACTATCTATTAGAATAATTCGCATTAACATTGTTTAAGGTTGTTGAAAACAACTGCGTAATTTGTCTAAGAAATATTATCTATTATATTCCTTCTACTGTATTAACCCTCTTACATGCAAAAGAAATCCTGAAAAAATTCACATACCACAAAGATATGTATGGCTTTCTTTGAAGGCATCAATAGTCAACCTCCTCTAACAGTGAATGCTCCCAAACAATTTTTGAATTTTCCCAACCGTTTTTACATGAAAATAAGACAAAAGACAGGATTTTCAAAAATCTGTCAACACTTACATTTGGAATGGTATCTCGTATGCTTTGTGACGATTTACATTCACCTAAAATGTAGTTAAATTATAATTATATATAGTTGGGAGAATTAAGGAATCGATCTGAACAGTTTTTTCCCCATGTTTTATTCCGAAGAATGATTCTGTTTTCACTCAAAATTTCAGACTATCTTACATTGTATATCTAGCATTTAAAAGTTACTACCTTAGCACCATTTTCTCTCATCTGCACAATGTTACCGAGTCCCTTTAAAGTGACTCGGTAACATTGCCTCAGATTCTGAAACGAAATCTTGGATTTAGCTCATGCTGCAATCATAATCATAACCCTTTAGGTCAGTCAGGAATCCCATGATTGTACAAGCCGATCGCCTGTCTGATTATCAAGATATTTATGATTGTAAATCGAAATCAAATTTTGCGTTTTCCTAACGGTTTTTATTACACTACATTCTATTGGGGGAAACGAATATGGTAAAAACCGGTCACTCAAAGATTTTTACTTTTTTGAGGCACTTCATGATCACTTTGAAGCGCAATTTTTGTATTTTTAGGGCTTCAATATTACAACATATCACAAACACTGATAACACGTATGGCCTGGCATATTAGATTTAACATTGTTAAACGATGCCTTTAAAGAGACATCTTGACAGCAAACTCCTTTAACAGAAAATCAAAATAAGCAGAGAAGTGGACTCGTGAAAGTTTGAAGGAAATCGGGAAAAATGAAAAATTTATTAATCCATTAGCATTACATGTTTTCATATAATAGCCCATTGAAACCCTTCTTTTCATGGTGTTGCTTGGGGATTTCTCACATATATATAAAAACATGCAATGCTATTGTGAACAGGTGGTCAGTTGATGGGAAAGGATACCAATGTCTTTTGTTCATCTAGCTGACTGATAAATGATGATGATGTCACAAAAGTCATTTTGCTTTTGGAGGGGTTCTCTTAGGGGTGGAGCTTAGCAGGTAAAACAAAATAAAATAAAAAATAATATAAATTATATGAAATAAATGTACATCAAAAAGTCAAAAGATGTGTGATGTATACATTATTAGTTTTATTACAGATCAACAAAAGTCAACATGAATATGTAATTTAGTGACCCTTTAAGGAATGGGCTCTTGTAATTGGCTAAATCTGTGATGTATCCGTGATGTAAGGCATCACCTTTTTGTACACGACAAGCTGGAGAGTTTTCTGCGACTACGTCAAAATGTACTGACCGTACTCTCAATATGAGTTTCGCATAGACCTAGTGATCTCATATTTCAAACATTCATCACTTTCTCATTAGTGGTCCGATTTATTTCAAACTTTCGCCATTCTATGAATAATAAATAATGTGTAAACAAATACAAATTGTGCCTATAAAGCCCTTTCCACCGAAGTCTCTCTATCTATCTTACTTTTCTGCTTTCACACAAATGAACTTATTACAAGAGTTGGATTGCGATGTAACTGCTTTTGAATGTCAAGAGAGAAGACAAGCCTTCTGTATTTTCAAGAGTAAAAGGTTTCTGTTAAAAGTTAGGCAATATATACCACCTACAATTCCCCCAATATCATTCATTTACAATTTGGTATTGGACTAAATCTCCGCTATCTCGACCATCAGGTAGAATATTATAGTGTTCATGACTCTGGATGGAAAAATACAGTCGTATTTTGTTCATGTCCGTATGTATATGTCTCTAGAGGTGTCGTCGTCGAGCGGATACGTCGCCGGACTGTCGATCACAAGGTCCGCGGTTCGAGTGCCGCCGCGGCACTAATGTCCGTTGGTAAGACATTGATCTACATTTGCCACACTCCACCCAGGTGAAGTTAATGGGGACCTGGTAGGAATTCATTCCTTGAAACGCAGCGCGCGTAACAGCTGCGCTGCTAAAGCCAGGATAATTGTGCTGCATTATTGTAGAGCGCTTAGAGACTTCTGATAAAGTAAGGGTCAGGCGCTCTATATGCAAATATACACTGTCGCTCATAAAGGTGGAATATTTTAGTTTTACCCCAATTTATGGAATTATTTTAAAAATAATTTATAAATAATAGATGTAGATAATATTATACATTCTCAGATTTTATTGAATAATAATTTGCCAATGTGTGTTCTGCGTGACTGCTGAATCATGTGTATGCTCCTATGCTTATCAACTAGGGGACCTATGCCCTTAATTCATAAATGACAGTAATGAGGATTAATGCCCCACAAAAGGGCACTAATATAGCATATCGACACGGTTTTAATACTGGGGCCTCACAGTTACGAGGCCATTGTTTTGTCACTGAACCATGACTGTACGCAGCGGGGGCTAGGGTAGGGGGCAGTTTCCATAAATTTAAAAAAAAAAAAAAATGCAATAAATTTCCAATAATTTATTGCATTTTACCCCGGTCCCCAACATAAAAAAATCCCCTGGATGGCCATGCATTATGGCTCAAGGCATGGGCACACAGAAGATTTTTTTATGTTGGGGACCAGGGTAAAATGCAATAAAAAATTGAAAATGTATTGCATTTTCTGTTTTTGTTTTAATGTATGGAAACTGGTCCCTACCCTAGCCCCCGCTGCGTACAGTCATGGTTCAGTGACAAAGCAATGGCCTCGTAACTGTGAGGCCCCAAGATCAAAACCGCGTCGATGTGCTATCTTAGTGCCCTTTTGTGGGGCATTAATCCTCATTACTGTCATTTATGACTTAAGGGCATAGGTCCCCTAGTTGATAAGCATAGGAGCATACACATGATTCAGCAGTCACGCAGAACACACATTGGCAAATTATTATTCAATAACATCTGAGAATGTATACTATTATCTAGATCTATTATATTTAAATTATTTTTGAAATAATTCCATAAATTGGGATAACAAAAAATATTCCACCTTTATGAGCGACAGTGTAAATATTATTATGTTTTCATGTTTTCATGTGGAAAATATAACCAAACCTAACCAATATACAGGGAATATTAAGATGATTTAGAGACTGCTTGGCCCAGGCACGTACCAAGCTTCATTGTAGTGCTTATACTGATATTGTATATTGCATAATTATATTGTATACTTCATAATTATATTGTAGACTGCATAATTATATTGTATACTGCATAACTATGTTGTAGACTGCATAATTATATTGTAGCCTGCATAATTATATTGTAGACTCCATAATTATATTGTATACTGCATAATTCATGATACCTCCCAAGACATGTGAATCCTTCGATCCCTTTACTTTAAGAAAAAATGATTAAAAATGCCAAAAGATTGGGGTAGTAATATTTACTCTTGACAAAGTTTTTGGCAACTTTGATCATGATATTTTATTTTATTTCTACAAAAGATTGAGCAGTATAATGAGCACTTGGGCACAGGCGCGGATCCAGGATTTCCTACGGGGGGGAGGCCCAAATTTGAAATTATGCGAGCCAAATATTGGAACGTAATGGTGACAAGCAGTGACGTAATGCGGGGGGGGGTGGGTGCAGGGAGGGGCGAGTTTCCCCTCCCTCCTCCGCTCAACGCGGAAGCTTTGACGTTTCATTAAATTATTAGAGAAAGAAGACGATTCGTTGTACCGTTCTCGAAAATAATCCTCGTTTGAATTCATTTTTTTACCCCCTCCCCCCTTTTACGCTTCATTAAATCATTAGAGAAACAAGACGATTCGCTGTACATTTCTCGACTCTTAATCCTCGTCTGAATTTAGTTTTTTACCCCCCCCCCCCCTCCTTTTACGTTTCATTAAATCATTAGAGAAACAAGACGATTCGTTGTACAGTTCTCGACCCTTAATCCTCGTCTGAATTCAGTTTTCCCCCTCTGCGCGAAGCGCGAAAACTTTTACGTTTCATTAAATCATTGAAGAAACAAGACGATTTGTTGTACAGTTCTCGACTCTTTAAATAATCCTCGTCTGAATTCAGTTTTCCTCCTCTCGCGCGAAGCGCGGAAGCTTTTACGTTTCATTAAATCAGTAGAGAAAGAAAACGATTCGTTGTACCGTTCTCGAAAATAATCCTCGTCTGAATCTAGTTGTTACCCCCCCTTTTACGTTTCATTAAATCATTAGAAAAACAAGACGATTCGCTGTAGAGTTCTCGACTCTTTAAATCACGAGTTTAAATAATCCTCGTCTGAATTCAGTTTTCCTCCTCCCGCGCGAAGCGCGGAAGCTTTTACGATTCATTAAATCATTAGAGAAAGAAGACGATTCGTTGTACCGTTCTCGAAAATAATCCTCGTCTGAATTTAGTTTTTACCCTCCCCCTTTTACGTTTCATTAAAGAAACAAGACGATTCGCTGTACAGTTCTCGACACTTAATCCTCGTCTGAATTCAGGTTCTCCCCTCCCGCGCGAAGCGCGGATGTTTTTACGATTCATTAAACTATTAGAGAAAGAAGACGATGCGTTGTACCATTTTCTACTCTTAATCCTTGTCTGAATTTCAAAGATGTTCTTCGTCAGCTCCTTTTCTTCCTACGTCCTCTTTCTTCCTTTTTTGACCGGCGATTTTGGGGGAACCGCCCCCCTCCCCCGCGCCCTTGGCTACGCGACTGCGGTCAGATAAACATATTTTGATACCTTGTCCGATCTCGGAAGCTCAGGGGTTTAAGGCAATTAATTACGGTCATATAAGCATTCAGGGGCCCGCTGTATGGCCCCTGGTGGGGTCGAGGCAGTGGAGCCCCCGGAAGCTCAGGGGTGTTCAGATAAACTTTTTTTTTTTGATACCTTATTATTTTGTGACACTGGCAGGACACAATTTGGCGTGGGGTCCAGGGGGCGGAGCTCTCCAAAATCAGGAGTTTGGGGCATTAAATTACCGTCAGATGAGCATCTAAGGGCCCGTCTTAGTGCCCTAGGTGGAATCCAGGGGGCAGAGCCCCCGGAAGCTTAGGGGTTTTAGGCATTTAATCACGGTCAGATGAGCATATTTTGATGCCTCATTATTTTTTGACACTGGCAGTTAACTATTCTTTCTTTCTTGCTCTCTTTCTTTTTTTTATTTCTCTTTAATATACTTTTTCAAAAAAAGTTGGGGGGGGGGGGCTCGAGGCTCCTGATCCCCGCCGTTCCTCGGGCCCTGACACGTTGGAATCTCAAGAATCATATTTCTTGCCTGGCTGTAAATTTAGGAATTCATCATTTTCCAACAAACACATACAAAAGTATAATTTACTAAAATGTAATCCACCGTTATGGAATTAGAAATAAACCACGTTTGAACTTGATTCCCCCAATCCCCCCCCCCCCCTCTATCAGTACGCCAGTATCTCCTCTTTTCCTTTTTTCTTCCCCTTTCCTTCCTTCTCTCTTATTTTGTTTTGATTGGGGGGGGGGGGGGGCTAAAGCCTGGAAGGCAAGGCCCTTTCGGCCCCCCGATCTCCTTCTTCCTCCTTTTCTTTTCTTCTTCCTCTTCTTTCTTTCCCTTTCTCTCCTCTTTCCCTTTCCCTTCTTTCCCTTTCTTCTCTTTTTTTTTTTTTTTTTTTTTTTTTGCGGGGGGGGGCAAGGCCCGCTCGGGCCCCCCCCCCCCCTGGATCCGCGCCTGCTTGGGCATATGAATGCCAAATTTTCCTTCTCTAAACACTTTGGGGCGCTTACATGTTAGAGTTTTACCGAATATTTATACCGCTCTATCCCCTCCCCCTCGATAAACGATTAAGTTATTATTTTGCTGACATTTAGTTATGTTATTAACAAACAAAAAATCCTATTCAATTCATACCTAACGTTTATTGTGGAATATAAGAACTCAATTTATATTAAAGGTTAAGTTCCTTGCTTTTAATTACAGTTAAGACGGTTTAAATGAAGAGTTACACAAATGTCAAAAGTACTATGACTCTGTTATATAAATTTAAGAAATGAAGAATTGGTGTTTAGTATTTTCTGTGTTTTTTTAACTGATAGAAGATATTTGAAAGTAATGACTTACCACCAGACACGAGCAACAAAATATGGCTGAGAACGGCGACGGCTAAATTTGACGCCATTTCGTTTCTATCTCTAACAATGATCCAGCTCGGTGTAATGTCTATCCACCAATGAATGAAATGTTGACAAGCATTGATGCAAGTTATTTGTAGATGTATTGTTTGACTTTGACTTCGGCAATCCAATCCCACAGCGCATATCGCAGCCACCTGTAATGGCGTAGTCACCCTAACAGGGGCGGGTTCTTTTGCAAGGGGCATAACTGCTGAAAATTTATAGAAAGTGCCCCCCCCCCCACCACCAAAAACGAATTGTATTTTTCATTCTGAAGCTGTGCCGATTGTGGCAAGTATACCAGTTGTGTTTCAAAATGGGCATTTGCTAGGTACGCCCCCTCCCCCTTTCCGTTAGTGCACCGTAGGGTATAATCAATGTCCCGCCCCCTCCCCCAACTCCATCTAAAAGCCACCTCTTTTAAATAATAAAGATTAACAATAAATTCTGGGCCAGGTTTTGGGATCATGGAGGGGGGGGGGGCTTCCGAGATGTGTCCCTGTCTCCCCCCCCCCCCCCGGCTTAAGAATGAACTCCTTTTTTTACACACCCCCTTAACCTACTCTCTAACTCTGGATACCCAGTCATGGTTTTTGGCCCAAATGTATGCAGATCGATGAATAACAGGCAAGAATGTATCGTTTTTGATGGCCGCGATTCGCAGGTATCATTGTCTGCGTGTATTATTTTGTATATTGTTTGTGGTACACAATACAGTACACACAAAGTGAGAAACAGTACATTAGAGGGTGTGGGATGTATTATTGTCGTACCATGCAAGATGAGTAGGAGACACAAAGGCTTGGGAAAGGAGAGAGAGAGAGAGAGAGAGAGAGAATGAAAGATTGTGTGTGTGTTGTGTGTTTATGTGTTGGGTTTTTACAGACGTGTGCCACTTATGTTGCACCTGTTATGCATAATTTGACATGAAAAGGGAAAAAATTATTAATGCTATGATAGATGTAAGAACTTTAAAAGCCTACGCAAATCAAATACCAGAGAACAGTTAAAATGTAAAAAACAAACGATTTCGTAACAGTCCAGTTCCCTTACTAATTGACTTGCTACATTCACGGAAGTGATCATCATCATTTGTACACATTTGTATTGTATAACATGTAAACTTATCCCCAAAGTGACGAGATAGAGGTGTAGAATTATTTTATTTTATGTGAAATAGTATATAACTTTTTGTTGCCAAGACGGTTGTACAACCTTGATAATTGATAAATGAAAATGATAATATAATAAAGTAAATCAAGATTACCATGGTTAACTTTTGTAATGATTGAAAAATACTTACTACTTACTTATTACAAGAAAAATCTCAAAATTATCATATTTCATGTCTTTCATAATAATAATAATAATATTCCGTTTTTTATATAGCGCTCAATACACCGATCCAAAGATGTGCCTAAGCGCTTTACAGATATATTATTACCCCGGTCATCTTATTATCTTATTATCTTTCATCTTATTGCATACCTTCCTATTAATTTACAATATATGTTATCCATAACTCACCAATAAAAATGTAAAATGTAATTTATTAATTTTTGCAACCAGTATTCTCTCTGTCGAAATCGTACTTTTTACCTTATTTGCGATATGTCTGATATACACTCTCATCCTCAGCATTATCTTGTATATATATATCTCTATCTCTTGCTTTGTCTCTCTTTCTCTTTCCCTCTCTCTCTCTTTCTCTCCCTCTGTCTTTCTCTATCTCACACTTTACCTGGATCTCCTGTGCTGCAGGCTGCACTATTATCCCCTAATACCTCTCTTCTATATTTCCCTCCAGCCCTATGATGATTGTGGAATAAAATTAAGCAACTGTATTAAAGCTGTAAAGCGAATTGTATTAATTTGTATTATGTGTGTGTACACTGATTTATTTACAAAATTTGTTTATATGTCTTAATACGATTTATGTTTGTATACATATTTATGTTTTACAATGTACACAATTCTGCAATTCATCAGCCATCTGGCTGTAAATGAATTTTTAATAAAACCATTACCATTACCATTACCATATGGTGTCTGAAAGAAATTGGATTAGTGGTAGTAAAATGGCAAAGCGAGTTAAAGGGAAATCCAGGCTTTGGTATAAGTTAATTTGTATGACAGCAGAAAAGGAAGAGAAACATAATGGCAAGGGTTTGAAATAAATCGGACCAATAATAAGAGAGTTAAGAATTTTTGAAATATGAGATCACTAAATCTATGCGAATCTCAAATTGGCAATTTGGCCCATGGATTGTGAAGTAGTCACGGACAACTCTCACGTCGTAAACAAAATATCACTAATTTCTATTTTTCTCATCTCCCTTGGAATACTGTTCAAGATATATTCTGAAGAGCACGTTAAAACAAATGGGAAAGTAGTCCACTGTAGTCAGTGACATTCTGTAAATTTGAAGTGCCTATTACATCTTTTTAAAGCCCCACTGTCCTACTTGTAGCTACTTACTCCCTCTATATAGACAACTTCCCCAATCGGTGCCTGTTGGTCCCCCCATGATCCTCTTTTTCTTATAGTTGAGAGCTGAGTTAATGAGATAGCCACCTGTCAGTGACCTCGCTGTGTGGTCTAATCCCTTCTGGCCCAATAGTGTTGACGGTCTTTAAAATGCATAACGTTCTTGTTTTTGTTATTTGTTTTTTATTCAAATTTTCACCAGTCTGCTTCATCGATTTCTGTTTTCCTTTTAGAGTAGTTTTCTATCAACTTTAAATCCCCTTTAAAATCCCACCGTGTAGTTACTTGCTCCCTCTTTAAAGAAAACAATGCCTAAACGGTGCCCGTTGGTCCCCCATGAACCTCTTTTTCTTATGTTAATTGAGAGCTGAGTTGATGAGATAACCACCTGTCAGTGACCACGTACGCTGGGTGGTCCAGTCCCTCCTGGCCAAACTAGTACAGACGGGCTTAAAGCCACATAGCAGTTATTGTCCATGTGTATCGCATCACAGTTCGCAGACGCCAGATTTGTTTCAATTACCAATTAATGTGATGTGTCTCGATGTGCAAAGGTCTCCAGAGCAGCGAACTCGTAGTCCCACCAAAAAATACGTCAATTTGTCTTCATATCTCAAAGGTTAAGGGAAATCCGATATTGTGATGAGAAACCTTATCACGCTAGGCTAGGGCACAATGCATCACATAAGACCCGTCGGTTGTACAAATGAAGTCCACTTTTGGTGATTGGCAACACCTGTATCCAAATGGTGTCATATTTCCCATCATGCCACTACTACATGAACCTTTAATGCACGCTGAAGAACAATGAAGATAGAGTTGGAGGTTGTGTACTAGCTGTGCACCGATCGAGGCGTGTGAGTTCGCTCTATATAGCGTTCGGAGATGACGATCGAGAAACAAGATTTTTGCTTCCTTTAATCTTACACGATCACTTTACTTGAAAAATCAACTCCAGCGCAATTTTAATACTCTATCACAGCGTGTTTTAACCGGGGCCGACATGCCGCGAGAGAAATGTAATAACACTCAACAAATAATATTTATTTTGGAATAACGTCGATTTCGTGAATATCAATTATTAGAAACTGCACTATGTATAATTTCATAAGGAAATGGTATTTCAAGGATAATAACGTGTCTTTATTTCTCGCTCACTTCGCTCACTCGCAACGTATGAACATGATGATTTCAGGCAGCAAAGTGCCTGAATATATAGCCTTCTTCTTGACATCAAGGTGTCCGAAATAAAATGTGTTATATTTTTAAAATATCGATTGTGCATATTTGTACCTTGCTCGTTTGCTTTACTCGCTCGCAACATTTGGAACCAGGATCATACGTGTATTGAGATGACCGCATATAATGGTTTTGTATTCATGTAATCGGCAGCGGGGCACGTACCCGCACACTTAATTCTATATTTTATCTGATGTGTTATTTATTTATTTATTTATTCGGTTTAAAAACAACAACACGTAAAGTTCAGGAACTCATAATGGTGGATTTACAATGAAATTGAATAGTGAAACAAAATTTAACCAAAATTATAATGTAACATTTTTACCATATTAAAAGTGTCATTATGTTTTGCTCGCTCGCTCAATGAAATGTTGATCAAAGGTATTAATTTACATGGCAATGCTAATGACCATCAACAAAATGAGGACAAGAGATGTATATAATAATAATAGTCTGTTCTTGTATAGCGCTTTCATAACGATGATGTGAACTTGACATACTATTGATTTAGTCGCGGTCATTGAGGGGTAACCATAAGAAAAACAATGACCGTGGCGCCTAATTAACGCGGATTGAACAACATTCGGTGGCTTGCGGAGTGAAATAGATAACGACCATGCGTGAGTGAGCAAGAGAAAGAGAGAGAGAGATAGAAAACTATAGAAAGAGAGAGACAGGGGGGGGGGGGGGGAGAGAGAGAGGGACAATGGGTATGAAACTGCAGAGTGAGGGGGAGGAAAAAGAAGTTGAAAAGAGGCTTAATCTTGATGGAATGTGTGTTCTATTCAAGCAAAGATTCAATCCTTTGGTTTAATTTAGTGTGCCTGCGTCTGTTTTCTGATGAGCTAGATCTAGCTGCAGTACGTCAACTTTGGACAATGGAATTTATCGCCTTCTTCCCTGTGTAAGTTGCTTTTGAATGAATGTAACAAAAAACTCATGGTTTTCAAAATTCATTTCAGATGCACTGCTGCTGTGTATTTTCTTCTTCCGATCCCCCCCCCCCCCCCCACCCCCTTCCTCGCCACCAATCCGTCCCCATGCAGCAATTAAGACTATAATATTATTTCTACGTCCCACATTCGTGGCTATTGAATGGAATTATAAAAAAATCTCATTCGCAATATATTTTATTCTTATTAGTGATCTTTGCCTTGGCATGAAAAATAGGGGCCTACAAGATTTTTTTTTTTAATCCTCCCCCCCCCCCCCCAAAAAAAAAAAAAAAATAATATATATGTTCGGCACCTCGCTGCCCGAATATCATAATATGAGAATTGCCCTTATATTGGTAGTTATTGCACGAGTAATTGAGGAGGGGTTGGGCGGGGTCAACAATACATCAAAGTCTGCTGAATATCAGTGAATAACTAAAAAGGGGCAAATTTTCATTCGACTTGCTTTCTTCTGTTGACGAGTATCTTCTTGGCCGTACTAAAAATATGTAGGCCGAGTTACGTATGTTTGGGTTGCAGACTGTAAATATTTTTTTTCTTCTTCGGAAACGACGAAATATATTTCCGTAATTTTCCTGCTTATTTTTGTCATAGTATGACAATTTACCACGATGGTAACTTGTCGAGATGATCCCTGTGGATTTGTATGTATCATCATTACATACTGTGCTGTGCTATATGCAGACTATGTTGTCGTAAATTGGTTGATTATACCATCGAGTATGTCGTCAAGGTATGTGTCAAGCCCCATACGTTGTATATTTTGTTAGCAACTTTTTCACGTAGTCGACGCGACGCTGAGATTGGAGGGTTGGGGGAGATGTAGCGTTATAAAACATTTACCGGGTCTATGATGATAATGAATTTGATAATAATTGGGATAATACATGGTAAATCAGTAATTTCAGCATTTTTAAGCACTGACTGTCTGAGAGTGAGACTGAATCAGCTCATCTCGACTTAACTTATTAAGTTAGGCAAATTCATGAAAAAAAATATATTAAAAAAACTGACTTGAAAACACATCATACAATTAGTCTGAACCGAGTCAGGAGCAAATTTGAAGAAATTATATTTTTAAATGTTGTAAAACCAAAGATATAAGAAGAAAACTGACCAAGTATCTGTACTAAAAATCGTACATGTAAAATTGGTCGTATACAATCGACAGCTGAAAATGACGCGCACGGTTGGATTACGTGCGTTCTCGAATCCAAAATCATACCTCATACACACACTCTCGCCATACCGCGAATGGTCCGTCGTGGGGAGCTAGCCGGCTGAGAGTTTGCAGCGATACCAACGCAGCCGCGGAGCTCCGCAGAGCGCCATTTTAGCGGGACTCGGAAAGGTTCGCGGTGGGTAGGCAGCGGCCTAGCTTTTTGCCCAAACAACGCTAGATCGGCTGCTGGCAAAATGAAAATAATTACGATCGCGAACATCGTCGGTTTCTTAACTTTTCAGTGAGATAATTCTGAATTCTAATTGAGACTATATAATAAATTAAATCGACAAAGAAACCTCAGTAGAACTCTTATAACTATACAAAAGCTTGTTTATTTCTTCATTTGACATTTTGTTTTCGACCATTTTTTCGTGCGCGAGTCAATGGAAACTATGTATTACCAAACTTTCAACACGCAAGGAACGGGGAACACTCGCGGACCTCGTAAAAAATTCGTTGCAAAAAAAAATTTCAAGGGTGATTTTGAAGCAGTGTAGAATATTGGCGCTGCAATGCGCAGAAATATACTTGAAAGAAACTTAATAAATCATACCTTAATTTTCAGAAAATCGTATTTGTATAAGTGTACCTAGATGTGACTTGTTTATACAGATTTTATGAAGATTTGTCGGGAAAAAATGTCATTTTTTTCCGTTTGGTGGTCATTTCTAGGCTAATATTTCAAAAGTTGCATCAGTAATGGGCCCGATGTTTCTCTTATCGTACTCGCATGTTATTTCTACATAGATTAAACATAGGATGGTTAAGGGTAAGACCAGATAACATTATAAAAAAGATATATCCTTCCACTCTCCCATATCCAAGTTTTGGGCTGATTATTGCCGACCCACCGCAGCAAGGCCATTCAGATTTTCGTACGAGCGCGAAGCGCCCTCTAGTGCCCCATGAATGTGCCTAATTAAGTTCCATTCCACTTCCAAATCCAATTCCAAGTTTCACTTCCTTGAATCCTTGTTTAACTTCCTGTGGCTGTGCAGTTGACGTGGGCAGCAACATTTTGTGGAGAAGAAGGAGGGGATAAGCAGTAGGGGCCCTGGTCACAGAAAAAGAGGCGTCTGCAAAAAAATTGATATCCTTTTTCGCGGACGATTTTGATTTCCGATGCGAAAAACAAATTTTGCGATGATTTTCTTGATGCATTTCACATTGACTTCCTACAGAGACTTTTACATTGACTTTTTACAGAGATTTTCACGTTACGAGCGTTAAAATCCTCGGGAAGATAGAGTCCGGAAAACCCTTAAAGGGATCCGGATCATCCGGTAACTTTGTCTCGGATTCTGAAACAAAATTCTTGATTTAGCTCATGCTGCAATGATAATTATAGACTAAACCTTTAGGTCAGTCGGGAACCCCGTGACTTTTACAAGCCGATCGCCTGTCCGATTATCAAGATATTTATGATTCGAATTACAAATTTTGAGTACCGTTTGCCAAACGGTTTTCATAACACTACAGTCTATTGGGGAAAACGAGTATGGTAAAACCGGTCACTCAAAGATTTTTAATTTTTTCAGGCACTTCTTGAACATTTTGAAGCGCAATTTATTTAGGGCTTCAATATTACACCATATCACAGACACTGATAACACGTAGGGCCGTGTATCTCAGGTTTAAAATTGTTAAACGATCCCTTTAAAAGTAGACGGTGAACTAGGGTATCTGTTTTTTGCATTGCCAGCACGCAGATCGGGAACCCGAAACCCGCAGAGCGCCAAAGAAAAAAACGTCTGCGAAAATGCGGACGATTCTTATTTTTTATGACGCAATTTGTCCGCGTTATACGAGGATATCCCCGCTTATGCAGACCAGCGCGCCCCTACTGATTAGAACTAAGTACCTATAAGACCACTCCTACAATGATACAAGTACAATGCATGAAGTCTGACTGTAAACAGGAAGGACCTCACTATTAGTATTACTAGCTTGTACCTTTTGGCACTCAATATACACATCGCTCGTGCATCTGAAGTCAGCGACTCTGTCTGGGCGGGCTACTTTTCACCCAGTCTGTAATATCTTGGAATGCTAATAGGTAATGCGTGATAGCTAAGTCGGTAGAGCAGTGGTCTCGTAATCCGGTGACCCGGGTTCGAAACCAAGTCGACGGCTAGTGCCCTTTGGCAAGACATTAATCCTCATTACCAGGTCCCTCGGAGAGGACCTAAAGCCGTCGGCCGTCTGGTTGCTTACTTACAAGCATTTATGCTTTCTTAGCAGTCAGGTAAAATAACAACCACCACCAATGTGTCAAATCTTTTTGAATTCTCTTTTCTTTTCTTGCAGCCTATGGGGAGCGTTCCATGCCCTCATCTTCAATACCATCGTTCTGTGTTTAACAGTGGCACATTTCAGAGCAGTCCTTTCTGATCCCGGTAAGTACCTCGGGTGGTTTTCTTGAAAGAGGACTAACTTTAGTCCGTGGTTTAATCCACCGACTAAGTATGGAATGCCAAGTGTCCATATGAATATGTTTTTGAATAATTCTATCCGTCACTAAATTAAAATAAAATGTAATAACATAATTAATAAACAACAATATAACTATGTTTTAATTATTTTATCATGGTAATTTTGGGACATATCAAATTATTCAAAAATATATTCATATGGACACTTGGCTTTCCATACTTAGTCGGTGGATTAAACCATGGATTAAAGTTAGTCCGCTTTCGAGAATACCACCCATAGATTTTACATGTTATGAAGTACAGTGTAACCTCATTATAGCGAGGTCCTTGGGACCTTGGAAATTACCTCGTTATATATCAGGAATCTTGTTATGTATCAGGGTAAAATACAAAAGAATATAAAGAGCTGTGACCAGCAAAATCACCTTGTTAACTCTTAAGCTGCCACCCATACAATGCACCCAGTGCCACAGTGCTAGTCCCTATTCTGCCAGCCACAAATCTCCTGTGTGCCAAGTTAATTTTAAGGTTGGTTCAAGTGCGTGTTATTTAAATCTTTACAAAAAACAAATCGCTGAATTACTCGAGAAAATCCAATCTGACTGTTGTATACAAAGACGCGTAATCCAAAGCCGATAATCTGATGCACGCGATGGTACTTTCAATAGCACTGCAAAAGCACTCAGCACGGTGCAATGGGCATGAACAATGACTGTTATTACATATGCGCGCTAGCGTGAACAAAGCAGAGTAGCGGTGGCTCGCTAGCATGAACGTGGCAGTCAATCGATAGCACGCTCGCATGCACACGGCACTATAACAATAGCGCGCTAGCAGTCTCATGGCAGGATAAGAGTTAAAGCAGATACCTCGTTTTATCAGAGCTCTTCATATTGAGGTTCCGCTGTATTGAAGTTTTAATCTTACGCAAATTGGCAACTCTACTATTTGTACATGTACCCTAAAAAATTATAAATCCTACTTCCTCTAAAAGAATCAATCATACATGATACATGCTCCCTAGTTGCAATCATTGCCCATAGGTTTGTACACCAACATGAAGAAACTAAATCCCTCCATCAGTAACGGAGCACATGAGAATTTATGAAATATTCTGAATTGAATAATTCTGTGAGGGCCTTGAAAGAGTTGTAAAATCCTGTTTGATTTATTAAAAAGTAGAAAGACAATAATTTTCTTATTTTTTATTGGATTTTGCTCAAATTTTCACTGATCTGTTCCTCTCATTTTTCTCATTTTTCTGCATGCTTAAATAATTAAAACTACCGGTAAATAATTATCAGGATGGACTTGCCTATGTCCCTTTTGCAGCCAACATCAAATTCTGTAGAACTTTGCAGGAATTATAAATAATATTCAAATTATGCAAGGAAACCTGTTTACTTGCTAGACTTCACTGTCAGACACTATTGAGTGACTGACTGGCCTTTTTTCTTCTTTGTTAATAACATACATGTACATAAAATGAGCTGTAAAGGGTACATGTACATGAGCATTTGTCTACCGGTACATCAATAACCCACTCCTTGTAATGGCCGACATTAAACTGATTGAATCTTTGCGCAGCACAAAACGTTCAACCATTCGGTACAATGGTCTGAAAATCAGACTATTATTTACTGACTTGGTAGCACTTAAGTCGATTTGACAACTAATAGTCGTTATTTTCCCACTTAAAGACATTTTCAAGCCATTTTATAGGGAAGTTCTAAATCATTATTGTCTTTCAAATGCCTTTGGAATTTAACCTTTTCATTTTTTTTGCCTGCAAATGGGACATAGGCAATGGGTAGGTCATTATTAAACTGTATTCTTTTCTTTTCATTTTCTAACATGCATCGACACGGACAGGCATTGTTCCCTTGCCTACAGCTGCCATTGACTTTTCCGATGTTAGAACAGGACAACCCATGAAGTCAAGAATTGACAGGGTAAGAAAGAAGAAACGAGAAAAGAATTAAAATGTAATTTAGGCTTCTACCAACCTTAAAATTAAGTAGTCCTGATAATTACCTGATTTAAATTTTTTTCCGATTTTTTTTTTTTCTTCTTCTTCCAGATTTTACCCCTATTTTTCCCTTATTTTCCCTATTTTTCTTTATTTTTTCCCAATTTTCTTACTCAAAAGGGGGGAATTTTGTTCAATGCCAATTTATTTTTCCCCCAAACCCTTTTTTCCCCCTTTTACTCAAGGGGTGAGAGGTTGAGGAAGAAAAAACTATTTTTTTTAGTGCTCACTATCACCCCTGAGTCCAGCATTCATCCACTCCTGTGGACTTTCTCAAGCCCAGTGATTCTTCACAGGGTTTCTTGCTGTCTGCTGCCCCAAGATCACTGGAGCGAAGACGAATGACAATGAATAGCCAGAGTCCCTATTCAGTGAAGGATTAATATTTGTTATCCAGATGGATTATTTTACCTTTCTTGACCAGATGTGTGTTTTAAAGTCAGTAGTATATGCGTCATATCATCTAATGTCAAAATGTATAGAAGATGGCTTATTTTCTGACCAGAGAAGGTGTAGCAATCCAATAGAAACTACCCTCCTGCGATGACAAAGGAATTCAGTTAGAACATCATTGTAAAGGATCCATCACCTTTTCATCAAAAGATCTAAGGACCTTTCGGAGTAATGTTCCTGAGACAAAAAATTGGGGGATTTAATTCACACTTTAGTTCGGGGTCAAGGTGAAGACTGCTATTGGAATACCGCAACTTAAACCTAGACTAAATTTGCAAGTTAATCCGTCGCTAATCTGGACTTTAGTCTCGGACTAACTTAGTACGCGCTATCAGAATACCACCCATGCCTGGAGTTCCTGGTACTGTGCATACATGCAGTAAATACACGATCAGCTGGTTACTAAAAACATCCTTGGGACAGCTCCTAAAAATGTTGGTGTACATTTGTAAGCACCTCCTCTTGCCATTTGAGCTATGAATTAATTCTGTAATTAATTTGGTGTAATTTTTGTTCTTCTTTTTTTCAAGTTAACACATTTTGAATGTGTGCTTTAAAACTTTTGCAAACGACAATCCAATGATGATTCAATTTAATACTAAACAGGTCAAAAATGATCTTTCCTCTGTAACTTGTTCCTCTCTGCCATATAGGTATCTGGTCAAAGTTGGACTGTTTGTCAGAAATGATCTTTCCTCTGTAACTTGTTCATCTCTGCCATATAGGTATCTGGTCAAAGTTGGACTGTTTGTCAGAAATGATCTTTCCTCTGTAACTTGTTCATCTCTGCCATATAGGTATCTGGTCAAAGTTGGACTGTTTGTCAGAAATGTGAGGCGTATCGACCACCGAGGGCGCACCACTGTCGGATCTGTAGACGATGCGTGCGCAAGATGGATCATCACTGTCCATGGTATGTCAGTAGTTTGCAGAGATGTCGAGATTTTTGTTTTTTAATCCATCGGTCAATCAAAGTGGCTTGTCAGAATCTGAATTCGAATGGATTAGAATTGTTATGTACGTGTATCAAAATGTGTTCATGGTCAGTAGTTTGCAGAAATGTAGAGGTTTTTGTTTTTTAATTCATCGTTCAATCAGGCTTGTCAGAATCTGAATTTGAATGGATTAAAATTGTTATGTACCGGTACGTGTATTGAAATGTGTTCCCCGTTTTGCTGGCACTGGCGTATGATGTCATGCAACCATTGGTAGACGTCCTGGGGGATGGAAAGACAACATCACGAGTTGGGAAGGTGGAATGAGAGTAGTAAGAGTGAATGCCCGAGAGAGAAGCCTAGGACTAAGGAGTAGTAGTAAATTCAAGAAAACAAAAGAGTTGACAGAACTGGGGGGTGTTTCACAAAGATCCTAAGTTGGACTTAACAATTATGGCAAGCCGTTAGCATTTTTGAAAATATTTTGTAAAAGTTATTTTAAAAGGCATAAAATGTTGATTCAAATTATTCATATTTTCTATTATCATGAGAGATTTCATGTTCTGGATGTGGAATTTATAAAAAGTCTCAAATACTTGAATTTTTGCTTTTGAATATATTACATTATAAGGCTACAAATGGCTCTCCATAATTTTTAAGTCCAACTTAGAGATAAGTTTGACTTAGAATCTTTGTGAAACACCCCCCTTGACAGATATTGAGGAAAGTTGGCTTAGTCAATAGACCATCTGCCTGTTGAACCAATGATCATGGTTTGAATCCAGCCAAAGTCACTTGACAGGAAAACTGAAGCATTTACTGTGTGCTAATACGCCCCTTCTCTGTTTCAAAGATGCAAGCTAGGTTTCAGTGGAAAACACTCCATCCCTTAGATAGGATGTTAAATGGGAGTTTATGTGTGTATAGGAGAGTCATCACCTTTGCATGTTAAGAATCCAATGCAATTCTTAACAGAATGCGGGGGAACTCTGGTGTAGTGGTACTCATGCACACACCAATCAGTAATACTAGGAGGGAATTTCCTGGGGAGTAAAAATCTGAACAATCACAACAATTTCTTCTTTTTCAGATTTCTTTTTCTCTTATTTTTTTTTCTTAGATGATTTATTTGTGTATGCTTACGATATATTTTACAGCTATCTTTCATTTTATTTTATTCATCTTATGTTCATTGCAGGATCAACAACTGTGTTGGAGAATTCAATCAAAAGTACTTCATTCAATTCCTCTTTTATGTCGGTGAGTAAATTTCTTTTTCTTTTGTTAGGGGAGCTTCTATGGAGCTTAAAAAATGGCTGTGTCTGGTCTGCCACATAAAACCATGTAATTTTAAAGATAAAGATCAGTTCTGGTCATACGATTGCATTGTGAAAGAAACGTTGTGGAATCGATCAGAAAAGGTTGATCATCTAGCATATAAGTATTGGTGTGTACTGCAAGGTTCAAGAATTTGGCCCAGTCTTGGTAAAGTTACAAGCACTGTACACAGAAAGATGTACATGGGACAACCTGACACGTGCACGATATCTATCCGGTCCAGATAGATATTCTAATTTACCAAATATATCAATTAGTAAGCGGCTTCTCCGCAAAATTTGTATCATCACATATTAGTCAAAACGTATTCTTTCACATGATTGGTAATAAGAGCTTCCATTTCATTTTTTGAGTTGAGGGCGTTTCCAAAACTGGTCTTTACCTTTGAGACAAAGGCCACATAATGCCAGGTAGAGTGACGTACAAAACATGCAGCACCGCATAACACCAGCTAGAACCTGCATCTGTAGAAAGGCCTGGCTGGTGGTCATTGTGAAATTCTGAAGATTAGAAATTTTTGTTCTACCTTGCACCTTTAACCATTCAACATGTAATGGCCACAAAAATGCCATGAGTAACATGTGATAACCACGTTTATCCCCATATTAAATAAATAGCCTAATGTGGCTCTTGCAACGAGGCTTTACATGAAAATGTGACTGTAGCATTGTGTTCAAGATCACAAACAACACAAAACGGAAATAATTCCACCAGGTCAGCCCTCTGACGCGATGCGGGATCCCGCTTTGCCGGAGTAAAATCCAGAACCAGAACCAAGATGTTAATGTGAACATTACATTACCCACGATGGAGTCAGTTGGAGTTGGTCTGGTGGAGCTAAACTGAGGTATTACAAGAAAGTGATACTGTAGCAGTATTGTCATGACCTGTAATATTAAAGGGACTGTAGCATGGGGAATACTGGTTGACGCCATCTACGTCTTATTTTGGACAACTGCAAGTAAACAATGGACTTGATTAACTGGGTCAGCCCGCTAGCGTTCGCGAAACAGACCGAAGTTCTCCTCATGCTTCAGTTTTGTGTATGTTGCACGCATGTGAATACATAGACCTAAAGCAGTCGCGTCGTCCATAGTCGTCTTATACCAGATTTACCAGAAAGACGCATAGTCTCGTCATGCTACAGCCCCTTCAAAATGTTAATGTAGGAGTGCAGTTGTTTAACCATGTTTTGTTTTACTGCTTTGTACACTCACAGGTATGGCATCGCTTTATTCCATTATTGTACTCATCGTCGCATGGTCAGGGGAATGCCCGTCATGTAAGGATATGGACGAGAAGAATGCAAGAATGTAAGTTTCCTTCGATTCCCTTCGCTATGATACAGTGTACAAATAACATGAAGAAATATAATTTTGAGGGTCCAGTGACACAAAGACGTAACTCCATATTTTGCCAAAATGAGTATTTGATATAAAAAAATTCAGAAAAATGTGGGCTTTCCAGGAAACACAAAGACTTAACTCCACCCAACACCCTATTGAAGTCAATTGCTAGTTAAACTTAGACTTAACTCCTTAAGGCCCGAGTGCTAAGTGACACCTAAATCACTTTTTCTCAAAATGGCCGAAATGGAGTTACGTCTTTGTGTCACTGATCCCTCGATTTGTGTATCGCTAAATCATTCATACCCCTTGCAGACCTGCCAACCAGTACAATTTAGTCGTATTTCGTATGATTTTTAGAAGCAAATACGACAGTACGATTTTCCTTATAAAATATGATTTAAAAAAAAAATAATAATAATATTTTTAAAATAAATGTTGTGTGTGTGTGTGTGTGTGTGTATGTTCCATTTTCAATGGCAAAATCTTCATAGATTTGGTTTTGTTGGTGATAATTTATGTTCGTTTTGTAAGCAGGAAATAGAAACATACAAACATTTATTTTTATCTTGTGGGAGCGTTCAAAGGATATGGCAGGCTTTAATACAACTTTTTGAGTTAGATAAAATTAAAGATTTAAAATGGGGAGATATATTTGTTGGGTTGGTAGGTAGTTCATATAGAATAAAAATGTGTAATACTATCATTTTCATGGTGAAGTATGTTACATTTATGTCAAGATCGGGGGGGGGGGGGGGGGCGAGTACTAACTTTAGAAAAGATGAAAAAAAAACATTTTTAAGTATAGGGATAAGGAAAAGAAAATGGCAATTAAAATGGGAAAGCTGGGATCACATTTCTTAAAGTGGGAGCAGCTTAAGATTAATTAAGATTTGTCTCTTCTCCACCGTGAGCCTGTTAAAAGCGTAACTCTATTTTGCGGCCTGGATAACTTATTTAGTATATTTTTCTTGAGTTGAAAATGTTGGCAGACATCCACTGAGTGAGTAGTGTGTGTGGGGGGGGGGGGGGGGGGGGGGGGGTGGGTGGGTGGGTGAGTATGTGTGTGGGTGGGTGAGTATGTTTGTGTGATGGAGGGGGCAGGGAGGGGGCAGGATTGTTTCAGTAAAATTACCTCCAGATTTGTTTAAGTTTTTTTTTTGTAATATATAAGTGAATAACATTTACAATTGACATATTATGTTTAGGTACTTATACGTTTACTTTGTTGCTAAGTTATATTATACTGCAAATAAGTTTGTGTTTAATTATGTTTATGTAAAAGCATCAATATTGAACACGTTTATTTTATTCAATTGTATGTCATAGTTTGTATTACACATCTGGAGAAATAAAACAAAATTTTTTAATTTTTTTTTTTTTTAAATGCCCATTCTGGCCTACAAGCATCTCACATCAGCAATTTGGGGGTGTGCATTGGTTCATCGAACACAACAGTCGTGACGAAATCATGCATATTCAACCATTGACAAATTTCTTCCTGTATGTAGGAACGGTAAGAGGCATTGATCCGCGTAACAGTCCGTGTTTATTTTTAAGAATACAACTTTTGTTAGTAAAATACAACTTTTGGGTTTGAAGAATACAGTTTTTGAACTCCAGAGGTTGGCAGATCTGCCCTTGCACATTTGATGTGTTTGTAACTCAAGAATAAAAGGTGTGTTGGTTGAATAAGGACCTTTGTTCAATACTTTTATATGTACAAGCTTTAATATGTCACATTCTCAAGAAACATAAATCGGGACAAATCAATTGTTGACATAGTTAAGCAATTACAAAATTTAGTAAGGGTATGAATAAATTAGTTTTTAACTGCAATATATGTGTTTATAGCTAGAATTTATAGAATTAACCTATTAGAAAAACCTTACCTGGCATTCCAGGGGGGTGTTTCACAAAGACTATGATCGACTTTAAGTTGGACTTAACTTTGGCAGGCCGTTCATGCCACTAGTTCCTTTAACCATTCCTGGCATTGGTTTCTCAAGGGACTTACAAATTGTGGTCACAAATCTTCAAAATTTACCTTTTTTGATAGTTCATTATTGAAGGAAAAAATATTATCTAAAGATTATAATTGAGAGACCAATGGTGAGAGCAACCAGTGGCGTAAATGGCCTGCCATAGTTAAGTCCAACTTAAAGTTGATCTTAGTCTTTGTGAAACACTCCCCAGAGGTTAATGGTAAAGGAGTATGAAGAAAATAAAGATAAAATAAAATGATGCGCACAGAACACAAGACCAACTTGGGTTCCGTACGCACCCTACTCTAAACAAGATGTCAGTCAGACACTCAACAGTGTTTGAAAGTGAAGTCTAGAAGGTTATAATTTGAATACTAGGACACTGCTAATATTTAAATTGCACAGATAGGACATACATGACATATTCATAATTCCTGCAAAGTTCTACAGATTCTGATGTTGGCTGCAAAAGGGACATGGTGTCCATCAAATGGGAAGTCCTCCCTGAAATAAAGTTGGTTTAAATAAAAGCAGGAAATGAAATAAACAGATCAGAGAAATTTTGAGGAAAATCCAATGAAGAAGAAGAAATTAATAATTGTTCATAGTTGTAGTCAATCAATCGCAAACTGGCAACTCTGTCAGGTACATTTCAAGCTCCTCTTGTACAGGTACATGCACCCTCATTATAATTATGGTATAGGTATATATATTGGGGTGGTTTTCTTTGTTATTGTTGTTGTTGTTGTTGTGGTAAGATCAAATGAACGAACGCCTTGGACTTCCCTAATTCTATTTGTATTTCAGGTCTCTGTGTTATAAAGAGTTTATAGTGATCGCTACTAATTTGCTATTGATATCATATAAGAGATATGGGACTGCACATTGGCGATTGATTTGGATCAATCACAACTCTTTCTAAGATGGGGTCCTGATCTTAGAATATAATCTTTGCCATACTCTTGAAGCATTCTCTTCTTTTTTGTCTTCCTTTTCTTTTCTTTAATGTTTTTTAACAGAGCTCATTCGATAGTCCTTGTTGTTATATCACTTCTGTTTGGATTGTTTGTTGCTGCCATCGGCTGCGATCAGGTAAGCAAATATCTACCATCCCTTTTGAACATCCATTTATGAGATTTATGTTTCAAAATGTCAAACTTTTTATTTCATCAAAATGCAACCAACGTATCTTTCTTATGAGTTTTGTTTTTAAAAAGTTATTAAGATTTGTATGGTCATACTTTTTGTTTGTTAATCCTGTTTGTTTTCTACTTTTTTTTAAATCTGTCTCTAATGTTTGTAATGTTATCTTATTTTGTATACTGACTTGCTGAAAAACAGCCTTGCGGCTGAAAGCAGGCTTTTTATCACCAAATTGAAATCAAACAAACAAACAAACAAAAACAGTACTTTTCAGTTGTCTGATATGTAGTTTTCTTTACAGGCACAACTCTGTTGAGTCATAGTGCTAAATAAAGAGTCTGAAATGTAAGACTGTGTGGACTTCAATGTTATCTTCGTAGTCTTCTGCCCTCTATTGGCCTCTGTACTATAGCTGTTCATGACACAGCCATTCATGTTCCCTCTACCTACATGTATTTGTATTAAGCAACCAGTCAAGATTGACTATTTGGGGCTTAATTATTCACTGTAATGTTATGAAAGTAACCAGAGACTGACAAAGTGAGGCGAAGCTCAAGGCATTATGGGATTAACTCTCAAAATGGAGACTTTTGTTGCAAAATGTCAACAGTCCTTTTCGGTTGTCTGGCTGTGGCAGGTGGAGATCATTTTTAAACACAGCCATTCTTGTTCCTGCTATTTACAGTTACAGTATTAGCAGCTAAATTGTTCATACCCTTGTAAATCTTGTTGTTCATGTTTTCCGTAACTCAAGAATGAAAGGTTGATTGGCTGAATTAAGGCCTTTGTTGAATACTTTAGATATTACTTTGATATGTCAAATTCTCTAGAAACCTAAATCTGGACAAGTTTTTACATACTGTGCATGTAGTTAACAAATTACAAAACTTGGTAAGGGTATAAATTATTGAACCACATTACCATCATCATCACTACCACTATCATCATCATCATCGTCATCATCATCAGCACCATCATCATCATCATAAATCTCACAATCATCATCATCCTTATATCATCTTAGTCATCATATGATATGCATCATTTTCATCTTCGTTATCACCATCATGACTAGTGCTATCATCATCACTACCAACATCACCATCATCACTAGTACCATCACCATCGTCATATTGTTATCATAGATTTAACGCAATTATTATAACGATGCGTATTTCAGATAAGCGCAATATTTGAAGATGAGACGCTAGTAGAACAAGTCAAGAATCGAGGCCATCAGAGAACTGCTACTCAAAGAACCAAGATGGATTTACTCAGGGAGGTCTTTGGTAACGGTAAGCTATATCATAACGGAGCACCACCACCTGGGTAGCATTTCACAAAGCTGTTATAAGTGGTTTTAGGACACCTACCCCCTGGACATCAACCCCCCAGTCAACTACCTCCTAGGACAACTACCCCCTAGGACAACTACCCCCTAGGACAACTACCCCCTACAGCAACCACCCTCTTGGACCATTACCCCCCAGACATCTTCCCCCCCCCCCAGACAACTACCCCCAGACAACTACCCCCAGACAACTACCCCCTGACAACTACCCCCTACGACAACCTCACTAGGACAATTCCACCGGGCAACTATCCTAGGGGGTAGTCGTCCTAAAGGGTGGTTGCCCTAGGGGGTAGTTGTCCTAGGGGGTAGTTGACTTGGGGTAGTTATCCGGGGGGGGGGGGGGGGTGGATGTCTAGGGGGTAGGGGTCCGGATACGGTCATAACTACAAGTTCGCTGACATCCCGTTTAAACGCGTGAATCACAAGTAAAATGTTGGTGAACCAGTACTTTGGACTGTTTCATGAAATATTGCCCCAGGCTACAATGAATGAATAGTAGGGGGTCTGAAAAAAGTAGCTGTGGGTTATATGATACAAGAATGTGAAGTGCTGTATACTTAAAGGTATCGTTTAACAATGTTAAATCTGTAATGCACGGCCCTACGTGTTATAAGTGTCTAATAAGGTGTAATATTGAAGCCAAAAAAACTTGCGCTTCAAAATAATCAAGGAGTGCTTCAAAAGAGTAAAAACCTTTGAGTGACCGGTTTTACCATACTCTTTTTCCCCAATAGACTGTAGTGTTATGAAAACCGTTAGGAAAACGCAAAATTTGGTTTCAATTTCCAATCATAAATATCTTGAAAATCAGACAGGCTTGTAAAAGTCATGGGGTTCCTGACTGACCTAAAGGTTTATAATTATCATTGCAGCGTGAGCTAAATCCAGAAATTTTTCAGAAACTGGGACAAAGTTACCCAATCCCTTTAAGTACAATTTAAAAAATCTTTGCTGTGATAATTTACTGTGGCATATATGTTAATAATCCTGAACACCCTCCCCCAACAACTACCCCTAGGTCCAGTGTTGGAGTTCCCATACTCATTCTTGTGAGCAACTCGACTCTGTGCAAGAACTTTAAACTGTTGCATCAAGTCAAGTTGCTGATAGCCTATTCTCGTCTATTAATACTCTTACGTTATTTTGACTTGGCCCTACTTCGATATTTCATACTCAAAATGTGATCATTGCTTGATAGTTTGGTACTCGGGAGCACAAATCTGGTGGACTTTTAACAATTACAAAAAATGTATTGTCATTGTCTCCAAAAAATTCTTGCTTGGCTGCAATGAGGCTGTGCAAAAGGCTGATGTCAATAGAATAGCGATAGATACATTTAGATAATGAAGCTGAACATTGGAACTGAACAGCTGGTTCCATATATCTCTTAGAAGTTAAAGCCTAAAACTGAAAACTTGATTGCTATCTGTGTGCTATTCAATGAATTCAGTCTAAAATATTTGAATTTGTACATGTATATAGAAATCAAAGGTCATGCATTCATTTTAATGCACCTGTCATAAAACTGTAATTCAAAAGAAAATGTGGCCAAAATTAGTACTTACTCACAAATGACTGCAAATTATTTGAATGCAGTTATTGCTGCAGCCATGTAAATAATATCATATCTAAATCATATTGTGAAATTCACAAGTTTAGAAAAGTTTGGAGAGAGGAACGTTCATTCCTATTTTGTACCCCTCCCTTTACCCCCATCCCCTACGCGTCATTTTTTTCTGCGACACAGATTGGGTTTAGGTGCGTGTTGAGCCTATGGGAGAGTTTAGGGTTAGGGTTAGGGTTAAATCAAGACCTCTTTATCAAAAAAAGCCCAAATCTGTGCCGCAGAAGAAAATAACGCGTCCCCTACCCCCCTACCCCACTCTCCTGCCAAATTCTGGATATACCACTGATCTAATGTCCTTTTGCTTTCATTTTCTCAGGGCCCATGTGGTATTGGATGATACCTTGTCGTTCTACGCAGTACAGACGATTCATTCCGCCAAGCTTCAATGTGTAATATCACCTCTCATCACTTCATAGTCATCAGGGCCCATATTTCAGTTCAATACTTTAAACATGTTGGTATTTTACTTAGTCTTTAGCTTAGCTATGTGAAATGGCTCAAGTCTTTGTCAGATCACATCAAGTCACTTTAAATCACTTGATTGATGAAAATAATGTTCATATTATATTTATTCTTGGGAATTTAACCTACAAAAACAAGCTATGCTTTCCAGTAGTTTCCTGTTTCATTTCATAATTTTGAACTTACTTTGTCAACTATGTTCTTTATCGTGCAAACAAATGATATATGAAATGGAATAAATTCGAATCAATCAATCAATCAAGTATTTTGATATAACGGGCAACTTTTAAGCCAAGATACATACTGAAGGCCATTATGTCAGGTATTTACATACAGCTTATAATGACTGCATATGAAAACCTCATGCCTACCAATCAAAATCTTTAAAGGCGCTCTTAACTACTTGTAGCTACATGCTCCCTCTATATAGAAAACTTGCCCAAACAGTGCCTGTTGGACCTCATGATCCTCTTCTTCTTATGTTAATTGATAGCCGATTTGAAAATAGCCACCTGTCAGTGACCTTGATGGGTGGTCGAACTAGTACAGACGGCCTTTAGAATATATGGCTCAAGCCTGTTAGGGAGCTGTCTTAACTTTAGTGTAGAATACTTAGCCAAAACATCAAACTGAATACCAAAGTATTTTATCTAAGCTAGAAACCAAGTAGAATACTCATACTTCTGACCTAAGTATTGAATTGAGAACTGGCCCAGGTATCGTCAGCACTACAGCACTTCAGTTCTTTCTCTGTCCGATGTGCAGTTATGTAATACGCTTTGTTTGTGATGAATGATTTTAAACCAGTTGTGCCGCCCTCTCTTGGCTATGCGCTGTTAAAGGTAAAGACCAGTTAAGGAAACGCCCCCCTCTCAAAAAAATGAAATGGAAGCTCTTATTACCAATCATGTGAAAGAATATGTTTTGACCAAGACTTAATGATACAAATTTTGCAGAGAAACCCCCTACTAATTGATATATTTGGTAAGTAATTTTATCTATTTGGACCTGATAGATGTCGCGTAGTCCATATACACCTTTCTGTGTACAGTGCTTGTAACTTTACTAAGACTGGGCCAAATTTCTTATCATTTTGATGATTCCAGAACCTTGTATAAGCGCTAAGAAACTGTATCTGTATACCAGCGCTATATAAATATTAAATATTATTATTATTTGCAGTACACACCAATACTTATATGCTATATAATCAACCTTTTCTGATCGCTTCCACAACGTTTCTTTCACAGTGCAGTTGCATGACTGTAACTGGTCTTTATCTTTAAGCTCTCATGCTTTTACCAGCTCTGGTCAACCAATGAAACTTATTAATATTTGTCAAAAGTTCAGTGTCCATGCTATAGTGACTACCTGTCTAAAATGACCACATTTTAGTTTCCATTGAAAATGGATTCTCATTGAAACATGTGTTTAAGGAAGATGGTAGTCAGTTTCCATGTGCAGTACGTCATAATTCCCTGACTTGGTGAGAATACTATTAATGGGTGTACAAGTCAAGTCTCATGCACAGCAAACCTGTGGTCCCATCAAGAAACACCCCCCCCCCCCCCCCCTAGTCTCTCAGAGAGTTTTGGGGCAAGGGAAATGTATGATAATGATTTTTCCATATCGGGCAATTATGAACCAGAGCAATATAACACTGAGTTCCTATAGGAAATCTATTCATTCAGATGGTCATATCTCGGCTAATACTCAACATATTCAATTGATTTTCGACATTTGGACATTACTTTTGATGCTCTTTTGGAAAATGAAGTTAAAATTCTAGAAATAGTTTTTTGATGACGTCACACTTCACCACTCTATATACATTACCCTCGCACTATCCCTTAACAGAACTTAAAACCATAACTCCTACCTCAATAAGTTTAATGAAGTACTGCCAGCAGCAAACGTTGGGTCACTTATTGTGTATGTTACTGGGTCTACTGCACTTAAAGGTATAGACAAGTTTTGGAAACGCCCCCCCCCCCCCCCCCTCTCAAAAAATGAAATGGAAGCTCTTATTACCAATCATGTGAAAAAATATGTTTTGACTGATACGTGCTGATTCAAATTTTGCCGGGAAACCGCTTACTAATTGATATATTTGGTAAATTATTATATCAATCCGGCCTGGATAGATATCGCGAATGCACTTCAACATTGAACATTTGGGCATATATTTCTGCTTTTAAAAGCAGTTATAAAAATCGTAACAAATTTGTAAAATATCATTTCGAGAAATGTTTAATATAAATTTTGAAAAATAATTCTTACCACGTAAGCAAGAGCTCAAACTGACTTTTAGAGGTCAGTAAATTTGACCTAAATACAAAGTGTAGTCCCATGCGTGTATTCTCATGTCGGTATCTCTGACTGGATGTGAATTCAGGAAGACTTCTCAACTTCTGTTCACCTTTAGGGGGACCAAAAAAAAACTCAATTGAAAATTATTCAATTACAACGCTCAGAGGAGTTCATAATGGTTTTTAGAGTTTCTCTCTAAATGTAGAGCCATTGCACCAAAGCAAGTGTGTAAATGCTAGTTATGCATTGAATATCATCCCCAAAGACAGTGATTCAGTATTTGGTGCAATTTGTAGATATATTTTTCTTTAATACTTAGATTTAAGCGAAAAAATGCAAGTTTTTGCTTTTATTGCGAAGTACCGTGTCGTGTCTTGTGGGGGTAGTGCAGCTAGTGGTAAAAATGTTCAAATTGGGTAAAGCTTACCTGTGAATTTAATTTAATTTATGATGTTGATTGCTACTACCAAAACTATTATTTTCATCTTTTTGAGCTTCGTTCACCTATGTCCCGAGTAAACCACCCTCACAAGCCGCAGAGGCATACAAAAAACATTTGATGGGTAAGTGCAAGACCTATGTATTTGACACTAATGTCCTTTGGCAAGACATTAATCTACATTTGCCATGTACACTCAACCCAGGTGTGTTAGGATTATTCCTTGAAATGCACTTTGCGCTGGTAACGGCTGCCGGAGCTAAAGCTAGGGTAATCATTTCCAAAGCTCTTTGGTAGCGCAAAGAGACGTTATATAATGTGATATGCGCTATACAAGAACTGAATAGTGTTATTATTTTATTTTTATTTTTGTAATAGTGTTATTATTGGTAAAGTAGTGTCCATTAGAAATAGGGCACTGTGTAAATGGGATTAATCATTATCATGACACTTAAAGATGAATTATTTCATCTTCGTATATGTATATATTTTGCTTCCGTATGTGTAATTCTTCCGTTTTTTCTTTAAATATTATTGTGTCATTCAGAGTCACAACGGGGATAGAGTGGAATACTAATAATATCAAGATATTGTGGTGTAGTGGTCATTGCGTTTGTAGCAAGCAGGATTCATTACCTCGAACTCGATATCAAGTAACAAAAATCAACCTAATGCAATTCAAAGAATAGGTTGAGTTATGGGAAGAGGTGAAAAACAAATTATGAGCGTTATCATTGTTATTATGAAAGTGTGGAAGAACATCAGATAAAAGATGTTCCCTGAAAAGCATGGCTCTTCAAATGCCTTAATATTCGAAATATGTCATTATTGTCATGTAATCGCATAAAAATCGGGACAGATTTTTATGCCACATGTTTGTTTAGTCCCATCTTCATTTTTCTGTGTACAGTGCTTGTAACTTTACCAACACTGGGCCAAATTTCTCATCAGTTCGATGATTCCAGAACCTTGCAGTAGACACCAATACTGAAATGCTAGATGACCAACCCATTCTGATCGATTCCACGCCGTTTCTTTCACTATGCAATCGCATGACCAGAACTCAACTGTATCTTTAAGTAGCCTTGTGCATCCATCACCTATTAAAATGTGTGGACATGACAATGACATATTACTTACCGTAATCAGTTTATAAAGGGATATACAATAGGGTATTGAAATCACCCTGCATTGATTTTTCAAAAGATCTTGATCTAGGATTATATTACGGTGACTCAGTAACATTGTTGAAGGTTGATGGAAAAAACTGCGTAATTTTTGTATGAAATGCTACTTATTATATTCCTTCTACTGTAGGCCTACTAACCCTCTATCATGCAAACAAATCCTGAACAATTTCTCAAACCACAAAGATATTCATGGTTTTCTTGGAAGGCGTCACTGTGTGACACCCTCTAAAGCGATTTTTGAATTTCCCCAACCGTTTTTCCATGAAAATAAGAATTAAGACAGGCTTTTAAAAATCTTTCAACACTTCAATGTCAGGAACGGTATATAGAGCCAATTCATTGCTTTGTGACAATTTTAATTCACCTAAAACGTAATTCAATTGTAATAATATAGTTGGGAGAATTAAGGAATTGATCGTATCAGTTTTCCTCAATTTTTATCATTAATAATGGTCTGTTTTTGCTCAGACTTTCAGATTATCTTTAATTGTACATTTAGCATTGAAGTCAATACCTTAGCACCATTTTCTCTCATCTGAACAATGTTACCTAGTCCCTTTAAGCCCATCGCACAGTATACGCTCCTCCTACCTGCCTGCAAACCAATTTGGGAAGAAAGGGTCATTTCAAATGGAAATCTAAACTATCATCATTTAGCTTCTGAATAATGATAAGCACAACCAGAATTTTCGAGTGCTTTTAAGCTTTCTAGTCCAAATAAAAGCTAAATCTTTAGTTGTCTGGGGGGGGGGGAGTAGTTGTCCGGGGGTAACTGTCCTGGGGGTAGTTGTTCCGGTGGGTAGTCATCCTAGAGGGTACTTATCCTAGGGGGTTGTTGTCCTAGGAGGTAGTTGACTGGGGTGGATGTCCAGGGGGTGGATGTCCAAGGTGTAGGTGTCCGGATACGGTCAAGGATATATATCACTTCGAGGATCAGGTATAGAAAAGAAACAGATTCAGATACGGCTAATACAAATTGTTCCAAAATGTGATTGTAGTCCGATTGTAGTGAGCGGTTGGCTGTAGGTATCTTATACGATGGTAGTAATGTGCAAATTATGAATGCATTCATTACATCATGCTATATGGAAACCGTTATGAATATTTGTATCATGAGAAAATTTGACAATTCAAGATCTCAGTGACATCGCAGAAATCGACTCTAGGGCAAGTTCAGTACTCTGCCATATGTCCATCAAAATCATGTTAGTGTTATGTAATTCATTCGGGCATTACAGTCACTGATGGACAAGGCTATTGAAATCGCTTCTGGTTGAGCTGGATGTGATCATGTTTACATCATGTACACAACTGATTTCTGATTGCCATGTTTTCATTATAGAAAGAGAGATCAATTTAGGGGAAGAGAGAGGTGGAAGGGGAACAGAGAGAGAGGGAAAGAAAATAGGGATGAAGGGAGTATTGGCTCAATGTAGATGTGATTTATATAGATATTATATTTGTTTTAACACTACCCACCTATTATCATTAT